>CM039127.1:21100058-21660293 GCA_022036555.1 Microstegium vimineum | reverse complement strand
TTGTAACACTCTTTTGCCCAATCTAGATTGATACGGTTCAGCTTCATCTTTTCTCATAGATTTATCTATGCTTTTTGTAATTGCTTATATCCATAAATAGATCTTATACTCATAATAGCCGAATTGGTTTCATCTAGATTCTTACGTGTTGCAGGTTCATGCATGTTAACTACGTTTGAGCTTTTATAAAGTTAGGTGTCGTGCGGCGGATACAAGCTTTAGATTAATTTGATCGTGTTTGTTTATGTGTTCCTTCATCATGGACCCCAATTCGGTTGGATAGCTGAGTTGGTTATGCTTTAATTCATAATTAATGATGATTCGTTCATACGTACTTTCTCATGCATGCATGTTTGCCAATCAACTCTTTACGTACTCATTGTTTGTTTTAGCCGAATGATCTATAAAACTTGTTGACAGATAGCTTCTATAGCTGTATGTCATTGTAAGTAGCTTCAGGGCCATATATATGGAATTGTCTGGTCTAACCCGACATGTTCTAGTTTTATATCTAATGATTTTCATCCCTTGTTAATTTCAGATCAAACTGACTGGCCCATTTTTGGATTTTAAAACACCCGGGCACCCAATTGAAGCCACGCTTTCCGGCTTGCTGTGTGTTAGGCACAGTGCGTCACATTTTATGTCAACAGCTAGTGATACAAATTGAATGATGATTGATCAACTAGCATGCATAGGTTGGTAAGCTAGACTAGTGCTTCTTTAAGTGGTATACAGAAACCTTACTTTTAATGTTGATCTCACGGGGTTTCTAGTATTTACTTGATATCTAGCTTATCATGGTGCTAAGGGTGAATCAAATTCGCATTCCGATGGTATCACGCTTCAAAGGTCTACTCTTAAACCTTAGCATCATTTGGTAGCTATTCACTCTCCCACATTTTCTATCTATTTATATGTGCTAAACTTGAACCAAACTCTAGAAGCACATATGTAGGGAGAGCTAATAACTACCAAACCGAATTTGTGTGACTTGTCCAAAATTTAAAATCTTTGATCAAAATGCTTGGACAAACAACTCAAGTTCAAAATGATTATATTTCATATCTTTATGGAAAGGTTGTCATCAATTACCGAAAATGGCGAGATTGAGAGTCCCTCATATGTTTGGTTTTGAGTAATTGATGAAACCTACCCAAAGTACTAACCTTGATCTCTAAGTGTGAATCATGAGATAGGTTGGTACATGCCATGTGGAGCAAATGGATCAAAGGCTCTAGCATGGTGATTCAAAAGTAAAAGGAGTTCAAGACAAAGGTGAAATAGGAATTCTTTTTCGGTTTGGTGATCAATACACCATAGAAGGTGTGATCACATTTAGGATAGATAGCCGTACTATCAAGGAGGGAGCTCACGTGTTTGATTACGGTTATCATGTGTCACTAGGTTCTTTGCATTGTATATAAAATCAATTGAACTAGTGAAACAACCAACTAATTCTAAGATAATTGCAAACTAAAAGCTAACACACGTGCAAAAGTGTTTGAATCACTTAGTGTTAGCTCTTGGAAGCTTGGAAGAAAGTTGGAGAAGTTGGTGGCTGTTTTTGGCAGCAAAAGGAGGTCCGGATGCTAGTCCGGACGTTAGGGTTTGGGTGTGTCCGGACCATTGTGTGCATCCGGACACACACCCTAGCTGGGCAGTTCTGTGCGCAGAAGTCCGGACGCTAGTGCGTGTCCGGACCGTAGGATCCGGACAGCGTCCGAAGTGTTTTGAGGCTCTCGAGAGCTCTCTGCTGAGGTCCGGACGATGCAATGAATGGTCCGGAGTAGCACTGTTGGGTGCGTCCGGAGCCACGTGACGTCCTCTGGCGAAGGCGCAAAAGAAGGCGTTTGATTGGGAGGTTGACCGGACGCGCGGCCATTGGTCCGGACGGCGCGTTGCGCGCGTCCGGAGGCCGCGTCCAGAGTGTTGAGCAGAGTCGTTGGCGCTCGGTCTGTGAAGGGTCTAGACGCAACTTTTGTGTGACACCCTGTGTCAAGCTTTGCATTAGGATCATCATTAGCCTAAGTATACGCATAATCAATTGCACTTCCATGTCTTGAATATGTCATGTTTTCATGTGTGTTTTAAATATCTGAAACTAAGTTTGAATAGGAGTTGTATGTTTTTTTCTTGTGCAAACCTAAGTAATATTTTTGTTAAATCTAGACTAATATTTGAATCACTTTTCATGTTAACACCCTAACTTGTTTAAGCTTGGTTTATAAATGAAAAATCAAAGTATTTAATTCCTAAAATGAGTTAAATCGGTTTTAAACTTATGTGCATTAAAATAATTGGTTTCAAGTAATATGCCCCGCATGAAAAATGTAGAGTATATTATTTTGAACAACTTTGGTTTAAGCAGTAAGTTCAAATTTGTAGTTTTTGAAACGGTTTTAAAACAAATTCAGTTTGAAACAAATAAAAGAAAATGGAAAAGGGAAAAGAAATCTGGAACGGGCCAAGTCGACCCATTCGGCCCACTCGCTCGCGCCGGCACGCTTGCGTTCGCCCGCGCGCTCGCGCTCGCGCCCGCGCTTGCACGTGCAGCACCCGTGCCCCGCACGCGCTCGGCACGCCCGCGCTCTCCCGCGCGCAGCGCCCGACACGGTCGTGCCGTACGCCGGCGTTGCTACTGCGTCGCGGCCGATTTCTGCGCCACGCCGAAAGCCGCGAGCCACTCACGTGCCCCTCGCTGGGCCCTGCCACCCTGCGCCGCGCCATGTCGTCAGCGCTGCCGCTCTGCGCCGTGCCGTCACGCCGTGTCGTCGCGTTGCCATTGCGCCGCCACAACACAGCTCCCCGCTCCGTCTTGATCGCGTCTAAGCGCGCACCCACGCTAACGGCGCTAGAGCCAAGAATGCTCCGCACTCAGCCGCTGTCGCCCACTGCCGCACTGCTGCGCTGCCGCCCCGTTGCGTCGAGGCACTGTGGGTTCGAGTTTCAAAACAATGTTTCATTTGGCCACGTGTGTTGTGGTGTGAGTACTATTTTAATTGGATCAAAGTGTTGTAATAACTTTATTTCGTACTTCAAGTACTTTCGTTTAAATTGTTGGTTCGTTCGAATGTGCGTACCTGAGTTTGTGCGATCTTGGTCGAAGATACGATTGTTAGAAATCCTTCGAGATTTCCGGACTACCGGGATTATATGGGCTCAAGTGCTTTAAGTGGCAGTTAAATCGGTTACTTTGGTACTTGATCTCTTATAATTTGGACGGTTCTGTCATATTTTGGTTCGGACCCCCTGTGAAAATAGCGTCCGGAGTGGACGCAGAGGCTCTGTTTTTTAGGGGTAAACGGCTAGTGTTTGAGTGTGGGCTATATAAGGTGGTTTGGCTGGCCCTTGGGGCACTCTCTTGCACTTTTTCATCACTCACACACTAGTGCTCATTTGTGAGAGCCTCCACCACTCATCTCATTGATATACTTGCTAATTTCATGAGAGATTGAGTGAACCAAGTGCATTGCTTGATTGATTGCATACTAGTGGCACTTGGTGATCGTCGTCTTCGCGGAAGCTCTTGTTATTTTTGGAGGTTGCCACCTCCTAGACGGCTTGGAGCGACGAGGATCGTTGAGCGGAGGAAGGTGATTGTCTCCGGCTCCGATCGGTGGATTGTGAGGGGTTCTTGAACCTTCCCCGCGGGAGTTCGCAAAAGGTATCTCTAGTGGCTTTCTCGTAGCTTATGGATCCCTATCTTGTGTTGGTTTTGCGGCACTCGGTGACGGGTTTGGCGTGTGATGCCAATTAGCGCGTGAACCTCCAAGTAGGTGTATCGCTACAGCGAGGAGTAGCTTGTTGGCAAACAAGTGAACCTTGGTAAAAAATCATTGTGTCATCTTGTCTCTACCGAGGATTCATATTGTGTTTGATTGGTTATCTCATTGGTATTCTCTTCACGGCGGTATAACCTTCCTATCTCTAGCTTTGCATTACTTTTTTACATTCTTGCAAAGTAGAGCCTCTAGCTTAGCTTATGTAGCTTAGTCAAGTAGCATTAGTCTTCTAGCTCTTGTGTGTGACATAGGATTTATCTTGCTAGAAACTAGATTTGTGATAGGTGGCTTGCCGACCCTAGTAGTGCTAGTGCAAACTCGCTTTCGTCGTGTGTTACTCGAACAAGTTTGCTTAAGTGTTGTTGTAGAAATTTTTAATAGGCTATTCACCCTCCTCTAGCCATATCTAGACCTTTCACTATGACACCTAGTGTTTCTGACCTATTATTCGCGGATGACTCATTAGTACCCATGAAAGCCTTGGATGGTAACATTGCAATTGCTTGTTTGAAGTATATTTTGGACCTATATGAGGAGTGCTCAGGAGAACAGATAAACAAGGAGAAGCCGGTAATCATGTTTAGCACAAAAAATACTAACGGTATGGTGAGGCCTGCTATCGAGCAGATTAATGGTTTATATGCAATGAAAATTAACTCGGCTTTGGTCTACATCAGTGGATCCAAGAAATAAGCTTTCCAATATTATCGCTGACCGAACATGGAGTAGAATTCAAGGTTGGATGGACAAACTATTGTCAAAAGCGAGGAAACAGACCTTAATTAAGGTAGTGACGCAAGCAATTCCAACATATCACATGCCTTGTTTTAATCTCACTAGATCTTTCTATGATAAGTTGAGTATGGTGATATATATTGGTGGAGTGTTAAGGATAAGGATCAAAGAATTATATATTGGTGGGGTGTTAAGGATAAGGATTAAAGTGTATTGGCTTTCTTGGGATATGTTGCTACAACTAGAACATGGAGGCTTCGGGCTTCAAAATTTGCACCATTTTAACTTGGCAATGCTAACAAAATAGAGTTGGAGACTTACCCAAAATCTAGATTCATTGTGTGGCACATTTCTCGGACATTAATATTTGGATGCAGGTGCCATATAGGGCATGTCTTATACATGGAGAAGCTTCTTGAAGGGCAATAATGTACTAAAGAAGAGTATTGTATGGAAAGTGGGAGATGGAGACTTGATCAACATTTGGGATGATCTGTGGTTCTCGTATGGAACAACACATATGGTGAGTAATTTGTGTGGTCAAACACTAATCCAACGTGTATTTGAACTAACAAAATTCAGTGGCAAACTGGTGTGAAGATTTGGTAAGCCAGTTCTTAATGGGAAGGTGTTGACACCGTTTTTCGACACGTGTCAAATGGGCTGAGGCTTGACTGGTCAGCGGCCGTTCTCCATCGGTATCAGGAGTCGATAGTGCCGATGGAAGAGTGCTGCGGGAAGACTAAGTGTTTTGCCGATGGAGGTCGGATGATCTTTGCCGACAAAGGTCAATTGGTGAAGTCTTGCTGAAGCCGATGGCCGATGAAGAGTCATTGCCGATTGCCGATGAGCTGCTATTGCCGATTAACAATGAAGAGTCCTTGCCGATTGGTGATAAAGAGCCGTTGCCGATTGCCGATAAAGGCTCGTTGCCGATTGCCGATGGAAGATGGTTGCCGATTGCCGATAAGGGCTCGTTGCCGATTGCCGACGAAGAGATGCTGCCGATTGCTGATCGGGAAAGTATTGCCGATGCCGATGGGCGTAACTTAGCACCTAGCGGCAGCAGGGGATTACAAGTGGCCAAAGAAGGAAGGTACGAATTAAAGGGGTCTGCCGAGGGAAAGTTTCCATCGAAAAAAAGTATAAGGAAACTGGTGTCTTGTACCAGTATTATTATAGTAGGTTGAGTCTGACTCTTGCATGGGTCGTTTATTTTCCTTTAAAATAGGTGTGTTTGTTTAGGAAATAAATATTGTTATCCGGCTCCTGCGCGAGTCAGTTTCCTTTAAGGTAGGAGTTTGTTTTAGGAAAGATATGTGTCGTATCTTTGTACAACTCTCCATACGGGAGTATAAATATGTGCCCGAGGGCTATGAAAAAATCAATCCAATTCAAAAAACAAACCAATTTTATCTTATTCTACTTTTTATCGCAATTTACCTTCTACTGCATTAGTTATAGTTTTCAACGAGTTCTTTCAAGCTTTCGACGGGCTGCATCACCTTGATCTCCGTCAAATTCTTGCTAGTTCCGCGTGGGAGTACCTCTAGGCTTTGGCAATCCGGGCGTATCGCTGTTTGCCTCGTCTAGCTCTGCTCTAGCTACCCTTGATCAATCTGAGCCTTGGCGTCCGGGTGCATCGCTGTCGTCTCGTTCAGCTTGTTCTAGTTATCATCCTTATCGATTGATTGGTCAAATCGACTGGCACGCCCTCGACATCGAGCTTTAGGTAATAGCCCGAGATGTTCACAGATCTGACGCTTTTTGTGTCAACAGAAGGATGTCGACATGATCTTGGCTATCCTATTGCGGGAGAACATGGAAAACTTCCTAGGTTGGCATGTTGACTCAAAATGTATTTTTATTTTTAGTGTCAAATTGACCTATAAGGTTAGCAGAAATTATGATATGTAGTAAGTATCACTAGATTAATAATATAATATATTTTAGATGAAATTTATTTAGAGATATAAATATCGATAATATTTTTTCTATAATTCTAGTCAAACTTCTTTTTTTTTCTTCAAAATATAGAATCCG
This sequence comes from Microstegium vimineum, assembly GCA_022036555.1. Lineage (NCBI taxonomy): Eukaryota > Viridiplantae > Streptophyta > Magnoliopsida > Poales > Poaceae > Microstegium > Microstegium vimineum. Next base: position 21,653,730 of record CM039127.1, on the reverse strand, counting down.
TGGCCTATAAAAATAAGCATTAACAATTATGATATTTAATATCACAATTAATAATTAATAATATAATATCTTTCAGATTAAACATACTTTGAGATATAAATATGGAATCTGCTAAATTTTAGGTGCCTGAATTTTAGTTTTCTTTCATTATTGGATATATTTATACTTAAGTTGCCGTTTTAGTTTATTGCAATGTCTATAGACACAATCTATAATTGTTGGTTACAGGTATTAAAACCCGTTAAGCAAATTCACAAACCTAATAAAATATGATGTGTTGGCAAAAATCAATTTAATAAATTACAATTCTTTTTGTAGTTAGACATGGACAAAATTTTGATATGTTATGACACAAAAAATGATAAAATTGACAATTTACTTGTATATAATGGCAGCAACAGTGTTGCCTGAAATTATCTTAAATTTCAGACACCTAAATAATAGAAATGTATAAATATTGATAGGTAATATTTTTTTTATATTTCTAGTTTTTTTAAATACAATATCTTTATTTTTTTAATAAACTGAATGAGTTACTAATCCTTTCTCTCACTTCAGCCTAGTACTCCCTCTGTTTTAACTTATAGTTCATTTGACTTTTGTAAACCTAAGTTTGATCACTGATCTTAATTAAATTTTTATGCAAAATATTATTTTTTATCGTGGCTTATTTATTTAATAAACAGTCTATAAAAATAATTTAAATTTGACTATATTTATATAATTTTTTTAATAAGATAAGTGGTTAAATTTAGGGTAAACAAAGTCAAATGAATTATAATTTAACCCGAGGGAGTAGTATTGTGTTGCACGCAGCCTCACCGGGGCAGAGTCAACTCACAGGACAGAAAAGTAGAGAATCATGACCAGTTGCCCACTCATCGTTGGGCGTTGGCTACCGAGCAACAGTGGTTTGCAAAAATGGATGTCGACCACGAGGTCCACGTCTCCTCTTGTCGCATGCGGCATGTCGACATGATGGCACGCGCCACCAATTGTGCAGGACCGAGCCCGGCCCAGAGATCGCCGCCATCCCACCCCACGGAGTCACCAAGCGCCGCCGGCCGCCGGTCGGCCTCCCGTTCAGGACTCCAGGCAGTCGCGGTGAGATCCACCGCACGGGCCCCACCCCGACGCCAACAACAACAAGTAGACAGCGTCCACACTGACGCATGGGCCCCATCCGGATGTTGCTGTGGCGTCAAGATTCCCCAACCTGACCAACCGGCCTTCCCCTGCACCCACAGCCAACAACCGCACACCGGCCGGCCTGGTGTGTCCCCTCCCGTCAGCGAGCACGCGCGGGATAGTCCCGGTCGTCCAGCGCCGCCCACCCACCCACCTGCTGTGACTGGGACGCCAGGACCGGTTCCATTCGCTCTCGCTCCACCCCGCGACCTCGATTCCCGCCGCCTCCGCGGAAATCCTGAGGGATTTCCTCCCAAATCGCCGGAGTTGATCCTGCCGTGCACGCGCGCGGTGGTTAGGACTAGGCGGTCTTCGGAAATGGACGCCCCCGATTCCGGCGCCGGCGCGGCGGATGCCGGCGAGCCCATCTGGGACTGGGGCAATCTCCTCGACTTCGTCGTCCAGGATGACGACTCCCTGGTCCTCCCGTGGGACGACGCCGCCGGTATAGCAGCAGCCGACCCCACCGAGGCTGCCACGGCACTCTTCCCCGCCTCGCCCCAGCTTCCGCAGCCGGTGGAGCCGGAGCCGGAGCCGGAACCGCAGCCGGAGCCTGAACCGGGGCCAGTGCTTCCGCCGCCCCCTCTTCGGGTTCAGGGGATCGGGCGCCGCGTCAGGAAGCGGGACCCGCGGCTGGTGTGCCCAAACTACCTCGCGGGGATGGTCCCGTGCGCGTGCCCCGAGGTGGACGAGATGGTCGCCGCCGCCGAGGTGGAGGACGTGGCCACGGAGTTCCTGGCTGGCGCGCGGAAGAAGACTAAGACTGCTGCTCGCCGTGGCAAAGCGGGAGCTGCAGGAGGAACTGTCCGCGCGGCGGTGGCGGAGATGAAGTGCCAAGTGCCTGGATGTGAGGCGGACATACGGGAGCTGAAAGGGTACCATCGCCGGCACCGTGTGTGTCTGCGCTGCGCCCACGCTGCTGCTGTCATGATCGATGGCATCCAGAAGCGCTACTGCCAGCAGTGCGGCAAGTAAGCCCTAGTTTCTCCACTCCTAGCTGTTTAATCTGCTTGAAACAAATTCGTACCAGTAGGATACACAAGCATGCTTTGCACATCCGTATCAGCTCTAAAGTTCGTTTGCGATTGTTTGACTGCCTTTCGTTTTTATCCAAAAGTGACTCAGAATTTATGTGATGTTTGGATTTAATCCAAATATAAGTAATACAAACTTTGTGTTTTTCAGAGGCTTTCTTATGAATATCCCATGGATTTTTTATGCGCCCTGTTGGTTACATTGCACTGAGACATTATGGCACAACGTTAATTTTTCTTTTTCTCTTTCCTTCTTAGTCGCTGGGCCAGTCTTTACTTAGGTGTATACCCTGTTGTGGCGCATTTTCAGAACTGGTCTTTACTTTGTCTTTGTAGCTTTTTCTTGACAATAGATCGTCGCAAAATATACATTCTACAGCACCCATATAGTTCATAAATCTACTAAGTCCTATTGCCAAGCAGAACGAATTAGTTACTGATTCATGTCCACATGGCTGATGAAATTCATCGTTCATTCGTGTTAATTTTCAAAAGCAATGGTGCACTTTGATGCTTACACTTTCGGTGTATGGCGTTCGCACAAGGATGTTGGGTCACTTAACAAACAAATAGTAATGCAGAAATGCCATCGCTATGCCATTGGTGTATTGTGTTGGCACAAGGATTTTGGGTCACTTAACGAACAGATAGTAATACAGACATGCCAAGGGCAAAAACTTTCCTTGAAGTTGTTTATGAAGTTGTATTGTACACGTGTGAGTAGGGGAAAATGGATATATTTGGATTGGAACAGGCATTACCATATTGGGAACCATAATTAGTTATTTTCTAGGTTTGCAAGCCCTCTATCTGATCACAAACTAAATTGGTATACCTTCTTGATGGCCTTACTTTCATGATGTGGCATGCTCCAAACAGCAAATGAGGTAGCTCTTTGGTATGGGATGCAAAATAGGCGTACAGGAGGAGATGAAACCCAAAAGGCCATAACTAATTTACATACCTCTTGGGAACATCACTTCCATGAAATGGCATGCTGCAAACCACAAAGCAGGTAACTGCTTAGATAAGTGTATTCTGGGAGGACGCTATAGACATGCCGGGGAGAGAGCAATCTATATACAGGAGCTGGTTTATTTCTCCCTGAGATTGGTAGCCCTCTACTTTTAGAGAAGGTCCCCTCAAGGCCTCAACATACTAACCGATTCTAACATATTGGATTCCAGACTCTATAGCGTACTATAAACTATTGATATCCAAACTTTTCTGAAACAGGCTAAACCATAATAGAAGGTCTCCTTAACTGAACTAATTCCTCCTGACAATGTTGTTTGTCTAGTGTATGGGTCACTGTGATGGCATTCAGTGCCACAACTCCCAATGAATGTCTGCAGGACTTGTTTTGAGCATTTGATGTTTTTTGGATCAGTTTACATAGTGGTACTTAAACAGCGATTTGGTAAATTTGTCATGGCTATAATTTGAATTGTGGTGTGCTGTAATAACCTTGTATCTTAGCTTCCTTTTGAAAATGTATTTTTATTTCAGGTTCCATGTATTACTAGATTTTGATGAAGATAAAAGGAGTTGTAGAAGAAAACTGGAGCGTCACAACAAAAGAAGAAGAAGGAAACCTGATTCCAAAGGAACATTAGATAAAGAAACAGATGAACTATTGGATCTGTCAGCAGATGTTAGTGGTGATGGTGAACTTAGAGAAGGTTATATCATTCAATTTCTTTAAATTTGCTAAGGAAAAAAAGTTATTTTTATCTATTTAGTGCTTAGCGTGACTATTATCATTGGTTCAGCTATTCATGGTTTTTAAGGTGTCGCCTAGGCAGCAAGGTGCCAGTGTCTCCTTGCCGAAATCAGTGAGAGGGAAGTTGAAGAGAGTTTCACATACAAAGAGGAGCCGGAGGGAATCAGCAGTGCCTAGTAGCAGAAGCCTCTAGCATCTCTGCGTCTCTGGTGGCGATGGTTGGTGCAGCCCTCCAGTCAACTGCAATGGCAATTGTTTCAGATAGAGTTGGGGTTGGCGGCGGCGGCCAATCTGGAGTAGCTGGCAGCAGTAGTGGCTTTGGTAGGGGATCAACCTTCAGTGGTGGTGGCAGCAAGGGGGATAGAGGAAGAAGCGCTCATTGATGTGGCTCCTTGATGTATGTTGCCTAGGAGGAACATACATGTGTTGGCCTGTTGGCTGTTGAGGGGTGTATTTGTGCTCAGGCTTTTGCTGGGCTTCATTGGTCTAGCAAGGGTGATGAGCTGGATATTTTGGGATGGCCCAGTCTGTTTCCATTTTTTTAATCTTTACTATAATATATATGGTTCAAGAATATAGTTTGTGGCATCGCCTGGCCCAACCTTACCACCTTAACTAAGTGCCTAGGTGGTAGGAAGGGGCCTAGTCTCCACAGCTCGACTTACCGCCTTAGGAATATTGCAGCTATTAGTTTTTTCTTAGGAAAAAAAAAACAGTAGGAGAGCTGCCTATTATATTTTTATCTGATTATACATGCACACTGAAAAAAGAACAATTCATGGCTGTTTACCTATCAATAGGTCACAAATACATTTCCATTTCTAAGTATAGGTTGGCCACAAGCCCACAACAGAATATTTTATATTTTAAGTATAACAGCAACACCTTACTATTTAAAATAAGTGGAGAAGCTTAAAAAAAAGTGGAGAAAAGGAAAGTAATCTTTCCATGTTAATACCTTGCAAAGATATGGCTACAGTATTTTAATTCCTGTGAAAATGGCTTCACTGTTTATATTATATTTAACATGGGTTTCCTTAGTCCAGTCTAAAACTCAATAGTCAATACTTACGATTTTGTTAGGATACATATACTCATATTGTGGGTTCATCTATGGTCTTATCCGAGTAAACAACCTATTATCTGCAGTTTGTGTTATCCAGTGTACGATATCTTTGTTGAATTATTATTTTTTTGCAGAGAACATGGAAGGCACAACCAGTGAGATAGTTGAGACTGTTCTTAGCAACAAGGTGTTGGACCGAGAAACACCTGTGGGATCTGAAGATGTGCTTAGCTCACCAACCTGTACACAACCTGGTTTGCAAAATGACCAAAGTAAAAGTGTAGTGACTTTTGCAGCTTCTGTTGAAGCCTGCATTGGTGCAAAGGAGGAAAGTGTAAAACTTGCCAATTCCCCAATGCATGACACCAAGAGTGCCTATTCATCCTCGGTAGGCCCTTTTCTTTGTTCTGGTGAAGTTGTTTATTTATATTAATATGTATGATTCTGCAGTTGCAATCTGTTTAGTTTCATGGAACTTTTCATTCCTTTCATCTAATGGTCATAGTAATGTTATACCATCTATTCTAGTGTCCAACAGGGCGCATCTCATTCAAGTTGTATGACTGGAATCCTGCAGAATTTCCTCGACGCCTCCGACATCAGGTATATTCTTGCTATAAGTTCATTTAACATAGAACTATAGTGTTTTGAAGGGATGCTATATGTGAATGTGTAGATCTTCGAGTGGTTGGATAGCATGCCTGTTGAATTGGAGGGTTATGTTCGTCCGGGCTGTACTATTTTAACTGTATTTATTGCAATGCCGCAGCATATGTGGGACAAGGTATGCCATGTTTTTTTATATTACACAACATTGTTATCTTTTCATGTCAAATGAACAGATGATGAATAGTTTTGTATTATTTTCTCTTAGCATGTCCTCCCTCTTCCAAATTATAAGTCGTTTTAGCTTTTCTAGATACATAGTTTTTGTTATGCACCTAGATACTACACTATGTCTAGATACATAGCAAAAGCTATGTACCTAGAAAAGCCAAAACGACTTATAATTTGGAACATTGGGAGTATTAGTTATGAGCGGCTAGCTATAAATCTTAATAGTAGCCCCATTCCAGATAGATTACAGATGTTCCTACTACATGTGTACTATCATCACCTGCCACTTCTGACTAATAACATATGTTTTAATTAACGACTTGAAAATTGAAGTACTACCTCTGATCACAAAAGAATGCAATTCTCATTTTTCGAGGAGTCACGGTTTGAAGTTTGACTATAGTTATATAAAAAACTACTAACATTTGTAATACAAGATAAGTATCATTAAATTAATTATGAAATATATTCTCATAGTAAACCTAGTTGGAGACATAAGTTTTAGTACTATTTACTATAAACATGGTCAAAGTTAATCTAATTTTACTAGGACAAATCCCATAGTTGCATCCTTTTGTGAGCGGAGGGAGTATATATTTGGTGCAAAAAATTCCAGCATACTATTTACTTTTGTGATTTTACCATCATACCATGCAGAAATAAGAATGAATCTATTTTTATTACTTTGCCTGCATATGTATATATATTATTATTCTCGCTGAGGTTTGCCAGTCATCATTTATCAATTGTCGTATGTTCACTGTTGATTGGTTTGTAAGTATATGTTCCTGGGATCTATCGTACGTCCATTGTTAGGCCCCGTTTGGCACGGCTCCTACCAGCTCCAGCTTTTCTGACACATTCACTGTTCATGCACTGTTTGTAGGAGCCATATTTATCTCTCCCCTCTCCTCTCACAGAGACAGTAAGAGCAGGAGAAGCCAGTTTTTTCAGCTTCACCTGCTCTCACTGGCTCTGTGAGAGAAGAGGAGAGGAGAGATAAAAACGGCTCCAGTGTATGAATTAGAGAATCAGAGAAGCTGGAGCCGGTGGGAGCCCTGCCAAACGGGGCCTTAATGTTTATCTGGAAACAGTAGGTTGGAGTGTTTTCATAAAGCATTTCTGGGTATTTGTAACAGCAACAACTTTCACTGGTAGTGCTAGGCATCTCTTAAACAAAGAAAATCTTTGCAAGCTCCAGAGAGCTGAATAAGTTGTTCTGCATTGATAAAGTTTGCTGCCAAATCCTCCAGCTTGCTTTCCTTTCTTTCTAGAGACCTGCCTCTCCTTGCTTTGCTAGGAAAGCTCAAGGAGGAATCTAAACATCCCTATAGTTTAAGTCGATCATGCTGTGCTATGAGGTAAAAGTGGGTATCAAACTGGTTATAATTATTAAGAAAATTCAAAAGTAAACTTGTATTGTTTTTGTCACAAGATATTGATGATCTCAAGTTCATGAGAAGTATACACCAAAAACTTTAACCTACAAAACGTTAAAATTCAAACTTGGCAACTCCAAAATCCTGGTACACATTCTATTCCCTATTTGTTTGTAGGTTGAAGCAATAGGTAGAGAACTGTGTAAATGAAAGTGATATTAATAGGTAGTTAATTGTACAACAAAGAACTCAATCAGTTGTACTAATGAAAAATTACTTCAAGCTCTAATTACTTTTAGCTTTATATCCAAACTGTTTATTGAAAAATCCTGGTATTTTTTTTCCCATCTGTTTTAATTTTCTTAAACTAACAGCACTTGAGAGTAGGGGAAGACAGTAGCTTCAATTGCTCAATCAAAATAATGACCACCATGCAAAGTGGAAAATGCATGGACAAATCGCTAATTAGGTTTTTCAATGGGTGCATTGGAGTTGTTGGTGTCCCGAAAAAGGGTAGGGTTTAATGAAGAAACTGTTGTTGAAGTAGAGGGGGAGGCATCAAGCTGAAGTTCTGAACAGAAATTTGTTTTCTTTGTGTCCCTTTTTTTCCTTTAAAAACGAAACACCTATCACAGTCTTCAAACCATTCACAAGGATTTCCCAGACTTTTTCCCATTGATGTGCTAATTTTGTAGCTGAACTCTCACTCTAGATGATTTGCAGTTTTTCTTTTCTTCTTATTTTTTGCACTTGATTGCATCGTAACAAAAACCATGTGTTGCTAATGAATTGCGTATTTTTTTTACAGTTATCAGATGATGCAGCAGATCTTCTCAGAAACTTGGTAAATTCCCCAAACAGTCTTCTGTTGGGTAAAGGGGCCTTCTTCATTCATGTCAATAACATGTTATTTCAAGTACTAAAAGGTGTGTATGCATCAACTTGTTACTATGGCATGACATAATAATTTGTGCTTGTAACTATATTGATTCTACATGTTACCTGAATTACCGTGTCCGTGCATGTGAATGTTCATTGCCTTCGATCAATCACAGACTCAGGGCTATCAGAAGAAGTTCGGCTTGCAGTTATACCAATGAATATTAATGTTCTTTGCTTACTATCTGTGCAAACACCTTGCTGAAAAAACTTTCCTCAGCACATGAGAATGGTCATTTATTTCACATTACTAGATAGCCGATTTACTTTCCTATATTTGGATGGAAAGCTCCATGTGTCCTGTACTGACATGGATAGTATATTATTGTAAATATATGCTACCTTAGAAGTTTTTTATTGTGCTTTGTGCATATGGAAAAACTTTTTTTGCATCTTATCTGTGTGCTATTATGGTAGTACCTGCTAAGAGACCTTTGCCCTCCAACACAGATGATTATTTATCTCATGACGACAATCTCCTTGCGACCTATTTTTACAGGCACATTATTGTTCTCATAAAACTAATCATCTCTTGTTGAGTTGTAATTGATGAGGGAGCTTGTATAGTTAAATTCAGTAGCTTATTTCACTTCCATTATTATCATGAAATAAATACTTGACTATAAATTAATAATCTGTTTTTTTTATCGGTGCACATAAGATGGAGCAACATTGATGAGTACCAGATTAGATGTACAGTCCCCAAGGATTGATTATGTTCATCCAACATGGTTTGAAGCAGGGAAACCTGTCGATCTAATCCTTTATGGAAGTTCTCTTGACCAACCGAACTTCAGGTACAAGCTCTGTTGTATTGTAATCCTTACGAAACAGTAAGCCATTATATCTGTTGAACACTTGAACACCTACAAAATAGCTTGTGTTGAACAACCTTGTTTTATGCTGAACTTTACTAGCATATCTGACAATATCTGTTGTGACATATTCTTGGTGTTGACTTACGTGATTTTATTTTATTGCTATTTTTTATTGGAATAAACTTACTTGTATTAATTTCATCTCCCAACCGAAATACCTATGAATGCACCAAAGGAAAACTTGTGTTGTTTAGTATGTTGCAAAAAACAAAAATATTGTTTCAATAACCATGTGTAGTTGATCAAATTTTACAAGAACACTCTTAAAATTTAGTCTATTCTGATCAATCTGAAGAAACACTGAAATGAATTTTAGTGCTAAATAACAGCAATCCTCAATTTATTTCATCTGGTCATATTTCATGTACAAAATGTCTAGACATTGGTGCTTTCTGCATGGAATAGAACAAGTAATCACCAAAAGTTGAATGTTTCTTCTTTTCATGATTTTCATTCCAAATTTTGTAGCAAATGAATGTTCGAGATTTAGCACAGCATTTATTACTGTGATATGTAAGAAGCATAATGCCACCCTTTTGATTCCAAAATCACCAGCAGTACCAGTCTTCTCTTGTCCAAATCATATAGATAATCCATGAAGTTGGAACGATGCTTATATTTGGCTTCTACGCAACAAAGGCACTCTTATGTTGTAGTCTGGTTTTACATAATACCTATGTATAATGTGTTATATTGGATATGGTTATTCACTTGTGCTCAATATGCATCTAGCAAAAAGAATTTGATTTCTTTTAATAAAACTAATGTAGCTATACTTTATACACCATACATCCTTATTGTTGAATTTCTTTTTATAACCAACTATGAAACTTGTGCAAAATTGATACACATGGATATGTTTGCTAGTCTGTATAAAATGAATCAATCTGATTTTTTCCTGTATAGATTGTAGAATCTGTTTCTTAGCTTGTAGCTGTCTGCTTGAGTTGTGGCTATGAAGAACGAATAATTTATTGAATTTTGTTCTCATGGTAGGTCACTTCTGTCTTTTGATGGGGACTATTTGAAGCATGATTGCTACCGTTTAACATCTCATGATTCCTTTGACCATGTTGAGAATGGCGATCTTATTCCTGATTCTCAACATGAAATTTTCCGAATTAACATCACTCAATCAAGACCAGATATTCATGGACCTGCATTTGTGGAAGTAAGTATTGTTTTCATTGGCAATTTTGACCAATTCCATCATTTAACTATAGTCTGGAGCATCCTATTTTATTAATGTTTTTTCTCCATCCAATGCTTTTAAGTTTTAATCTAGTTTCAAGTAAGGCTTGCTTGTGGGATTGCTTTGTTACTGTCTGTCTGTCGGTCCCTTTATTTCTTGTAAGCTGCATTGCTGCTCATTGCAGAGCTTTGACCTACATGTTCCAAGACCTAAAACAAACTACTCCCTCCGTCCCAAAATTTATGTCGTTTTGGGTTTTCGTGCGACAAGTTTGACTCGATTTATAGAAAATACGTGCAATATTTATATCTTCAAATAAATTTGTTAAAAAACTAGACAAAAAGATCTTTTCAATGATACTAATTACTTAACATAAATATTTATATATTTTAATATATAATTGCCGGCAGTTGTTTCTCGGGAAGCGAGAACGACACTTATTTTGGGACGAAGGGAGTACAATGTTAAGATATGGATTTATGTGTTTGGCATTTCGTGTGGAGTCACATGTTTTTTCCACTTGTACTTTTGGGTATCACCTTCACAAAGTGTGCCTTAGATTGATGCAAAGGAAAAGTGAACTCGAAAAGAGCCCAAGTTAAATATAAAATACAAAGTGTGCATTGAAACATGACAATGAATTCCAGATTTTCTTTGCCAATTTTCTATACAATACTAACATGTGGCAGGTAGATTTATTTTCTTACAATAGAAGTGTTCTGGTTAACCTGATTAGTCTTAAAATTATAAGCTATTCACAAAGAAAAAGTCTTAAATTAAGCTTACACAACTTCATAGTAGGGCTGCTAACAGGGCAGGTCAAAGTGGGTTTTATGGGTTGGGTTCGAATATGGGGTTAGTTTGGGTCGGTGGAAATGTGTTTTATGAACTTGCGGGCTGGGGCGGGTTAGGTCTACTGCATATGCGGGTTGGAATGGGTGTAGACGCGCATCGCTGATTCGTTGCACACACGGGTCGTTCTTAGCTCCCAACTCTAGCAGGACATAGATGCGCTGCTGGGTTGAGGCGCTGACCCAGCTGAAGAAACGCTTCTTGGGTGGCGAAGTAGATGAGTGATTCCTCGACACACTGGTGGTTGTGGAACCCATCGCCATCGGTGAGCTCACACAACAGCAGGGGTGGTGGCAGCGCACGGAATGAGAAAAACGGAGGCGTCTGGTATACGGAGGCATCTTTATCCAAGCATAACAAAAATCTGCTATTGATTTCAACTCCAAAATTTTGCCAACAAGATTTTTGCCGTACCAAAAAACAGAGAAAGAGAGGTGAGATTGTTTCATTACGTGGCTTGTTGGTAGACTCCAGGGCTGCATTCTCTCCGTTGTCCTTTCTGATCGGTAAGCCACCAGATGTACCCAAAAAATAGAGAAAGGGACCAATGGGATCCACATCGTCATTGCCACTGCCTAGCGCTTCTTGTGGCGGGATAGTCTGTGTCTTGGCATGGATGGCTTGGACAATGACTGTGGTGGCTGCGAGTTCTGCATCATCGCAGATGTGTTGGCCGTATGGATGAGAAGAAGGAACCGGACAACAGCTCTGATTAGATTCGTGAGGAGATGAAGCATGGGTCGGGTTGACAGAAGGCAAGGGTGGGGTGGGTTCACTATTAGAATTTTGGGTGGGGATGGATTTGCAGCAGATGTTCTAGAACAATGGGTTGGGGCGGGTTTAACACCATTAGCAGGCCTACTTCTCAGCATGAGCAGAATGCGTTTTGAATATGCTTTAAAAGGACTTCTTAGCTATATTCCTCCAATAGCCTTGTGATTGGAGGAATACGAGATGATAAAACAATAAGAAGGACGCCCTCCGTTCCAAATTATAAGTCGCTTTGACTCTTATGGTACATCCATTTTGCTATGCATCTAGACATATGCTTGATCTAGATACATAGCAAAATGGATGTACCAAAAAAGTCAAAGCGACTTATAATTTGGAAAGGAGGGAGTATAATCGAACGCCTTTTAATACTTAATATCCTCTCTCTCTCTCTCTCTCTCTCTAAAATTGAATGTTTTTAATGTATCCATATCAGATTAGTTAAGCCTGTGATGTCTAGTTTGGATTTTCTGAAAGAATCAGTAAAGATGATGAATTCTCTTTATAATCTAATATAATGGTATGATTTACTTCAGCTTATCCAGTAGGTTGGTAGGTACTCTAGTGGAGGGTCTGTGTAACTAAGATTTCATAGTAGAACAATTCATCCGAATACATAATTCAAAGAGGACCTCACAACAAAGTTTACTTGTTAGGTTATTTTACTGGGAATTTTTTTGTCTTGCATCATCCTTATCCAAACATTTGAACATCAGGATAGGGATACAAGATTGATTCATTCTGTTGCTAACTGTCTAGTGCAAGAAGCAACAAGCTAATACTTTGTCGTTGTTCCATAGTTTCAACTAACAATGTTTCAGCAATTACCATTTATCTGGTTACATGACAATGGTCCACTGTCAGTTTACATATTATGTTTGCTGTATATGGCTACTGAACTTTTAATGTTTAGACTATGGATTCTCTTTTGCAGGTCGAAAACATATTTGGGTTATCAAATTTTGTTCCTATCCTTTTTGGTAGCAAACAGTTGTGTTCTGAACTAGAGAGGATACAGGATGCTCTTTGTGGTTGTTACAGTAAAAATAATGTACTTGGTGAGTCACTCAGTGCATCCTCTGATCCTCATGAGCGTCGGAAACTTCATAGTTCTGTGATGTCTGGATTCCTGATAGACATTGGATGGCTTATCAGAAAGCCTACTCCTGACGAATTTAAAAATGTGCTGAGTTCAACAAATATCCAAAGATGGATATGCATCTTAAAGTTCTTGATACAGAATGATTTCATCAATGTTTTGGAAATAATTGTGAAGTCAATGGACAACATCATGGGTTCAGAGGTTCTTTCAAACTTGGAAAGGGGGAGATTGGAAGATCATGTAACAGCATTTCTTGGATATGTAAGCCATGCTCGGAACATTGTTGATCGTAGAGCTAACCATGATGAGAAAACACAGATTGAAACAGGAGGCATTAGTTTTAATTCTCCAAATCAGCCAAGCTTAGGTGCTTCGTTGCCACTTGCTAGTGAAGTAAGTGCTACTATGTTACAAAGATTTTTTTTTTTTGTGATAGTTAAAAATGTAAAATAGGCTTATGCTTCACCTTTGGTGCATCGTTCTTTTGACTTTTATGAATGAATAAGTAACTAGAAACTTTCAATGAAACATTTCCATATGCCAACCAACTGTCATAACTCAAGGTTCATTTCCAGATTTTTGGCCTAAAGATTTTACCAGCTGGCCCTCAGCTTGGTATTGACATTCCAAGTTAACCAAAGCATCTCATTAAAAGCTATTAATTGATTTATTCATGATATTAAGAGAAATTGGGGTGACAAACTGGGAAATGGCGACTGCCCATGAGAGAAATATAATGATGTCATATTTCCTGCTCGTGCCTACCCCAACTTGCTTGGGACTAACAAGCTATGTTGATGTTGATATTTCCTGCTCTTGATATGAAGCTACCTCTGTGCCTTTTCACCATCTGTCACCATATGAAAATACATCAAAGGCGCAGCTTGAGAAAAAGAAAAATGCATCAAGTTTTATCTTTTATTCAAAAGCTTTAGTTGTTTGTGCTCGAAATACACTCTGCCATGAAAAAAATTAATGTGGTAGGGTATACAGATGCATTTGTTTGTTGGGTATGTAACCTCAATCACTGGCGGAGCCATATAAGTTGTACAGGGGTGATGGACTAGACAAGGGGTGCTGGAATGATTGAAAATAGATTGAATTTTGATTTTTAGTCTTATTTTTCTGCTAGGGATGATTTTATAGGCTTATATTTTTCTTAAGGATTCTACCGGCAAGTCTGCTGCAGCCTTCGCAGCACTGCCCCTGGCCTCAATATCTGTTTTATCATATGAGTTCAATTAATCAGACAATTTATGATCCATAGCTAGGCGCCCAAGTGCTAGAACCACTCCAGTTAGATTCTGCAGCTAGAACCACTGTTCGCTTGACTTATCAGCTCAACTTATCAGTCATGGTACAATATTTTTCTCTCATAACAAAACAGCCAAAAATAGCATAATTCGGCTCATCAGATATAGAAACCATCAGCCAAACAGGCTCACTAGTGTTGGGAACCAAAAAGCACCAACTTTCCTTGCCTATCCAAAGGAACCAAACAGCCCCCAGATTCTGATGGCAGATACTACTTTCCTTTCATGGAAGTATTCATTTTGTGCTATATCACCCCAGTATTATTTTGAGCTTCTACATTTTTGTGGTATCCATGTTAACTAATTTATGTTTGGAACTCTTTGTAGAACACTGATATTGGTGGTGATAACAAATTGAACTCAGCTGATGAGGAAGAAACTATGCCACTTGTGACTAGAAATGTCTCACACCGGCACTGCTGCCAGCCTGATATGACTGCTAGGTGGCTTAAGCCCGCACTAATTGTTACTTATCCTGGCGGTGCCAGGAGAATGCGACTTGTCACGACTGTGGTAGTTGCGGCTGTTTTGTGTTTCACAGCTTGTCTTGTTCTTTTCCATCCGCATGGGGTAGGGGTGCTTGCAGCTCCAGTGAAGAGATACTTGTCGAGTGACTCCGCATCATAGTTGATGTTAGATCAGATATTCTAATTTCCCGTGCCGCTCTCCTCTGTATCATATGCGCTTTGTTAAGTTGAGGCATAGCTTGTGCGTCTATTTTTTTTTGGAAGGGATCCAACATACAGGTGCTTTTCCACCTGTTCAAACCTGGCATCGTTTGTTTTTCAGACTGTAAGTACAGGCGTCGGAAGTTCTGACCTGCTAATGTTTGGGTATGTAAACTGCCAAAGTAGTGCATCTGTTAATGGAAAATAACTGCATTGCTGCAAAGAGTGGGTCTGAACTATTGGCATACAATTGCACCATTCTCTCTGCAGTCGTTTTTATTGGCATGCACCTTGGAGAATGTTGTGCCTCTCGTTGGAAAGAAATGTATCCAAAGATTTGGTCTCAAAGAACAGGGATGCACATCGACTGCTCTCACTAGATGCAAAGCCTGGCAGCCCACTTAAGCTCACTTGCATCCCTAGCTCTCACCAGCTTGATCTATCTCAATTCTTTTCTTCTGACCAGCCCTCTCGATTTTGTTACCAACGCCCGAGCCTGGAAAATGAAATTCAGTTCTTAGTGGAATGCCTTAGCTACTACCAGATTATGCGCTTCCCCTTTCTTCTTGTCGTGTTGATACTCCCACCATTCCATTTAAATTATAAGATTGTTTGGCTTCTATACTTCATAGTTTTTATTATGCATATACATTATATATATTAAAAGCAATGTATCTAGGAATACGAAAACACTTAATAAAATTTGGAATGGAATAAATCAGAACATGCCATTCTTATCGTCTAGGTTTCCAGCATTAGGTCGTGAACTTGTGATCGCGATAGGCACACCGCACACGGGTGCAAGAGTAATACTGTGGAACCGGATTCCAACTGGGCATGGGACCTCGCGCATCATCGCCTGCCTACTGCCGTCCGATGTGCTGCGTGGATGGCATCAAGTGTTCTGGCTGTAGCCTCAGCTAGCACCGTGAAGGGGCTGTTTGGGACCCAGAAATTTCATAAGAATTGCACATGAGTTTCATAGAATTGCACAGGAATTTTATAAAAATCAGTTTGTTTTGACAGGAAAGAAAACCGTAAGAAGCGATAATTTTTCCCGGGTTCCAGGGCCGAAGCCTGTTTCTCTACAAGTCTCGGTTGGCCAAGCGCTTCTTCCCACGGACCGTTGGCCAAGAAACAGAGGCCTCGACATCTCTCTCTCCGGTCGCTGCTCCGCTCTCTGTTGCCACGTTAACCAGGCTTCCCACTCCAAATGCCGCCATGCGAGAACCTCCTTGCAAAGCCCCGCTCACCTCCCACTTCCAGTGATTTAGACCGCAACTAAGTACTAGTACTCCACCCGTTCACTTTGGTTTTCTCCCAACTCAATTTTAACATCAAACAAATTTCTTTAATCAATGTTAACATTTTTTTTCTAAAACATTGATAAATGGTCGGAGTAGTAATTGAAAATCCAAGTACAGGGAATGATCGAGCGACATCAAGTAGTGCGGTCACGAGAGACTGATTGAGAGCTGACGAGACACCTCTATCAAGAAGAAAATACAATTTATCACACGAGAAAGGAAAAGATGTGATTGGTGCTACTGGTAAGAGCAACTCCAGCCATAGCCCAAATCAAACCCCTACATTTTCATTTGGAGGTGGTTTGCAAAATTTGAGGACCAAATTCAAAGTTCAACTCCAGTCATAGTCCCTAATTTGAGGGGAGAGGAATAGAAGGACCTCTTTCTTAGGGACCCAAAACTCAAATTTGAAAGCCCTCCTAAAATGGGAGCCCAAATAGAAAGTCCATTAGACTGAATTTTTTTAAACCAAGTCTCTAGATCTAGAATATGAACCTGTTTAGGGGCTCCACTGGAGCTGCTCTAACAACCACCGATCATACTTCTACCTGCATTTCCAGCTGGCTACCAGGAGACTCCTGGCAAACAAAGATATCCAATTCTTATAGTTGCCACCGAATGGAAATCATAACTCATGAACCACTTCTTTTCACTAAACTCTGCTACTACCTACAAGTCTACAATGTTACACCAGCCGTACAATCATCTATTTCTACATATCACTTTTTGGACGTACGTGAACTTATGGCTCCGTTCACTTGAACCACTTCCCGCTTGTCACAGAACATTATTCAATCAGCCAGCTTTTATACCAGCCGTCTCCTGTCCATTGGATCGGATCCATCGTCTCGTGTCCATTCATGGTAACACCAGAAGGCAAATCTCCTTGCATTTGACTGTACGGCAAAGCATTTACTTGGCAGTCGGAGTATCCGACAAGCGACAAGGAAGAATGCAAGTTCCCAGTCTCCATGAACCCCGTTCCAAGAATTGGAGAAGCAAATATGCGACTCCCGTTTAATCAACAATGTAATTTACAGTTAATGAAAATGCTGTGGCACCTTGTTTCTTCCTATTTACTACCTACAAATACTTTATCTTAGTTCTGCTATTGACTTGTTTCGTTTGGTACAGTAGGTAGGCTCTTCCTAAAGGCATGCTTTCTGCAGCGCTGAAAAATGCCATCGTACAGCAAATCGAACTGCACTCCAGCTCTTTCCCGATTCACAATGAATAGAATGTGGTCAGCTTCAATAATCTTGTAATACCTGCAGAAATTAATGGAGCAATTATGTTTCCATTAGTGAAGAGCTGCAAATGAAATCGCTTCAAAGCCTGACAGTTGACCAGTTGGGTTCAGGGTTGAACTTGCTAAATATTATTGTGAAAGCAAATTCATGACACTCATGAAATAACTAAGAAACAAGAAACTTAAAAGTTTGACGGAAAAGTCTGAATTGTAGCACCAACCATATCCCAGGTTGCAGAGGATGGCAGTCAGAATCGTCCACTACAAAACAGTGTGGATGCTCGATGGGAATGCGGGGGTGTGTCATAGAGATTGTGTTCAAAGCCCCATCATTGTCTTCCCAATCTTCATCCCTGCGAAATATGGGCAACGAGATTTAAGGCATGCCAAACAATTACAAGTGAAGGTTCTTTTCAAGAGATGTATTTTTCCATAGAGCAGAGGACTCACCTGTATCCTTTGTAAGGCAGAGGTGCATTTTGAGGGTGACGCCACATACACATCTGGAGGACTCTCAGAAAGAGCATGGGGTGCACTCCAAGAACACTTGAAGGCACTGTAATTCCAAATAATTTTCTTGTTTTCTTTGTAGCATAACTGAAGTAGAATGTATTGGGAAAGGTCCTAAGTGTAGAGTTTAGTTTCATGGATCCTTGGATTGTGAGGTCAGGTAGAATCCAATCTCCGCTGGCAAATGGGCCCGTGTGCCCCAGAAGCATATTAATTAGACCTGAAAAGCCTACTTTCCTCCGTGACATCTCATAGTGGTCAAAACCAAAATTGTAGTAATTCTTCAGCCAAGAAATGTCTAGCCAATCATAGACAATAACTCCGAGCCGGCAGAGCTGAAGAAGACAAATAGATTTCATGGACCTACCATCTTCAACCCTGAAAATAACAGAAGCGTATAAAACAATAAGGAGGCTGGCACCAAGATGGAAGAGCCCATTGATCTTATCTGTATTTGTTTCAGCAGTACTTACAGCATGCCATCGTAATAAGTTCTTGTGGTCCCATTAAGTGCACCCGACAAGGAAGTCAGGCTTAGAACCCAATCTTCAGAAGTATCATGACCAGGGAAAGCCTGAGATCAGTATCACAATACGTGTTAGAATTATATATAGTATATCCACAAATTGCTAAAGGTCACATGTTTCGTAGCACTACAGCATGCCAGCAAGCTGCCGGCACAACATGCAACAAGCAAGACCAGCATGCCACATGTGTAAAGTCTACAAAGGGTCA
Source organism: Microstegium vimineum (assembly GCA_022036555.1). Classification (NCBI taxonomy): domain Eukaryota; kingdom Viridiplantae; phylum Streptophyta; class Magnoliopsida; order Poales; family Poaceae; genus Microstegium; species Microstegium vimineum. The sequence goes on along the minus strand of CM039127.1, from coordinate 21,634,987 downwards.
TGCAATCAAACACAGAAGCTCAATTCAGTGGCAAAGGCGCACTTCAAAATCACATAGTAAAGTGGGGGAAAGGGTAAACTAAGAATGGATTTTGGCCATACTAAGAAAACCGATTCTTGGACCATCCCTACAAAAGAGCGTTAACAGAGAGGCCCAAGTTAACAAAAACTGAAGTAAAGTCATCCTAATTTGGGTGCTCTAATCATGTACTCCAAGTCACAAGAACCATCCCTCTGAAAGCACATGATAGGCATGATTAATTCCACAAGAAGCAATAAACAGCTATGACATGTGAGTAAAACTGAAAATCTCTTGTTTGTGTACCTTGTCGGCAAGCATCTGATGCAGCACCCTCACAACCTGCGCGCCAGCAGAGTGCCCGACAAAATGCACCGGGTTGTGCTCATCCCACACAGGATAGTGCCCTGCACCAAAATTAGAACAGCCATGTAAGAACTTATTATGGAAGAAGAAATTTCTGAAAGCTATTGTATTGTGTTCTTCGGAATCTCTACCTGTGTGATATATTCTCCCAAACCTGCTGTGGCCGCAAGCCTTGCTGTGCTCCTCGCCGTAGTCCACCTGCCCACCCTTGAGGTAGTAGAACAGCTCGCTCGCCCTGCATCGCCAAGAACAATTTTAAATCTCCAGCGATCTGTATTCAGGTGGACATAATCTTTCTCGCTCACAGTCACGGAGAAGATACCAAATGGTAATAAGCAACATATAATTAATCTACTAATAAGGTGATTGCAAAAGGTAAAGCAGCGGGCAACTACCAAACGGGAATATTTGGCAGGTTTTTTATTATGATGATAATGATCAGAGAAGTATCTCTGCTAGTGTAGTACTTTTTTTTTTCCAAACCACCCACACCCACCTGTCATGGATGCTGGTGAGCGACCCCAAATCCGGGACGAGCACGCGGTCGTCCTTCTTCTCGGCGCCGGCGAAGTAGGAGAGGCCCCCGAGCCGCTGAAGCAAAGGCCAAAGAGGAAGAAAACACGTGAGAACGCTGCCGCCGCGGCATTTCATCAAACACTGACCGCCCCCGCCAGGAAGGCCGGCCGGAAGAGAACCGAGAGAGAGTTTCCGATTGGTTTGCGTACCCCTTTGCCGAAGCCGAAGATGCCGTGGACGAGGACGATGGGCGGCGGCGAGGCGTCAAGGACGACGGGCGCGGCGCCCCTGCGCTCGTCGGTCTCCCCGGCCGCGGCGACGTCGACGAGCGGTCCCGCGGCCGGAGGCGGGCGGCGCAGCAGGAGGCACCCCGACGCCGCGGCCGCCTGCGAGATGTCGGCGGCGACGGCCGTGCTGAAGACGTAGAGGCCGAAGAGCATGTGCACGGTGGCGCTGACCCCGAGCTCCATCAGGCTCAGGATGAACCGCGCCATCAGCCGCCCTCCGGAGGCCAACGAACGAACGATCGCAGGAAGGAAGGAACGGACAGAAAAAGGGCCGGAACGGACCGGTCGCGCCCTCCGGAGTGGGCCGCCGCCGCCCGCCGCGTCGTCTGGCTTTTTTCTCCGGGCGGGCGGGGCGGGGTCTCTCCCTGCGGCGCTGTCTCGTTCGCAGCGGCTCGGTGCCGCGCTGCGCTGCGCCCGTGCTCGGTCGCGCTCGCGCAGTTTGATCGTGTCGAACGTGGGGGCGGACCGGCGACTGTCTCTCTTCTCTCTCTGTCGCTGGCCCCAATTATACGCTTGCCTATTTATAACCGGCGGGCGTGGGGCGTGGGGCGGGCGCTGGATGCTGACGTGTATGTGTGCCTCGGCGTCGGGGCGCGGTGGTGGTTTCGGGGCTCGGGGTCCGTGATGGTGGCCTGGCCGGTGACCCGGTGTTGCCGCTGGCTGGGTGCGTGCGGGGCGGGGAGACCGCGCGGGGCTGTGCCGGGCTGGGAGGGTATGGGCAGGGGCGCCAGGTCGCGTGTGGTTGGTGGTTGGCGTCTCGGTTAGTGTTTCTGTGTGGGCTGGCACTGCAGGCTCTTGCTGCCTTGGCATCGTCAGTGCGGGTGTGGCACAGTGGCAAGCGGAGGAGGTGTGGGATCGGGTCGTCAGTTGTGGGCCGCAACGTGGGGACCGGACCAGGGGGCACCCGCAGCAGAGACGTGTTGCTATTGGAGGATATTGGCCTGTAGTACCGGATAGTCCTGGCCGCACCGCGCGTTTCGGGCTACTCCCTCCGTCCACCAACCAAGATATATGAGAAATTACGAAAATACCCTTTAGAGGTCAGTCGGTGTAATGCCTGTGGATGGCATATGCAGCTGTGGAATTGTCATTTCACGGGCAGGTTCTGGATGGGCGGATGGAGGCTCTGTTGATTTTTCTTTTGTTTTTGAGTTCTTTTTTTTTTGGTGGCGTTGTACGGACGACTGACTACCGCTGCACTACTTTGATGGTGTATTCGTGCCACTGCTGCACGCGTCTTCTACGTGATCGCTTAATTTGGGGAAAAAAAATTGAACTCTAAAGGTACAAATAAACTGGGACGGAGGGAGTACGCTGGTGACGTTTTCGCGTCTGGTAACTTCCGTGAGTTTGGACGCGGGAAAATACCCGCAAGGAAAACGTCACCATATAATCTAATATTCTCAAGTGTGGTAGAACCTTGTCATTTTTATATTACTACGGTGATTCCTATACTTTCTAAAAGCTTTTGTACCACATATATACTAAACCAGTAGTAATAATTAGTACATCCATCGGTCTTTGTGATAATTAGACCAGCATCCAACAACATCACAGTCTATCACGCCACAAACCTAGCTAGTGACGGAATAAAAGGACCAGCGGCTTCTCGAATGCGTCGAATCAACGGCTGGGCCCGCCAGAGGCAAACTCTGCAGCAGACAGACGCGACGTGCTGCTACACTGCACTGTTCGCTTGGTTTTTCAGTCAGCTTAAATCCAGCCTGTTTTTCTCTCACAAAAAATCAACCAGCAGTGAATAATTCTGTCAGAACAGTACATAATCCTGCCAAACAAACATGTCAAGTGTGTGTGACTTTATGTGATGAGGCACCGATTATAGTAGATAATTTTTCACAGCCTCTCTCTCACTTTATGACGAGGACAGGGTGGCCAGGCCTGGGCCTGGAAATCCCCAAAGACGGTGACATTGTCGTAGGGAGCCATGGAAAAGGCTCCGCCCTCCCACATTGTGCAATTCGCCCTCCGACGATAATTGTGTTGTGATTTACAGTACTCCGCAACATATTATCTTGCGGAAATCCCCTCGCTGACTAGTAGGAGTATTCGAGATTTCAGAGCCTGTTTGGTAGGAATTCTGCCATTCTGGACAGCTTCACAAAGCTGTTTTCAAGCTTTCCGTACCAAACGGCGATTTGCAAACAACTCCATCTGAAAAGCGGCGTAAATTGCGCTCTCACAATAGCTGTGCGCACAAAAAAGCTGAAAATAGCCTGCTCTGGTGGGCCCTAGCACCACTTGAGGTAGATTTGCCCTCGGCCAGCGTCGGAAGGATGGGGCACAACCGCACGAGGATGCCGAGCCGCTGCTCTGTGGGCTTGAGATTGACGGTGGTGGTGGCAGACGAGCCTTGGACTCTAGGAAGCCGACGTCGAGGTCCTGGAGGCCGATGCGGGGGCGCAGGCTGAGGACATCGCGGAGGCCGGCGTGAAGGCGGAGGGGGCGGTCGTCGGTCGCGGATGCCGGCGCGAGGGCAGGGCGGATGGCATCTGGTTCAGGAGATAAGGGCGAGAGATAAGGCCGGGAAAAACTGAAGGAAAAAAATAAAAAATAAAATGAATACTATGGACTTCTACCTGCCCCTAATACTACGGAGAAGCTGTTTTATCAAACGATTTAACAAAATAGTTTCAGTTTCATCGATAAAGCTGTTCACTAGAAAACCTGCAACACGTCCTTCGAGGAGCTGAATTGACAGCAGCTTTGGTATCTTGTCTTGTGCTCGCGAGACCTGCTGTACAGTAGGTCCGTAGCAGCCAGTGACACATGGAAAGCCTGCGAATGCGGCGCAGTAGTTTGTTTGAACCTCGAGATCCATGTACCAGGATTCCGGGCAATGGCCACGCACGCACGCGCTCTTGTTTTTGACTTTTGACCGATACTGTGGACAGTGGACTGGGCGGGGGATCGGCCACGCGAGATCTCTATGGCCGGCCCGGCCGTGCCAAACTTTTTCCATCCGCCTTTGCTTCGTGCGAACGAAGGTCCCGCAGCATGGTAAGACCCGGTTGGCTTGTAGTGGTGCGAGCATGTGACAGGAGTTTAATAAATTCTTTTCTAATTTTTTATTTTTAGTCGTATGAGAAAAAACTCATCTTCAATAATTTGTAATCGATTCTCTTAATTTTTAGAACTTGAGAAAAATCACACCATTTCATAAAAAATTACGTGCTTCCGAGTCACGCATATCTTCTTCTTCTCTTTCCATCTGTATTTATAGGTCAATCTAAAGATGAAAAGGTGTAAAGAGTAGAAAGAAAATTCTAATACAACAAGACAGAAAATATATAAAAGTGGTTAGGATAATCTAAACATAAGGTGTTAAGTTTGTTTTAAGTGAAGCACACGTATTCGAGTTTGATCAGATTTATAAGCCAACATCAACCAACTATATATAACTGCTATTCAACTCTTTGCACTCTAAATAGCCAAACCATGACCATAATGTTGCTATTGATTTTTATTCCACAAATATAAAAGTTTAGCCATCAGTCAGTCTCGTTCCAAGAACTTTTACAGTTGCGGGACGAGAATAGTACTAGCACTTACGGTTGTCAAGTCGGGTCATTACTTGTTCTGGCTGCCGAAGGCCAAACCTACGTTTTCGTCTGCGTGTCAAATAGGTCCGGCAGACCCTAGCGTGACCAACACTCTGAAATTACAAGGATCCAAATTGAAGGAAAGCGAACCGCAAAAACTCTATGTTACAGCAAAATAGTGCTACGTGTCGTGAAGCAGCAAACCGAGCGGATCACCATCCCGGCCTGAACCCAACCGAGCCACCCCGTTCAGGGCCAGGAGATTTTTAATTTATTTAATCAAAAAGGTGGACGAGAGCTGAGGTGGATCACACCTTTCATGCATCTCCCAACCTCCACATGTAAAACTCAGGCAGGCACACTGCACCACAACAGTTTCCCACATGAATATCCAAATTGATGTTTCTGTGACCGGCCATGCTCCATTTAGATATACCTAACCCTGAGCGTTTGGGTTATCCCATTTTTTTCAGGTCGGGTAATAATCCGGATAATGAAAACTGCTACCTGATATTTAAGCCCGAAAAATTAATACCAACAAATTTAGATATCCGTAAATTTGGGTTTGGGTTCGGGTATTTCCCGATCTACTCGAAATTCACATAACTCATCATTGTGTATAGAATTTCAGCAGCTTTGTGAATTATTAGACATATTTTTTATCAAGCATTTCATAGAGAAAAATATACAAGGAAAACTTTAGCTAGCAAAAATAAAAGTGCCGATTGGTTACACATATAGCCACAAACTCACAAATCACAATTTATATTATATAAGTGAATATATCGGGTAGTTTGGATAATTCGAATACCATGTGATGTTACCCGAACTACCCAAACTGATATCGGGTATTTTGAAACACTATCTGAAATTGCGATTGGGTAGATCAGGTTCGGGTAATTTAGTTGTGAGTTCGGGTAGTTCGGGTTCGGGTATTGGTTATTGAGTAATTTTACCAGGGCTAGATATACCCGTGGACTTGCTGCTGAAAATACAGCTAGGCAAGCTGACACAATGACCCACCGTACGTACCCTCATCAGTCATCACTAGTACTAAAGATGGATCGTGAAATAAGATAGATACGGTCGCACCAAACGCCACCGCTCGTGCAGTCGTACACGTACTGCTAATGGATCCAGCGGCCGGGTCGCCGGGTCGGTCTGCCACCCAGGAAACGATGCCCCCAATTGACAATGGAAAAGCTAGCACGACGGCCTGTCGGTGTCTAAAATAGCGGGGTCTAAACAGCTAACGAGTAAATTTCTAAACGCGTCGGAGATCGGATGGTTACGTCCGAAGAACACAAGGTTTATACTGGTTTGAGCACGAACGCTCTACGTCCAGTTTGCTGCTGAGTCGTGTTACCGAGCGTAGGAGAGCTCGTAGGGGGAGCCACAAGCTTTGGTGAGAGAGGGAAGCGGGTTCTCAGGTCTGGTGCGTATGTGGTTCGAGATTCGTTGTGGGAGCTCGCGTGGATGCGAGTATGAGTGTGTGTGAATGAGTTCAGAGAGAGTCGAGAGAGCGAGATTATAGGTCCATTATCCCCTTTATACGTAGGGAGAGATGGAGGAGTACAATAGAGAGAGAGGGAGGAAACGTGGGCCTGGTGTAGGCTGTTGATTTGGAGAACGCTCCAGGCTTCTGTTCCCCTTCCTTCCCGGGGAAGGCTTCGCTTGTTAGCGCGCTCCTGGTCCTGTTCGTCCTTGATGTAACTGTAGCCACGCGTGTACTTGGTGGCGCTCCTGTTGCCATGTGTGGGCATAGGCGGAGGTTGACAGAACAGGGCTCGGTACCCCTGCGTTCCGTCATACAGGGACGAGTACGTCTCAATTCCTGTTCGGCTGTCCGTTAGAGGGATGGTGAATGTCACTCGGTGGTACTGGAGCTTGTACCGCAAGGGCTCTACAGGGGCAGGTATGGCGATCCATGTCTTTAACCCCCATCCCCAAGGACGAGTCTGCACTGTGGACCTTTTGACTACGGGCTAAAATGCACCGTGGATTGGGGAAGCCTCCGAAGGCAAGCGACGTCACGGATGACGTTTTCCGCCCTCGGACGAGGCGGAAGAGCCCCCGAGGGCAGACGGCGTCACGGATGACGTCATCCCAACTCGGACGGGGCGGATGGTCCTCCGAGGGAGTGCTGCTGCCTTAGCCAGTTTTGGGGCAGGCTTTGCCCTGGCTCGGCGAGGCGGAGAGGCCCCCGAGGGTCGATGGGTCGCGGATGACGTCACCCAAGCTCGGACGGGGCGGAAGGCCCTCCGAGGAGGTGTCGCTGCCTTAGCAGGTTTGGCTAAGGCGATGTGTCCCCAGGAGTGATGACGTCATCCTGGCTCGGGCGAGTCGGAGGGGCTCCCGGGGATGATTTTGTCTTCGCGAAGTATGAAGTTGGGGTACCCTATTCTCAGGTATCCGACAGTAGCCCCCGAGCCTGCGATGTAGTGATGGACTACACCGGAGGCTTCCGAGAGTACTTATGGCGTTTGGTTATGTTTTTGGATTTCGATGGGTGCGTGCGAGCGCACCCGCCGGGTGTAGCCCCCGAGGCCTATTTTTCTCCTAAGGGCTTATTCGATCTAGCCTAGAGCGTTGTTCCTTTTGCCCCTCTCAAGAGGTGAGGAGCGGAAGAGGACTGCCCTGCTCGTACGGGGTCAGAACCTTGCTTGCACGGCAGCCCTGCCAGGGGCGTACTGTTGTACTTGGGCTGACGCGCCCTGAAGTGACGAATCGGGACTGCGTAGTGCTATCTTCCGGTCTAAGCGTCTGCCTGATCAGTCGATGTCGGGTCGGCATCGGCCTGGTCTGACTTCGCCTGTCTTGACCCAAAAGTGGGTGCACCGTGTTCTCCCGTTGGTGGGCACTGCGATGCATTGCCCTCGTGTGGTCAAACTTTCGATTGGCGCACCCTGAGCCTGCCATCTGCTTGGCTATTTATGGCTCTGCGGCGCCCCCTCAGAAACTGGGACTGGAGCGCAGTGCGGTTTAATTGGGGGAGGCGGAGCGCTGTGGCTTCATGGGTTGACCGTCGTGCGGGTGCCCTGGCGGGCTATATATAGGGGTTGTCAGCCGCGGGATGAAACATATAATCCCCCACCATGGTCTACCCTTCATTCTTCCTCCGAGGTCTCGTCGAAGATACCCTTGAGCCGCCCTGGCGAGCGGCCCTTTGAGGGTACACCGAACTCAGGGGAAGCTCTGCGTCGGCGGCGCCACCGCCTCGCGTTGTTGGGCAGGAGAGGTCGAGGGCGACCCTGCGAGATTTGCAGTGGTTTCCCTCGGTCTCTTCCTTCGGAGTGGTGGCGCCCCGTCGTCGTCTCCCTTCACAGGGGGCCGAGGATGCGTCTACTGGAAAGACTATGCGGTTCGTCCGCGCAGTCTTGCAAGCCAGACGTTCCTTGGCCCTGCTGGTGGCGATGCCACTGTCGGGAGACGGCGAGCCTGGGGGCCGGCTTGTTCGGTTGCGTTGGTGTGGGACCGTGATGGCGTCACCGTCTGAGGCCCTGGGAACCAGGCAGGCATCGCCCGCGCTCCGGCGCGGTGATGCCGTGATCATGTAGCACCTGTGTAAGCACTGGTGCTGCATGCCTAGCCGAGCCTCGAGGTGGTGTCCCTGAATGCCCTCCGGTGCTGGTGAAAGCCTCCCCGAGATGGGGGAGGGGCGTTACCGTGTCGGAGGGTAGTTGAATCCTCGGCGCGACGGGCGAGGCACGGTCCGGACAAATGCTTGACCAACTCGTTAGGCCCTTGTCCGACTGCGTATTCGACAGCGTAGGTCTTGGAAGTGGCAGTGTTGCTGCTGTTCTGTCCCGGGAGTCTGTCCGGCTGCGTATTTGCAGTGTTGCCGGCTCGTCGGGAGTCTGCCTGTTGACAGGCAGACCTCGGAATGGTGGTACCGGCGTGAACAGGTCATTGGATGCCTACCCTGTTTCTTTTTCCTTCGGCGCTGGGTCGGAATCCCCCTTCAGTCCACCTTGTAACCGCCCTGATGTTTTGTGTGTGTGTGAGTCCGCCTTGTTTGTCCTGTTCCCCCTGGTCCTGGAATGGAAGGTAACTTTTTGCGACGGTTAGTGTATGAAAGACGTGGTATTTGCTTTGTATTTACCTGTGGACCTCTGACGCGTGAGGTTTGTGTGCCCACCTTTTTCTCACGGAAAGAGAAGTGCGATGCCAGTTCCTAAGTCTCTACCCGGAGTAGAGAAGTCGTCTTAGGACCGTATCGTCTTTTGTTCGTTCCCCGCGCATCTTTCCGCAAGAAGGGGGAATATGAGCCGAACCATGTTATCCTTGAGATGGACGAACCATGGATTCGCGTCGAGTTAATAGCGGGCAAATCTGAGTGGGGTGTTCGGTTCCCGTTCGCTAGGGTTCCGGCTCGTGGCCCATGTCGTGGCTCACCCCAAATCGGTTTCATCTAGTAGCCGGGTCCGTTCGATGGGTCCCGGGGGCCTGTTGCCTTTCTTCGATAGGAATACCATGAACCAATCATCCGTAAAAACGGACTCAAATACGAAATCTGGGAATGACCTTAGCATCCGGTTGCTAGGCTAATGACTGCTAGTGTGTCCATTCCCTATTCGCCCCTCGCTCTAGCGTCCTGAGTCGGCCATTTCGACCCCTGCTGGGTGGCCTCCGTATCTCTGGACCGTAATGGGCCGTCGGGGCGTCTATAGCCCTTATCCCTTTGTCTTATCTGGGCCCATAGGCCGTCCCCATCGATGGCGGTGCGTAGGCATCCGTCCGATTTCTGCATACGTCAGTCGGGTTGAGCCGGAGGTCGAACTGAGCCCTGTTTGCACCTGTGGGTAAACGCGGCCCTGGCTCCGGGTGACCTTCACCGGCTGCGAGCTCTTGGGTGTTCATGTGAGTATCAGAAAAAACATTCCTGTGGCCTAGGGAACAAATTGAGCGGGAGTGGTGTTGGAGCGGAAGGTCGGAGTGAGGGGAAGCTCTTTGAAAGAGAAAACCGGGGGAAAGAGCCCCCTGCCCAGCCCCCGAGCGAGACGTGAACCCGCGAATGGGCACGCGTCTTGCCCAGCGTCCAGGCCGAGGGTTGTTTGCGCCATGCATACTAGATCTTTTAGAGGAAAGATGCATGCGTACGTATGATTCGGGGGGGAGTGTTCAGGTATAGAAACGACGTAGCTTTTCGATGTTCCAGGCGTTGGAGAAGACCTGACTGTCGGGCCCTATAGTGGCGATCTTGTAGCTTCCAGGACGGAGGACATCCACCATGACGTAGGGCCCTTCCCATGGTGGCGTGAGCTTGTGCTTGTCCTTGTTGCTCTGCTTGAGTCGAAGCACCAGTTCGCCGATGTTGAGCTCGCGCTTTTGTACTCGACGGTCGTGGTACCTTCTCAGGGCCTGCTGGTACCTGGCAGAATGTAGGAGGGCGATGTCCCTTGCCTCGTCCAGCTGATCTACGGCGTCCTCCATGTTCGCTTGGTTGCCTTCTTCGTCGTAGGCCTTCACCTGTGGCGAGCCGTACTCCAGGTCGGTTGGGAGCACTAGGTTCAAACCCCAGACCGCGAAAGGCCACATGAGGGGGATGGTCTATAGTGCCTGCGTGGGCAGATGAGTTTTCCTGGCGTAGAACTGGCACCCCTGGCAGGAGCGTACCACCTCCGTGGCGTTCGCTAGGGCTGTTGGCCAGTAGAAGCCTTGGCGGAAAGCTTTTCCGACGATTTTGCGGGGGGCCGCGTGGTGCCCGCATTCCCCCGCATGTATGTCCTCCAGCAGGCTCACACCCTGCTCTGTGGGGATGCAACGTTGCAGGATCCCTGTGGGGCTGCGCCTGTAGAGCTCCTGGTTGATGATGACAAAGGATTTAGCGCATCGCGCGATGCGGCGCGCCTTGTTCCTATCATCCGGGAGCTGCTCCCGAATTAACCAGTCCAGGATGGGAATTCTTCAGTCAGGAAGGGGGGGCGTCGTCGTCGACTGGTGCGCCATCCGCGCCGCTTCGCGTTTCCTCGACGTCCATGACCTCCTCTGGGGATGTCGTTGGGCCTTGGTTTCGGGATTCGCGCGCCAGATGACGGATGGCTTGTGGAGGTCGCTGGCGAAGACTCCGGGGGGAACAGCCCCGCGGCCTGAGGCCAACTTCGCAAGCTCGTCCGCCGCCTCGTTGTGCTTCCTTGCGATGTGGTTGAGCTCCAGGCCGTCAAACTTCTCCTCTAGGCGACGGACCGCCTGGTAGTATGCCGTCATCTTGGGGTCGCTACAATTCGACTCCTTCATGACTTGTTCAACTACGAGCTGGGAGTCGCCCCGTGCGTCGAGTCTTTTGATACCTAGCTCCGTTGCTATGCGTAGCCCGTTTACCAAGGCCTCATATTCTACGACGTTGTTGGACGCCGGGAAGAATATACGGATCATGTACCTGAGTTGGACCCCGAGCGGGGAGACGAAGACCAGGCCGGCGCCGACGCCGGTTTTCATCTGCGACCCATCGAAGTACATGACCCAACACTCCTGGTTCTCCGGTGTTGGCGGCAGCTGGGTTTCGGTCCACTCGGCGACAAAGTCCGCTAGGACCTAGGATTTGATGGCCGTCTGAGGCGCATAGGAGATGAATTCTCCCAGGAGCTCGAGACCCCACTTCACCACCCGTATTGTGGCCTCGCGGCTCTGTATCACCTCCTCGAGTGGGTAGGATGATACAACGATGACGTGGTGGCCGTCGAAGTAGTGGGCCAGCTTTCTTCGTGTGATGAGGACCGCATAGAGGAGCTTCTGAATCTGAGGGTATCTGGTTTTGGTCTCAGATAATACCTCGCTGATGAAGTACACTGGACGCTGGACTTTTAGAGCGTGACCCTCCTCGTCCCTTTCGACGACGATGACGGCGCTCACCACCTGGGTGGTAGCGGCGATGTACAGGAGAAGGGCCTCGCGCGGCATCGGTGGAATGAGTATGGGTGCGCTCGTAAGAATCGCCTTGAGCCTAGCCTCCTGTTCCTCGGGGTCCAGGTGAAGTGCTCCGTCTTCTTGAGGAGTTGGTAAAGGGGGAGGTCTCGCTCGCCAAGGCGCGATATGAAGCGGCTCTGAAAGTGCAATCATGCCTTAAGTGGGTTTTGGTGACATGACAATGCAATTGGAGAACTAATGAGACTTTACAAGTATGACAAGCAGGTTGAACTTAAGGAGGTTGATGAACAGGTTGTCGGACCCCTCCAATTACAAAAGTGCATGGGAACAAGCTCAAAGGAGTTTAAATTCTTTTATACTTTGAAATTGAGTTAGGTATACCGTATTATTAAGAGGGATTCAACACGCATGCCAACAAGTGAACCAAATGCAATATCTATCCAAATACATTACACCTCCACATACATAGAAGGCAAATCAGCCAACTTTTCGAAGATCCATCCTTTGCTGGTTCAGCCAGGCCGACAGTGCCGGGTCCAAGGCCGGCACTGCCGCGACTTGAACTGCCTGTTGGCAGTGAGGGGGTATTTAACACCTCCTCACTTCTCCCCAACGGCTAGTTCTGCCATTCTCACTCTCACACTTCGCAGAAAACAGAAAGAGGAGCTCTCTTCTTGCTCTCCCTTCTCCCTTGGTTGTCAACCACTCTCTTCCATTGATTTGCAATCAACCTTTGAGAGATTGAGCCTCCAAGCTTGAGAAGAAGCTTATCCCTCGGATCTTCAACTCCTACAAGCATTTGGTTCGTGTGGTGGCCGGTGGTTTGAGTTTGTTACTCTTGGATCTTTGCTCCTAGCCGGCTAGGCGTCGCCCTTGAGCTTGCCAACTTGTGTGGCAACCTAGGGAGGTTTGTAACACGACCAATTTGCTAATACATTGCCCCTCATCTCAAGAGTTCATTCTCTTGACTTGAGACTGAGGAAAGAGCTAGCCTTTGTGGTGAGCTTGAGCCTTGTGTGGCGCACCTCAACAACGTGGACGTAGACAAGAAATCAAGAACTTGCTACAAGTGTGGTAGCACCGAGCATTTCATTGTTGAATGCCCAAATAAGGAGAAAGATAAAAAATTTGGCAAAGGCAAGAAAGAAGATAAGGGTGACTACAAGAAAGGCAAGAGATATGTGGGAGAAGCTCACATTGGACATGGTTGGGATTCATCAACCGATATCTCAAGTGAAGATGAGGAGATGGCCACCATAGCTATGCACAAGCCATCTACTTCACCAAGGCTCTTCAACAACATGTCCGATGATGATGAAAGCTCCCCTCACAGTTGTCTCATGGCAAAGGGTGAGAAGGTAAAATCAAAACCGAAACCCATAGCTCCTCCCCCTGAAGACATCTCTAGTAGTGATTCTAGTGATTGCTCTAGTGATGATGAATCTAGTGATGAAGAGATAAATGAAATAACTAATAACCTTGATCTTAAGACCAAACTCTTCATAGCTAATCTATTGGATGAATTAGAGACAACCAAGGCTAAGCTAGCATCTAGAGAAAAGACTCTTATTAAACAAGAGGATCTCTATATTGCTAGTGAGGAAGCACTTGCTTTAGAGAGGAGTGAGGTGAGTTCTTTGACCAAGGCATTGGCTAAGGAAAGAGAAGCTCATGCTCTCACTAAGAGGGAGTATTGTGAACTCAAGCAAAAGTATTGTGGCTTAAGTGAAAAACATCAAGAGCTTGAGGGACAATATAACCTTCTTTGGGAGAGTAACTCACATCTCACTAAGGCAAATGATGCCTCTTCTCCATCCACTAGCCAAAGTTGTGGAAAATGCTATAATATTGAATTGAATGACTATTCCACTAACCTTGCCAACATGGAGACCATGAAGAAAGAAATAGCAAGGCTCAACAATGTCATCTCAGTTTCAAAGAAGAATGACAAAGACAAAGTTGAGCCAAAGAAGGTCCAATACAAGGATGGAAGACATCCATCAATCAAAGATGGGTTTGGTCACACTCAAGGAGGTAAAACCAATGGTAGAAAAATGTTCAAAGGCATTGAGTCTGTCAAGTTTGAGAAGAAGGGAAGCATTGGTGCAGATAAACCTGCACAGACAGCAGCTCTGCTGGACCACAGGCCGGCAGTGCCGGACCTGAGGTCGGCAGTGTCGCGCCCCAATAAAGGGAAGGCTACCAGTGCTTCACCTGATCAAGCTAAGGCAAAAGTCCATGCCAAGAGGGTGCCCAAGCAAAAGCAGGTTTCTCAGAAACCCAAGGACTCAATCTGAGTGGCCAAAAGCAAGTTTGCTTATCAACCCAAGACAAGGTCACCTCAAGGAAGTTTGTCCTCATGCTATTTGTTGAAGTGCAATGACCGTGGTAAAGTCATTGCTGAGTTTGTGGGTGATGAGAAACATGATAAGAGAAGCATGAACATTTGGGTTCCAAAAATTGTTGTGACTAACATGCAAGGCCCCAAGATTGATTGGGGACCTAAATCTAGGAACTAATTTGTTTTGTAAGCATACTCCTCCGGTGGATCAAGTTAGGTGCTTGATAGTGGATGTACAAATCATATGACCGGAGAAAGGAGTATGTTCTCATCATATTCCCCAACTTCAAATGCAAGTGAGAATATCGTCTTTGGTGACAACTCCAAAGGGGAAGTGATTGGTCTTGGTAAAGTTGCTATCACTCTTGATCATTCCATCTCAAATGTATTACATGTAAATTTGTTGAGTTATAATTTTTTGTCCGTTTCTCAATTATGTGAGATGGGCTACAATTGTCTCTTTACGGATAAGGGTGTGGAAGTCCTTAAGAGGGAGGATTTCTCTATTGTCTTTACGGGTCGTTTGAAGGGCAAGCTTTACCTAATTGATTTCAACAAAAGTAAGGCTAAGCTTGAGACTTGTTTAGTGGCAAAATCTAGCATGGGGTGGTTATGGCATCGCCGACTAGCTCATGTTGGGATGAGAAACTTGGCCAAACTCCTAAAGGATGAACACATTCTTGGACTAACAAATGTTCATTTTGAGAAGGATAGAATTTATAGCGCGTGCCAAGCCGGAAAGCAAGTAGGTGCACCTCACCCACCAAAGAGCATAGTCTCCACCAAGCAACCATTGGAGCTAATTCACATGGATCTCTTTGGACCGGTGGCCTACATAAGCATTGGCGGTAACAAACATGGTTTAGTTATTGTTGATGACTTTACTCGTTTCACTTGGGTGTTTTTCATGTATGATAAGGCATAAGTGCAAGATAAGGTGAAAATCTTCATTAGAAGAGCACAAAGGGAATTCAGCTTCCAAATCAAGAAAGTTCGTAGTGACAATGGAACCGAGTTCAAGAACACTCAAGTGGAGGAGTTCCTTAATGATGAGGGCATCAAGCATGAATTTTCAGTTCCATACACCCCTCAACAAAATGGTGTAGTAGAGAGGAAGAACCGGACACTTATTGACATGGCAAGGACAATGCTAGATGAGTACAAAACTTCAGATATCTTTTGGGCCGAAGCCATCAACACCGCTTGCCATGCCATCAACCGGCTCTACTTACATAAGATCTTGAAGAAGACTTCATATGAGCTCCTAACCGGTAACAAACCAAAGGTGTCATACTTTAGAGTTTTTGGGTGCAAGTGTTTGAAACTTAACAAGAAATCCAAAAACTCTAAATTTGCACCTAAAGTTGATGAAAGTTTTCTTCTTGGTTATGGATCAAATGAGCATGCATATCATGTATTCAACAAGACCTTAGGGAAAATTGAAATCGCGATAGACGTGACATTTGATGAATCTAATGGCTCTCAAGTAGAGCAAATTGATCAAGTGATTGTAGGTAATGAGGAACCACCATGTGAAGCAATCAAGAATATGACTATTGGTGACATTAGACCAGAAGAAGTCCAGGCCATAAATGTGGAACCTCAAGATGGTGATGCTACTGTCCTAAGACTTGAAGAAGATGGCTCAGCAGTGCTCCCTGGTCAGGCCTCTGCCCCTGACCCCGGCACTGCCGGACCTGAGGCCGGCATTGCCGACCGCAACAGACATGCAACAGCAAGTTCACCACCTAGTCCAATAAACCTTCAACCTATATTTGAAGAGCATGAGTATGATGACCAAGCTGATCAACAAGAAGCCACAGAATATCCAAGATTGATGCAAACAATTCAAAAGGATCATCCCGTCGACAATATACTTGGGAGTCTTCGAAGGGGGGTAACTACTCATTCACATTTGACAATTTTTTGTCAATTTCACTCTTTTGTCTCCTCTTTGGAACCTCTCAAGGTTGAGGAAGCTCTAGATGACTCGGATTGGGTGATGGCTATGCAAGAAGAGCTAAATAGCTTTGAAAGGAACAAAGTGTGGTCACTTGTGGAAAGACCAAATACCAATGTGATTGGAACCAAATGGGTCTTCCGCAACAAGCAAGATGAGCAAGGCGTGGTGACAAGGAACAAGGCAAGATTGGTGGCTCAAGGATTCATTCAAGTGGAGGGTTTGGACTTTGAAGAGACTTATGCACTGGTGGCAAGGCTTGAAGCAATTCGAATGATTTTGGCCTATGCTGCCCATCATGATTTCAAGCTTCAACAAATGGATGTGAAGAGTGCATTCCTCAACGGCCCTATCCAAGAATTGGTGTACGTTGAGCAGCCACCGGGTTTTGAAGATCCCAAGTTTCCTCATCATGTTTTCAAGCTCCATAAGGTGCTCTATGGGCTTAAGCAAGCACCAAGAGCATGGTATGAATGCCTTAAGGAATTCTTGATCAAACAAGGCTTTGAAATAGACAAAGCGGATCCTACTCTCTTCACTCATAAAGTCAATAATGATATCTTTGTGTGCCAAATATATGTCGATGATATAATATTTGGTAGTACTAACCAATCCTTTTGTGATGAGTTTAGTAGGATCATGACTAAGAGATTTGAGATGTCTATGATGGGTGAGCTAAAGTTCTTCCTCGGTTTTCAAATCAAGCAACTCAAGGAAGGGACTTTCTTATGCTAAACCAAGTACACCCATGATATGTTGAGAAAGTTTGACATGGCAAATGCAAAGCCAATCAGGACTTCAATGCCAACTAATGGACATCTTGATCTTGATAAAGGAGGAAAATCCGTGGACATAAAGGTATATCGTTCCATGATCGGCTCTCTCCTTTACTTATGTGTATCTAGGCCGGACATAATGCTTAGTGTGTGCATGTGTGCTAGATTTCAAGCTAACCCGAAAGAGTGCCACTTAGTGGCCGTTAAGAGAATCTTGAGATATCTAGTTTTCACTCCTAACCTTGGCTTATGGTATCCTAAGGGCTCTAAGTTCGATCTACTTGGGTATTCGGATTCCGATTACGCCGGTTGCAAAGTAGACCGAAAAAGCACTTCGGGGGCGTGTTAATTCCTTGGACGGTCCCTAGTGTCTTGAAGTTCTAAGAAAAAAAATTGTGTAGCTCTTTCCACTGCCGAGGCCGAGTATGTTGCACCCGGCGCATGTTGTGCTCAACTACTTTGGATGAGGCAAACCTTAAAAGATTTCGGATGTCAATTCACCAAGGTGTCTCTCTTGTGTGATAACGAGAGTGCCATCAAACTTGCAAACAACCCGGTTAGTCACTCTAAAACAAAACACATAGACATCCGTCATCACTTCTTGAGAGACCACGAATTAAAAGGAGATATCGCAATTCGCCATGTGAGCACCGAAAAGCAACTAGCCGATATCTTCACTAACCCTCTCGATGAGACAAGGTTTTGTGCTTTGCGTAGTGAGCTGAATATACTTGACTCTCATAACGTGGCTTGAACTATAGCACACATTTGTTTGTCCACCTAGCGACTTAGGCAAAACTTTGAAAATTTCAATTATGTGTTTCAAAACCAATTTTGAAAGAAACTTGAATGTGTTGGTCATAGTATGATTGTTGATTTGCTTACTGACCAGCATATGGTAAGGGGTATGTGTCCACAAGTGCATAAATATATAGTATGAAGGTGGCATAGTGCCTCACTGCCTGGCAAGGCCAGCTGTGCCGGCCCCTGGCCAGCAGTGCCGGGGTGCCTGGTAGTGTCGGGCTAAGTCCAGCAGTGCCGCGACTTAACCGACCAGAGAGGGTCGGACCCAAGTCTGGCTCTTGGTATTCTCTTTTATCTCCTACCCCAAACCCAAGGGGACTCTATCCCAAGCCATATCCCCCCAACAGAAACATCTTTTCTCTCCTCTCTGAACCCTAAGGAGACCCAGGGAGCCCGGAGGTCCCTCTCTTCCCCCTGGCAGTGCTGCCATTGGAGGAGGTGTGGATGATCTTCCTCCCTGCGTCAAGCTTCATTCAAGTCTGACCTGCTTCATCTCCTTCCCTCTATTTCAAAGGTAATAACTTGAAACCCTAGTTTTGGCTCGATCTATGCAATGTACAGATTTTAAGATGGTTTTAGGTTGTTAGTAGTTGCATTATGTATGGTGATGTATGTCCAGTAGTTAGATTTCGTCAAAACCTAGATTTCATGGTGGATTGGAAAAGCATGCATAGGTGCTGTCTGCACCAGGCCGGCAGTGCCGGGCCCTGGGCAGCAGCACCCATGCAGTTGCTCCTCCAATCAACTATAGACTCTCATTTTTGATCAAATCTCTCAACTAGAGTTCCAGTTACTATTCTAAGTGCAGCAACTTACCCTTACTCCCTTTTAATGCATAGATGGATGCCGGTGGATCGAGTCATGGAGGAGGAAAGAGGTCAAGGACCAAGGCTCGCACTCCCTTGGCTGATGATGGATTAAATCCCAGGCAGAGGATAACTCAAGAGGAGGCATTGCAAAGGGCAGGGAGAACAATCAAAGATGATGTTTGTCCTAGGACACCTCCGGATTTGGGTCTATTCAATGCTTTTCATCTTGTTGAGCATCCTGAGGAGGTGCTTGTCAGAGAGCCTCAGGACAATTATGCAAGGCCAAGAGTCAGCTATAAGAATCAGTGGAGGACTGTCCAAGAGCATAGGGCCATCTATCCCTATGATGTGCCAAAGGACATGGGTGTGGACTACAGGTTCTGGAACATTTTTCACTCACATTACTATTCCAATGTGCTTCTTCATGTTGATAAACCCAAGATCATCAAGATGAAGTATGTTGATTGGGAGCACTTAGAGAACAAGAGAGATCCTGTATTTGACAGGGTCATTGATCAGTGCAGGCAGCTTGGCATGTATCACTGGATGGGATTCCAGAATGGCTGGAACACTGAGATCATCCACCAATTCTATGCTACTTATTATCTTGACAGAGAGAACTTAGTGATGCACTGGATGACAGAGGGCTTGCATTACAAGATTGACTATGTGACCTTTGCTTGCCTTCTTGGCTTTGGAGAGGATGACAGGGAGTGCTCCAACATAAGTGATGAAAGAGGGCTGACCAATGAGGAGATCTCACAACTATACATTGAGCCTCAGTATGCAGATGGTTTGGTGAAGGGTTTGAGGAGTAAGTATTACATCTTGAACAACCTCTTCAGGACCACTCTCTATCCCAAGGTGGGATCAACCTCCAACCTTTATGCTAAATCAAAGAATGTGCTTAGGAGGATGAGAGGTGGAGCACCACCTTTCTCAGTGTCTCGCTTTCTTTGGGATGAGATCTTTCTTGCACTTGATAATGCCAGGAAGGGGCTTCCTTATGCACCCTATCTTATGTTCATCATTGAGATGGTGACTGGCCGGATCTACAACAAGGACACAGCTCATGAGCCTTTCAGAGCAGAGAAGGCCATTCACTCCACTGTTGTTCAGGAGATAGTGACTCCTCCTAGAGACACCAGTGCAGCAGCCCCAGATGTTCCTGAGTCCTCCAGAGGAGCAGCAGCTAGCAGAGGCAGGAAGAAGGGCAAGCTTGGTAGAATTTTGAAGAAAATCTTTACTGGCATCTGCTATGCAAATGATCATGCTTACCAAACCAGGCTTGAGATCAGGGAGCTCAGACGAGAGCAAGGTCTCACACAGATCCCCCCGCCTACACCTTCACCTCAGCTTTGTGAGGAGTCTACTTTTGATGGTGATGATTCTGAGGATGAGGATGATGATGAGGAGGAGACTCAGCAGCCCCAGACTCGGAGGTTGAGCAAGCGTGCTTCTGCTCCTGGTATTCACTTCTCTTCACCTCCAGATGCTGATGATGATGAGGAAGATGATGAGGCGGATGAAGATGATGATGAGGAGGACCACATGGAGGAGGACAACGACTAGTTTGTATCTCTCTTTGCTTTGTTCTTCTCTTTTTTTGGTGACTTGTTGCCAAAGGGGGAGAAATTATTAAGTGAAGGGGGTACAACATCTTCGACGTCTATGGAGGAGCAGCTAGTTATCTTAGTTTTTCAGTTTTAGCTTGTGAGATGAGAGAGCTTCATTCAAAACTATATTATTATAATATTGTCACTTAAGTACTTTATTTGTGTTATTTGTGGACATGTACTCTCTCATATATCATGCTTGGCTTAGTTTGTTTTTAGTCTTTATATATATCATGCTATGTGGTTTGTGTGATAGCTTTCGCAGGCTTGCTGCCAGCAGCAAGGCCGGCAGTGCCGGGCTTGCTCTGATAGCAAGTAACTCTGATGTGTTGAGACATGTTCATATGCATCACGTATATTCTTGTGACACTTTTTCAGCACCCCACAGCAGCCATGGATGTAGGGGGAGCCCTATTTCACTCCAATATGTGAATCTTGGCTTTTCATGCCAAAAATTGGAAATTTAAATTTCTATTCACATATTTAGGGGGAGCTCCTACACCCATGACTTGCATTGTCTCAGATTATTATTCACTTTTGTAAGCTCTAAATGTGTTGTCATCAATCACCAAAAAGGGGGAGATTGAAAGTGCAATCAAGCCTTAAGTGGGTTTTGGTGACATGACAACGCAATTAGAGAACTAATGAGACTTTACAAGTATGACAAGCAGGTTGAACTTAAGGAGGTTGATGAACAGGTTGGCGGACCCCTCCAATTACAAAAGTGCATGGAAACAAGCTCAAATGAGTTTAAATTCTTTTATACTTTGAAATTAAGTTAGGTATGCCGTACTATTAACAGGGATTCAACACGCATGCCAACAAGTGAACCAAATGCAATATCTATTCAAATACATTACACCTCCACATACATAGAAGACAAATCAGCCAACTTTTCGAAGATCCATCCTTTGCTGGTTCAGCCAGGCCGCTAGTGCCGGGCCCAAGGCCGGCACTGTCGCGACTTGAACTGCCTGTTGGTAGTGAGGGTATTTAACACCTCCTCACTTCACCCCAACGGCTAGTTCTGCCATTCTCACTCTCACACTTCGCAGAAAACAGAAAGAGGAGCTCTCTTCTTGCTCTCCCTTGTCCCTTGGTGCTCAACCACTCTCCTCCATTGATTTGCAATCAACCTTTAAGAGATTGGGCCTCCAAGCTTGAGAAGAAGCTTCTCCCTCAGATCTTCATCTCCTACAAACATTTGGTTCACGTGGTGGCCGGTGGTTTGAGTTTGTTACTCTTGGAGCTTTGCTCCTAGCCGGCTAGGCGTCGCCCTTGAGCTTGCCAACTTGTGTGGCAGCCTAGGGAGGTTTGTAACACCACCAATTTGCTAATACATTTCCCCTCATCTCAAGAGTTCATTCTCTTGACTTGAGACCAAGAAAAGAGCTAGGCTTTGTGGTGAGCTTGAGCCTTGTGTGGCGCACCTCAACAACGTGGACGTAGGCAAGCCTTGGTGGCGAGCTAAACCATGGGTCAAATCTTGTGTCCCCTTGTGATCGTCTCTCTATTGTGATATATATTGTTTGCAAGGTGATTTCTAGGGTTTGGACCCGATCTACTTGGTGGGTGTGTTGCTACCACTTTCAGGTGGTGCTAGAGGTTCCCTACACCTCTAGGAAGGGTTTCATTCAAGCACAATTTACATTCAGTCCTTACATTTTGAATTGTGTTGATCTCTGTTCTGGTGACCAGCGCTGCTGCCCTTAGCCCAGCAGTGCCGGCCACCCTGGCAGTGCCGGCCTCGAGCCCGACAGTGCTGGCCTCAACTGACAGCAAGTTGCTAAGTTGATTTTAAACAGACCTATTCACCCCCTCCCCTCTAGGTTAATCAGGTCCTTACATGCTCAGGGATGCGAGGCACCCCATGACTCGCTGCACCCCCTTCACGTTACGAATCGCCCCAATATTAGTGATGGAGGAAATTTTATCGGGATTGACCTCGATACCACGTTCGGAAACAATGAAGCCGAGGAGCATGGCATGCGGCACTCCGAACACGCATTTCTCAGGGTTGAGTTTGACGCGCTTGAGTTTCAGGGCCTCGAACGCTGTGCCGAGATTGGTGATCATGGTCTCCGCCCGCTTGGACTTTAATACAATGAGGTCCCCAAAAAACTGAGCGCATGCACCGTTGGTACGTGGCTCCCGCATTTCTGAGGCTGAATGGCATGGTGACGTAGCAAAAAGATCCAAATGGCGTGATGAAAGACGTCGCCAGCTTATCGGACTCCTTCATCTGGATTTGATGGTACCCGGAGTATGCATCAAGGAAAGATAGCGTTTCGTACCCCGTGGTGGAATCGACAATCTGGTCAATGCGTGGGAGGGGGTACGGGTCCTTGCCGCATGCCTTGTTCAGGCTGGTGTAGTCAACACACATTCTCCATTTGCCGTTCTTCTTCTTGACTAATACTGGGTTAGAAAACCATTCGGGGTGGAATACCTCTTTGATGAACCCGGCCGCCAAAAGCTTATGGAGCTCCTCGCCAATGGCCCACCGCTTCTCCTCGTTGAAACGTCGCAGGCGTTGTTTCACCGGACGGGCGCCGGGTTGGATCCTCAGGGCGTGCTCGGCTATGTCCCTCGGTATGCCCGGGACGTCCGAGGGACTCCACGCGAACATATCGCCGTTTCCGCGGAGGAAATCGACGAGCGCCGACTCCTGTTCCGGGCACAGGGAGGCGCTGATGCGCAGCATCCGGCCGTCCGTATTAGACGGGCTCAGTGGGATTTCCTTTACCCCCTCGAGGGGGGGGGGGGTGAAGTTCCCCGCGCCCTTAGAGTCGACTCTCTCGTTGCTCGTTGCTTCGGTCGTCGCCGCCAGTCACGGAAACCGTACCGCGACCATGGCGTTCTCGCAACTATCCACGTCGCACTGGTATGACTCCGCAAGCTCGGAGGTGACCGTGATGACTCCATGGGGTCCCGACATATTGAGCTTGAGGTAGGTGTAGTTGGGGATGGCCATGAACTTCGTGTAACACGTCTTGCCCAACACCGCGTGGTACGCGTCGCGATAGTGGGTGACTTCGAAAGTGAGGAGCTCGCTCTGGAAGTTATTTGATTCCCCAAATGTCACGAGCAAGTCGATCTGCCCAAGGGGTATGGACGGCTTCCCGGGGATGATTCCCTGGAAGGCAACTCCCTCCGGGCGGAGCTTCTTCTTGGGTACCTTCAGGGCCTCGAAAGTGTTGTAAAACACAATGTTGAGGTCGCTACCTCCATCCATCAACACCTTGGTGAAGCGTACATCCCCTATGATTGGGTCCACGACGAGTGGATAGCGCCCCGGATGGGTGACACGGGTCGGATTGTCAGCCCGGCCGAACGTGATGTCGAACTCTGACCAATCGAGAAAGACAGGAGCCTTCGGGGTGCCGTGAAGACCTCGCGCCGCTCCTGCTCCTGCCGACGTCTGTGGTCGTTGGTTCCCGAGCTGCCGAAAATCATGAGGCATTTGTTTACGGGGGGATTGGGGTCGTTGCGATCCCGGCCTCTGTCTTCAACGATTGCAAAATATCTGGCCATTTTGTCACACTGGCGGAACGTGTGTCTGACCGGCATGTTGTGATGTGGGCATGGTTCGGTGAGCATGACGTCGAACTTTCCCCCCTTCACCCCGCCATGGGGAGGAGGGGGTCTCGCGATCCGCCGATGCGACTGCGTTGTCGCCGCCGCGCTACGGCCTGCCCTTGGCCATGCCGGAGCGGGAGGTCGCTCCGACCGCCTCTCTGCCCGATGCGTGGCTCGTGGTGACGCTAGGGAGGCGTCTGGAGACCGACCGTCGTTGTCCTTCCTCGAGTTTGCGCTCCGTGTCGCGGAGGTCTTCCAGGTAGCGCCGTTGAGCATCCGAGGATTGGGGGTCGCCCCGTGGGGCGGGTTCCGGTGACCTTGCCCTGTAGTCGGGTGTGTGGACGTTGTTGCCGTTGTCGTCCCCGCCCTCGATGAGGGTGGGGTCGACGGCGACACCGTGCTTCGAGATGCCGCACATGAGGCATCCTCGCACGTGGCCGGCGTTGTCGTCACTCGAGGTAGACCCGAGCAGGTAATCACCGCCATGCACAAAGCCGTAGAGGGCCTCCTGGCCCCTTAGACCTTCAAAGTCCAAAGGCTCCTAGGGGTCGACGTTGTCGCGGCTGGAGCCGGCGCAGGTGGTTGCCTCCGGGCTCGTGAGGAGGTCGGAGACGGACCGAAGATGGTGGGACGCAAGTCCGGTGCGTGTCCCCTTCGCGGGGTCGGCACGAAAGCCTACGGCCACAGCCTCCGAGTAAGACGCGGCGGCATTCCTCATGCCGAACGGTAGTGCCCCCGGAGCGGACGCTTCGATGTGCCTGGGAGAGAGCGGCTATCCTCCCGCGAGCTACGCTGTCACGTTGGCGAACGTGCAGTAGAGGTTGTGCAGGGACTCCTGGGTCGTCTGGAGTCCCATCAGCGTGTCGAGCTGGCGCTCGAACCATGGATAGTCGGCCCGCTGAACGGCTGTCCTGTGAGCGACTCGCTCCTCAGAGGGAGGCAGGTTGAGGTGGGCCATGGATGCCGAGATGGCGTCCACGGCTACCTCGGAGGATACCGTAGGGCAACGGAGGACTAGGTTGTCCCCCTGCCCGTGGCACTGGAAGTCCAGGCTGGCGCGCCAACTGTCGGTGTCTAAAATGGTGGGGTCTAGACAGCCAACGAGTAAATTTCTAAGGATGTCGGAGATCGGATGGTTACGCCCGAAGAACACAAGGTTTATACTGGTTCGGACACGAACGCCCTACGTCCAGTTTGCTGCTGAGTCGTGTTACCGAGCGTAGGAGAGATCGTAGAGGGGAGCTACAAGCTTTGGTGAGAGAGGGAAGCGGGTTCCCAGGTATCGTGCGTATGTGGTTCGAGATTCGTTGTAGGAGCTCGCGTGGATGCGAGTATGAATGTGTGTGAATGAGTTCAGAGAGAGTCGAGAGAGTGAGATTGGAGGTCCATTCTCCCCCTTTATACGTAGGGAGAGATGGAGGAGTACAATAGAGAGAAAGGGAGAAAACGTGGGCCTGGTGTAGGCTGTTGATTTGGAGGACGCTCCAGGCTTCTGTTCCCCTTCCTTCCTGGGGAAGGCTTCGCTTGTTAGCGTGCTCCTGGTCCTGTTCGTCCTTGATGCAACTGTAGCCACGCACCTTGTACTTGGTGGTGCTCCTGTTGCCATATGTGAGCATGGGCGGAGGTTGACAGAATAGGGCTCGGTACTATAACGCCCCAGAGTCCAAACGGCTCAGATCCACTCTGCACGCTGAGCGAACCACACCCACCACCATCTCACTTAAGCTTCCGTCCTCGCTTCGCTTAAAAGGATTAACTCGAAGATGGTGGGATGGACTCTAGAAGCCTTATATGTTGGTCTATCCCACCTTAAATAAGCAAGGTGGGACTAAACCCTCCACAATATCTCATTAACACACATGGGCCACTACGGGCCAAACGGGCCGGATGTGACATACACCCCCCTCAAAGAACTCGACGTCCTCGTCGAGCCCAACATATCAGCAACGGGCAAACGATGACCAGGAACGTTCCCTCTTAGCACACGCGACCGTGCGCCCAGTGCCGGCACATGTGTCATGCCGTGCGCCCCGCAGAGCCTACACGCGCAATGAACCTACCATGTCCGCACACCTGGCCCGCACGC
Organism: Microstegium vimineum; assembly: GCA_022036555.1. NCBI lineage: Eukaryota > Viridiplantae > Streptophyta > Magnoliopsida > Poales > Poaceae > Microstegium > Microstegium vimineum. The sequence continues at coordinate 21,609,402 of CM039127.1, read as the reverse complement.
GCCCGCTGCCGCGAAGGTCAGCTCTGATACCATTTGTAACGCCCCAGAGTCCAAACGGCTCAGATCCACTCTGCACGCTGAGCGAACCACAAGCCACCACCATCCCACTTAAGCTTTCGGCCTCGCTTCGCTTAAAAGGATTAACTCGGAGATGGTGGGATGGACTCTAGAAGCCTTATATGTTGGTCTATCCCACCTTAAACAAGCAAGGTGGGACTAAACCCTCCACAATATCTCATTAACACACATGGGCCACTACGGGCCAAACGGACCGGATGTGACATGTACCCCTGCGTTCCGTCATACAGGGACGAGTACGACTCAATTCCTGTTCGGCTGTCCGTCAGAGGGATGGTGAATGTCACTCGGTGGTACTGGAGCTTGTACCGCAAGGGCTCTACCGGGGCAGGCATGGCGATCCATGTCTTTAACCCCCATCCCCAAGGACGAGTTTGCACTGTGAACCTTTTGACTACGGGCTAAAATGCACCGTGGATTGGGGAAGGTTCCGAAGGCAAGCGACGTCACAGATGACGTTTCCCGCCCTCGGACGAGGCGGAAGAGCCACCGAGGGCAGACGGCGTCACGGATGATGTCATCCCAGCTCGGACGGGGCGGATGGCCCTCCGAGGGAGTGTTGTTGCCTTATCCAGTTTTGGGGCCGGCTTTGCCCTGGCTCGGGCGAGGCGGAGAGGCCCCCCGAGGGTCGATGGCGTCACGGATGACGTCACCTAAGCTCGGACGGGGCGGAAGGCCCTCTGAGGAGGTATCGCTGCCTTAGCCGGTTTAGCTAAGGCGATGTGCCCCCGGGAGTAATGACGTCATCCTGGCTCGGGCGAGTCGGAGGGGCTCCCGGAGATAATTTTGTGTTCGCGAAGTATGAAGTTAGGGTACCCTATTATCAGATATGCGACACAACGGCTAGCTTAAATATTAGCTAGAGTTGACGTGCTCCCTCCGAGCGTCCGCCAGGCGGCTGCTGCGTAGTGCTGCATCCAGTGCTTATTATTGCCTTTGGAGTGTCAACGTCGTCTTTCTCGTGATCGAGAATCGTCGCTAATATAATATACGTACTACAGTACGACGGACGGGCCTTGTTCTTCTTGTTACCCATAGGTACGTGGCGTGGCCGCCGACGGAGAAACTTTGGTCACGCTGGCCGGGACAAATTAATGTCAGATCATGCAAGTTCTTATCACAGCCAGCCACCAAGAGATATCATTTCTTGGGAATATCGTGGTTCTGTGGCATGATCTCCGCGAGAGCAACATATATCCAACTGAGGTGATGAGGTGGCGCTGGAGCAGCAGCAACCGATGGATCGATCTTATCCCATACATGCGCAACGTCCGTCCTACTAGTAAATCATCGATGCAAGTGGCGTACTCTAATCTGATGGGAGTAGGGCGGAGGTGCATGCCGGCCGGTTGAATGATTTCGACGTGAAACCGTACTAGCTCTCATGATCATATATTGTCGTGTGAGAGCACGTTGCAATTGCCCGCACGCCAATGTTTGCGATGTGAACTAGTAGTACATTAATAGTAGCTGGCACTGCTCTGTCCAATACTGAACTCCAAAAGTGTGGTAGTACTCATACTCATCACTGATGAGGTACCAACTGTGTGTGGACGTCTCAATAATAGCTCTGCTCTCGCACTCTACGAATTAGTCCTATGCTATGACCTTCTGGCTTCTGAATAGCGGCGGAGCATGGAGGAAATTTAAGAAGGGGCTAATAGTGTTAAACTTCTCTCTAATGCACGATTCTTCACTACTTGCTAAGTAAAATACTTTACCATCCTTAACAAATTTCAATTTACAAGGAGGGGCCATGGCCCACTATGACCTACATGGCTACATGTGGCTCCGCCACTGCTTCTGAAGCTATTACACAGGGTCAGGGTGAAGAGGCTACGTAACGTCACTCCAGTCTACAGTACACACGTACTCTACCAGCATAGTAAGCTCAACCTTTCCTTTTCTTATTATTAAGTGCAGGGTTCTTCAAGATTTTTTTTTTTTTGACAAGAAGGGTTCTTCAAATTCAGATCGAGATGACAAAGATACGTAGCAAGCAAAGCAACTGTTAGACTTTGGGCTGGAACGACGGCTAGCTACCAAGCAAAAGTCCAGACGATTATTGGGTGCCTGGCCGGCCCATACCGTGGTTTCTCGTCACGTGGACAGGCAGCTACGTCAACAACTTTTATTAGGCCTGCTGCAATGCGTGCACGTTCGTTTTCTCCCGTCCCCGAACTGTCCGGAATTGATCCAGTTTGTTGGCTTGCATTGGTGGCCACAAACTGATCGATCTTCCTCACTGCTTCCACGAGCCGTCCTCCGTGGACCTGCTAGTCATCAGGACAACTCTGCTAGTGGTCGAATCTCTGGCCGTGAGAGACGCGTATATGGTAGAGTAGTACGTGCTTCGTACTAGATCGGTTGCAAATAATATGCAGCTAGCCCGTGGTGCCGTGCTGGTGCTAGTATAATGCTTCACCGAATCTCTTGCGGATTTCGATTTTATAGTTTATGATGTTTCATGCGTGGGGACAAAGCAATTTCATTTCCTTGCATCATGAACACAAAAGCAACATAACACATGCATGGTATGATGGGCCGCTATTTCATCTCTTCTCATCCCGGCGAGCCGCGCTAGCCCAAGTGCCAACACACCATGATCAATCTCAGCAGTCAGCACACAGCAAAGATGGCTCTACTCTACACTACTACCCAAGCCAAGCCCCAAGCGCACAAGCTACTACTCCTACTAGTCTGCTACCACGCTCCACGCACACATACTATATGAGCTGCACTGCACACGGCGCGAATGGCCGGCGGCCTCGTGGCTCCCAAGAGGTCAGAGCACACGCGGTGCATGCCGGGAGCGCGGATAGGAGCTCGTGGCGCACGCGACCTGCGACCCTCGTGCCGGAGTATTTTTTCTGCCAAACACGTGTGGACGTGGCTGGCCGGGAGCCGCAGAAGCAGCGGTGGGGGGACAGCGCCCGCGTTCCAGCCGGACACGCGCGCCCGCACCGGGTGGCGGGCGCTCTTTCTAGTGAAATCGAGCACGGATCCCGTGGTCGGACGCACGATGGTCCGCTATTCCAGCCTTCGCGCGCTGCAGTGCGTGCACGATGGCAGGAACTCTCTTTTTTTTTCCTCCGTTGAACCTAAATTATTAATATCTTTTTGTTGATCGTTTCTGTGGCCGAAAGCTACATAATATTGTTTTGGTTGTTTTATCGTGAGAGAAAAATACTATATCATGACTGATAAGCTAGACTGATAAGTCAAACGAATAAAAAATGCGGCACTACAACTATCTCATTTCTCCCCGACTCCACTGTGTACGGGGCGCCAGAATCAAAAAAAGAGGTGTAAAAAGGAGGTGCTAACTACTTTTTTTTCTCTCTCAACCATACAGGGCCCGTGGTAGTGTTTGGTTGGTAGGATAAAATGGGGGTGGGGTGAGATGGTCTCTCTTTCTATTGGTTGGGGGCGACTTATGGTGAGATGGTCACTGAGAGGAACATTCTCCTTAGATTCAGGACGTCCCTACCCCAAAATCGAGCGGACTAGGGCGAGCATAGGTGGGACGGGCGTTGCTGCGAGCGAGCGGAGGAAAAAGAGGAGGCAGCACTCCGACGGGCGAGTGCGGGGTGGAGCTTTAGCGGGAGCCGCCCATGAGGACGAGTTGCGAAGCGGTCCAGCGATGGCGGGTGGCCTCGTCCCTGCGACGGTGAGCTAGCCCTGCCCCCACGGCGGCGAGCTAGCCCCGGCCTCGAGCGACCCTGAAACAGCTCTCCAAGCAGGGGGACAAGGGCGGGGGTGCTCCTACAAGGGGCAAGGCTAGGCTCCGTGTAACACCCCTGGTGTTTAAGAACTTAATTAAAACTTGATCATGTCATCATATGCATTAAACATCATTCACTTGATTGAGAATCTTGCTATGCATTGAACTAAAATGAGTTTAATTGATTGTGTTTAGCTCAATTGTGTGAATGCTTGCCATGATTTCAAATTCTGTTCTAAACCCTAATTTCCAGAGGGGGTGGATTAAACCCTAATCATGGTTTTCAAAATCTAAAAATAATTTGCATATGGTTGTTAAAGCATAGTTGTAGAGCTCTGTTCCAATTGCAAAAGTGGTGTTTTGAGTTTTTCAAGTTTTATTCAAATTCTTGAGTAATTGAAAAGGGGGTAATCCTTTTAAAAGAGGTTTTCAAATTTCAAAAATGCATTTTCATATCTAGACCGAATTTGAAAAAGTGCATATTGACAAAGTTGTAGATCATGAAATTTTGAGCAACTTTGGTATTCAAAGTTTTTCATAAAAACCCTTGGAAGCTTTAGCAATTTGCAAATTAGTACCAAGGGCAGTTCAGTCAATTCATCGAACACCTGCATGTCGGTCGAGCTCACCAGCGCCGACACCTGGACAGCCAGCTGCCGAGCTCCCCGTGCGACTTTTGGCCGCAACACGCGTCCCATCGCGTGCGTGGCATCGTCACGGCTCCGTTGCCGTCTTCAAAACGGGACGCCGCGCTCTCCTCGCCTCTCTTTCCACGCCGCGACGTTGCTCTACTCACGCCGCCGAGCACACCACCATCATCGTCGAGCTCGAGCGAGCTCTCCAGTCACTGCCAATCGTCCAATCCACCTCCATGGCTTTCGCATTGACCTAGTACACCTTCCGCACTAGCTGGTTGAAGCTACGACCGCGTGAATCGCCCGGCGCAACCCCGTCTTCCTCGACTCCGACGAGAGCGCCGCCGCTCTGGTTCGCTGTCGTCCGGGCTACACAGGAGCCGCATTGTTCTTTCATCTCGTGTTTCTTACTCCTTGTATATTGTTGATTCCGTTGCTCTCCTCCGTTTTGCAAATGGTGGACCGTAGCTCCGGGAACATCAACGTTGCCGCTTGGCTCACCGTTTTCGTCGGCACGGTCTTCGTCGCCAACACTCTCTGCCTCATCTCCGTCCAAGTTAGCGCGAACTTCGTGACCGGGGTGAGCTTCTCGAACTCTCCGCGCGCTTAGTTATTCTTGTATCGAGCCTTAGGGCTCTGTCCGCGACGCGCCGCCGCGGTCCATGGCCGTCACGACGGTGCGTTCATCGGTAGGATGCGTTAGTTCATCTTTTTCGAGTATGAGTCTTGTGCTAGCTTCGCCTAGCCGTCGCGAGTCTTGTTTGGGTGATGGTTGTTCGAGCGCGTGCGTGTTTTGGCCGGCGCACGTCGCGCAGATCTTCGTCGTCCGCCATGGTCGTCGGCGAGGTTGTTTTGTTAAGGTTTCGGTTCGTTTTTCTTCCGCTTCGCGTTGTTTGTGTGTCGCTGAGTCCGTTGAAGTGCTTGGTTGAGCCGAAGATAGCTTGTACTCGTCGACGTATGCGCGGCCGAGCTCGGGCTGCCGCCATTGCCGCCGGTGAGGCGTTTGCAAGGGATGGAAAGGGCTCTATCGCACCTCGTTGGGTTCAGGGTGAAGCGTAGAGTCCAGCGCATGAGTCGGTTGTTCGGTTGGTTTGCCGACGGCGATGCGCCGCCATGTTTTATGGTCGCCGGCGCCGCTGCTCTGTCTCTGTATCACTGACGTGCGGGACCCAGGTGTCAGTGAGAGAATTGAAGGGTTTTCTTATTTTTCTATTTTACACAGTAATGTTTTTTTGTTATTTTCATATGTTTAATTCTGTGCATGTATAAATTCTGTAAAAATTTGTGTATGCTCTCTGAGATGTGTAGTATTTAAGAAAAATATAACATGTGTATGTTCAGTACATTTTTAATCCTGTAAAAATGCTCAAAGTAATTGAAAAATGACTATTCCATGTTTTTTCATGCTCTGTGTATTGCTCCAAAAATTCTAAAATTTTTTGTGTAACCTTTATACACTTATATCTTGCTGTACAAAAAGTTTGGGGATTTTTGGATGAACGGTTATATATGGCTATTTGTATAATTCATAATAAAATGATTAGAAACACTAATGACCTTAGGAATTGGGTGATTTTGGATTGTTTGATGCAAATGGTCTTTGTCCAGTGGCAAACACAATATGGGCATGTATTGTAATGTGTTGTTTGCTCAGTTCTGTTGGATATAATTATTAACTTAGATAATCAAGTTAAATAGGGTTAATTAAATTGCTTTGAGCTCTAGTTTAGTTTTTCCTTCATGAAGGTAAGTTGTACTCAAGGTGTTTAATCTGTTTTGTTCATCTCTTAAGTGCATGATTGAATGTTGTTAAGCATCATGTCTATTATTTCAAGCATCATCTAAGCATATCAATATATATTGTGGAGATATCTCGTTGGTTGGGTTGGACAATCCCTCTAGTGAAGGGGTTTTCTCTTTTGTTGAATCTGAGCCTGAATTTGTGTATCCCTCCAACCAAGGCAAGCCCTGGTGCATTTAACCCTTCCTTGTATTTAAAATATTTGTTTTAAATACACATATGGTTATTATATTACATTGTCCTACTTTATTAAATTCCTACTTGATGCATAGTCTTTATCCTTGTGTTAATTGTACCTTTACCTTGACACTTGTTTAAAGATGTAAATTTTTGCTAAAATGCTTAGTATGCGTAGAACTTTATAGTAGGTGATTTCCAGTCACTTACACATAGCGTATTGCTTCGGCAAATGATTATGCTCTTTTGAGAAAGGAATGTTATTGGAAGTAATAAGCGGGATCGGGCGGACACGGTGTTTGGGAGCCACCATTGTTGACTGGTGAGCGGGTTCTTTCCGCCTGTATCATTAGGGACCGTCCGTTGATGCATGACTAGGGTTGTGACTTTGGAGTACTTATCACATACTTTGGGGAAGCTGGACTCTGGCTAATTCAGTCTTAAGAATGGTTAACCCGCACTGTGAGTGGAGAGATGGCGAGAGTAGTGTGTATCCTCCAAGTTCGAGAAACTGGATGGAGGTGTACTGTGCTCTCGGGTGGCGGAATCCCGGTCTTGGATGGAGGATCTAGGGAAAGGTAGTCATATGTGTGCTTTAGTGTTGTATATGTCGTGTGATAGGGAAGACCTAGCTGGGTTTAACCGGTTCGAATCGTCGTGTTCCTCGGATATAGAAACATAACCTATTTTCTTCTTTGTAGTTAATGAAACTTAAACCGAATACTTGATGGTTTCCTTTTATAGATGGTTTATTACCTTGTTATCGATCATACATCTAGATCGGTACTTGAGTAATCTTATTAATGAAATAAATAAATTTCCATTCTTTTATAAATGCTCATTTATGTAAAATACTTGATTCTTGTAAACTACATCTTGAATCCTATGACTTGCATATCGTTTGTCCACTAAATATTTTCTTTTGTCGGATAAGTCTTGTTGAGTACTCCCGTACTCAGGGTTTGTTAACCCCTGTTGCAGATGAGGGTCACAGCCCGGTTTGTGTAGCATCGTGTTGCATGACCGTGGTAAGTGTGGATGAAGATGAAGAATAAACTGTCTTTGTTTGACTCTTGGACAAGAGTACCTCGGTTGTTTTGTTTAAACTCTATCACCAGCTTGATGTAATAATATTGTATGACACTATGTTATGTTTCAAAACTTATGGTTTGTAATATGATTTTAAATTTTCGCTACTTTGGTGTAAATTAAATTATTGTATTACTTCTGTAATGTTTGTGATGAGGATGATCTTGTTCGGAAAGAGGTGTGTAAAGTAACGACACTTGACGGATTGATTAAGACTTGGATTATTTGTTTTAAATTAAGTCGGATGGACTGTTAATCCTGATAAATGGGCTCTGTCTTAAGAGGTTCTATCACACTCCGGCGGGCGGCGAGAGGAGAGACTTGAGGCGTGGGGCGGGTTGAGGCGGGCGACGGCGGGCTGCGACACCGGCTCTGGGCGGACGATGACGAGCAACAGTCCGCGAGCGAAAATTCCAAGGGAGAGACGATCAGAAATTTCGATCCGGTGAGGAATAAAATAATAAGAGGAAAAACATGACAAATGGATCCCACCTTGGTGATCGTGCTTTTGATGTACTCCGATCAAATACAAAATGGGTTGATCCCATCGCTCTTCAGCCAAATAAAAATTAGAGTCGTTTCATCCGTATTCCGTCTAAAAAATTAGTGACAGGATCGTCCCACTTCACCTTAACGCGCAACCAAATCATATCTAAAAGCGGTGATGTGAACAGTATAAAGAAGAGGTTTTGTCATTGGAGACCTGTGGGGCTTTTGTAACATCTCATGAACGAGAGACCAAGTTGATATGCGACTTTTGTTGCAGGGTGTTGAAATCGAGGAAATTTTAGACGACAACTCTGCTCTAGACCTCCACAAAACTTTCATCATACAGTTCATACTACACATTGTGTTCTAGGTACTCCTACTTCAGTACTTGGATATGGAATGAATTCAGTATTAAACGTTTTATCCCGTTTCTAGTAAGCGAGCGAACAATGGGCCAGGCCCGTTTCAGAGAAGAGATGGCGCCTAGTCTTAAATGGGCTGAATTTGTGAGCTTTTGACACATTCTGCTTCTGATCTTCTTTCGACAATAAAACACGGAAAAGAACAACTAACGTCAAACAATGTTCTCTTCGAATTCGAAGACACCGAACCTCAAACATGAACTGTGAAAATTTGTTTACTTGTTCGGTTTTCTTTTTCCTTTTTTACTTGTTCGAAGTTCGAACTTGAAAAGGTGAACATGGACGATTTTTTTTTTCAATCTTTGTAACCTGGAAAATATCCTAGCTCGCGTGTAAAACTTCATGAAACAGCAGATGATGCGTGTACCATCCTGAAGCCACTGAAAGTAGATCAAACTGGCTATCTATATACATACTCCCTACCTCCCCAAAAATACAATTCTATATTCTTTGTTGAAGCATAAACTTTAACTGAATGTATTCAAATAAAAATATTAATGTTTATGTCAAGGGGTTCACGGCGCAATGGCAAAGGCTATTGGTTGAGGGGTTCCCACCCAGGGTTCAAATCCTGGGTGCGACACTTTATTCTGGATTTATTCCAGATTTTCCGGCGCTATACATTAAGTGGTAAGCGAGGCGTCTGTGGTGACTTCGTCAACTTCAAGATTTATCGGCTCAGTCCTTCGAAGGTGCTCATAAGGGTAGGGTTTGCGTGCGTGTGTTCGTAGGGGCGAGTGTGCGTACGTGTTGTGTAATCTCAAAAAAAATATTAATGTTTATAACATTGAATAGTTTAACTATAAAATATATCTTATAAAATTATAATTTACTTATTTAATATCATAAATTTTAATATATTTTATATAATCTTATCTTATTATTACTAATTGGAGGCTCCAAAGGAGGCTCTACACTAATTCTCACCATAAGTGCTAGGAAAAAAGATAACTACTATTAATTCTCATAAAAATTAGAAATATCTAGCTATCAATCTTATCTTACTATTACTAATTAGAGGTCCCAAAGGAGATTCTACGTTAATTCTCACAGGAAACGCTAGGGAAAAAAAAGATAAACCCTATAAATTCTTATAGAAATAAAAAACATCTATCTATTGATATAATAATGTTCAATCATCATTATCAATAATAACAATTAGATCAATTTGGTTTTCTAAAAAATTACCCACCACTGCCATTACGAAAAAAACAAATTAAATATCTGCCTATTTTTTACCAGAATTCTCATGTTTCACGTGTGTTATCTTGGAACTAAAGTTCTATCTAACCTAGCCCATTGCTTTTTTTTTTCTGATTCTCGCGTTCCTCTTCATGGCGGCGTGCTCCAATTCTCGTACGAGCAGCGTGCGAGACATGCCATACAAGGATGGCATCATCCATAACTGTGTTGCGGATGATGGTGGTGGAGACTAGAGAGAGTAACCTGAATGCTGATGATTCTTTACCGCGCTTGCAAAACTCAATCCATGTATTTGGTCTTATTATAGTGTAGTTGAAATTACAAAGCTTTGATTGCTCTCTTACTTGAGTGCCCACACTCGTACTACTACAACGAAAAACTAGTTAACTCAAGTGTGTTTATCAATGTTTCAGTTAACATTTTAGCTCTTCCATGCATTTAGATCTTTATATGCCTTATATGGTTTCGTACAATATGCTAATAAGTTGCATGCCTTTCTTATGATTTTAATATCAGTACAAATGATGTATAGTAAACCTAATCACATGATTTTTGAGCACTCTCTTAGGAACACATTTGCATGTTCATGCTTGTTTTTTTTTCTAATATAAAAAGTCCACCTAACCATTACTAGAGGGAGCATAAGGTTTTACTAATTTAGGGGCTCATTTTATACTATTCCATAGTCACAACATTCTAAACTATACTCAATCTATACATAAACTGTCATGGAAACTTTATTTGTCCGTGACCTAGCTGCTATTAGAGTAAGGAATCTATTTCCTTCACATAACCCGTGCGTACGTATGCACGGGTTGATGGACCAGCTAGTTCGTCATAATCCTGATGCTTGGAATATTGCACACTGGCACACAACTTCTAGACCATGCATCGTCCCATCATGCATGCTAGCTGTTGCAGAGACTCGCCCACGACACAGTATGATTAGTATGACAGTCTAGAAGCGGTACGTACGTGTACACCAGTACAGTGATCAAGAAGGTGGAAAGACAGAGAGTCCAAGCAAGCAAAGGCTGAGACAGACAAGTGCGCAACGACGAATGCAGGTTTCTTGCACCACGGCTAGGTGGGCTCGGGCACACACCTCACCCATCACATGCGGTGCCGGGCCCGCACGACGAGCAGGAGCCAGGAGTACCGCGCGTATACTCGGAAACAGGGACTCCAATCCAAAGGGTAGGAACAAAACCGAGAGAAAACGACGATCAGTTACGTTACGTTCCTTCTTGATCAGAATGGCATGGCATCCATGATCCATTCCCCTCTCTCATCCCTTCGAACCTTCCTGATCACGTCACGTGAAGCCGAGGTTTCGGCAGGGCCGGCCGCACGTTGATCTCGGATTGGGCTTCTGATCTCCAGTAACAACGGCCTGGCACGGACACGATCACGCATAAAAAGCAGCCCTGCAAAACGACGTTATACCTATGAACGATCCTATCCTCTCCCTCCAACTCTCGTTTATTTACAACTTGCTCTCTTGAACATTGATGATCTGACCCACACAGACTAGTACTAGTAATACAAAACAAACCAAACCAAATCATGCCCTAAGAAAAAAGGTCTCCAAATCATTCACCGTCAATCCTAATGAATAATGATACGATATATACTGTATACATATGGCTACCAATTAGCAAGCGACAATCTCAAGCATGTTCTACACAGTTTTATGTATTTATTTGTTTGTTTATCTTACAAAACAATTTCCACGTAATTATTCGGTATGCTCCACACAGGTCCCACACAGCGCCACCGGGACAACCATCGCCGTCGTCCCAGAATCTGTCACTAGTACTTGAAACCACGTACCGCGACAGGCGAAAGCAACCAAAAGTGCGTCGCCGTCGGCGTCCCCTCGATCATGCATGTTCGCCACTTCACCAGTCGGATCACCCGCCGCGCGCCATCCTCTCCACGCCCCGCCACAGCCGGCGCGTCTCCGCGAGCGGGTCCTGGGCGGGCAGCTCGGCGCGGCAGCAAGGGCAGGTGTTACGCCGAGCCAGCCAGCGCAGCGCGCAGCGGCGGTGGAACCGGTGCCCGCACGGCCTGAGCCCGCACACGCCGCGTCCGCGAGCCGCCGACACCATCTCCTCCCGGCAGATGGCGCACGGCGCGCCGTCCCCCGCCGCCGCGGGCAGCGCGAGCACGGCGGCGTACGACGCGGCGCCGCTCCCCTCGCCGTCCTTCGTCGTCGTCACAGCGGCCGCCGCGGCGACGTCCGCGAACCGGCGGCACTTGGCGGCCGCGTCCACGTAGGGGCCCAGTGCGGCCCAGGTCGTGGCGCCGAGGCCGGAGACGGAGAGCGCCGACGCCACCACGTCGTCCACGATCACCGCGCGCCAGTCGACGGGGGAAGGGCTGGCGGCCGCGGGGGAGTAGGTGTCGCACATGGCAAGGAGGAGGAGCGCCGCGTCGAGGTCGGGAGGCTGGAGAAGGATGTGGTGGTGGTGGTGGTTTGAGCCGCTGCCGCCGTTGGCGGCGTCGTGATGGTCGGGGCAGAGCGCCGGGAGGAGCAGGAGGAGGGAGCGGAGGAGGGCGCGGCCGAGCAGCGCCGCCTTGGCGGGGAGAGGCATCGACCGAAGCCGCGCGAGCGCGCGGGCGAAGTGCGGCGGGGAGAGGAGGAGGAACGCGAGGCGGGATCGCAGCCGGCGCGCGTCGGCGGCCAGCGCCCGCGCGAGGCCGGGGAGCTGCGCGGCTGGGACATTGAGGAGCGCCGCCATCAGGGTTTCCGTGGAGGACGGCGTCGGCGGCGACTGGCTGTGGCTGTGACCAGCGTCCATCGGGATCGGGGTGCTAGAGCAGTGGAGTTGGAAGTGGAGTGAGGTGGTGGGAAATGCACACGCTTTTTGCAGGGTGTCGGTATTTATGCCGTGCTTTTGGAGGGCAACCCGCAACTGAGTGCATCTCGGAACTTGTGTAAATCTTACTTCAAATGCCATAGGAATTTTTTTTTAAAAAAATAACACTCCTTGAAATGGATAAGCAAGTACTACGCCTACTACGGTCGTTCACTATCGCAATTGACAAGTAACGCAAGCAGCCACTCCTTCGAATGCTCACTTTTTATTTGCCATATATTTTTTTGAGGTTGAACAGGAGGGATCGCTTTCTACTGAGCTTTTATTAAAAATAGAAAATTCATACAACTCCTTTTAGGAGTCAAAAAAAAAGAAACAAAGAAAACTAAAAGAATTACAGATAGACTTCGAGCCATTGATTAATTCTTGGTTTAGGACAACGGGTCTATATGCCCCCGTCTGTGTAACGTTGTTTTTTTGAAAAACACCCCACCCTGCCGCAATGAAGGAGTAGAGAGAGGGACCCCGTCATTTCGTGAGGCGATGGGCTTGGCTCGTGCTCCCACGTTTCATCGCGGCTCAGAACCGCGTTGTACACTTGTACAGGACGCTCGTCTCCAAGGCTAGCGCGCGGGATGCGGATGCGGATGCGGTGCGCGAGAGTTCGTTTGTTGCCGCGCCTTTTCCCTTCTTCTCCACTCCATCTTTCGCCGGTCTCAAGGTCGTGGTGGCGGCGGCGGCAGATCTCAAGGTCGCAGCGGCGATGCCGGATCTAAGGTTGCTGCAGCTGCGGAGCCCAAGGGCACGGCGGCGGCAGCGTTGAAGCCCTCCTGGCGGCAACGACAAAGGCAACGCGCCAGCCCCAATCCCTTTCGGTCACGACAACAGCGTTGCAGAGGCAGTCATCTCCCATGGTCGTGGACACGATGTGGTGGAACTGTAGAAGCCTCTATCCCCTTTGGTCGCGTCTATAGTTCAGCTGCGGTGGCGGAAACGCCATGGTAGCCTCCTGGTAGTGTCCTACTCCTACCTGCATCGATCCCCTTCACTGAGTCACCGAGATGACTTTTAGTGAGAGCCACTTTGTATTTTTCAACTGCAGGCATCGATCCCCAATTTAGCCATTGCAATTTGTTCACGAGATAATAAGATAAATTGCAGAACATAGATTGTGGTTGCCTATTCAAGTTGTCAATGTTTTGTGGAGTAGATGCAATTGCAGGAGATGGATTTTGCTACGTAGCCATAATTGCTCGTTCTGCTAGAGCACTGATTTTGCAATTTGATAGTAGTGTTGATTGTTTGTTAATCCTGTTAGAAGTTGATCTCCCACCGTTTAGGCTCAACGGCCTAACGAGCCTTAGATCTGCGTCCTGATCGGGGGCGCCCGTCGCACAGCGCTATAAAGACAAGGTGGGGGCCGGGGCGCTAGGTACGAGACGTGACACGAGTTATGAAGTTGACCTAGCCGCCAGTCACCCCACCGATATCTATACCCTAATCCGATCCAGAGGGGCGCTGCCAGCGACGGGAAGCACCACTGACACCGGCGAGCACCCGGATGGCCACGGATGCGACAACCGACGCGACACTGACGGCCATGGAAGGCAGCGGCTCCTCGAACCCCGACGCTACCGCCGCCGCCACTGCATCGTCTCACGCCGACACCTCCGGTCTGCATACTACCTCTCTCTCTCTCTCTCTCTCTCTCCCTCTGTGCATAGCATACGAAGTGCATCTATTCTATCTACCCGAACTACTTTTTCCCTACTGGATCCGCTCCTAGACGATCCTATGAACCAACAATGGTATCAAACGCCTCCACTGGAGGGGATCTATCCTTTGGGAAACGGATCCGACGAACTCGATCTGTACACCACGAAACCCTAACCCTAACGTATGAACTCAGAGGATTAGGGAGTAGAACTCGAATTCATGAAAGCACAGATCGGGATGAAACAAAACACAAGAAACGAAACAATCACATCCCGATCCACAGAACTCGAACGAACCAAGAACCCTAGGTCTACCTCACCTCGTGGCGCCGGATTACGCGCATGAATAGAACATCGCCGGCCACCATGAACCCAAAACCTACCTTGGCGCGTGGACTCACGCGACGATGAACCGGCACCGCTGCGGCACTGCTCGACGGCGGCGTGCTACGCCGTTGGCGAGCACGCTCGCCGGCGAGGGGAGCAGCGACGGCACCTCCTCCTTCTCTGGCCGCTCGCCTTGGGCCGCCGCCGCTCTCTCACTCACGGGCGCGGGGGAGAAAGAGAAATAAGAAGAAGCGGCGCGTGGGGGAAAGAAGGAGGGCGCTTGCGCCGACGGTTTTTTTCCGGCTGGCTTCGCCGAGCCGCCGCCGCCGCCGCTCTGTCCCTCGCGCGGCGCAGGAGGAGAAGGGGAGGAAATGAAATGAACTAGGGTTTGGGGGCCGGCTGCTGCTGCTCGGGTTTTGATCCCGCGAGACGTGCGCTCGGCCGTCCGATCGGATCGCCCTAGATCCGACGGCCGAGGCCGCATCCTGGCCGTTGGGCTACTTGAGGCCCAGGCGGGCGCATGGATTCCCAGCCCAGGCCCACGTTGCGGCCTGGGCGGGAGGAGGGAGCTCCGCGCGCGTGGCTGCTGGACTGAATTGGCCTATGGGTTGATCGGCTTGCCTAAGCCCGCGACTGAACAGTGAAGATTTTCAACTTTTATTTTCCAGAAACATTAAATCGAATCACTTGCTATTTGAATGAATTTGAATTGAAATTTGATGAATTATTCTCTGTATAAAATTTTATCCAACGATAATTTTTCGTTCAGAAAAATAATATGAATTAATTTTTTCTAGAAAATAATATTATGAACTTTATTATTATTGTTTCCGCTGCGAAGAAAATATTGAATTTCTCTCTTAAATTAAATTTGAACCAACGGGATAATTTAATTTTTGAGCGAATTATGAATTCTCTGAAATTCTTTGATGAAATTATAGTACTGTTATTTTCTGACCAACGTTGTTAATAACATTATTATACTGAATTGCTATGTATTTATATTACTTCTGCCCAACGGTGATGTATAAATTTTTGCATAGAAGAATTATATGTTTTAATTTTGAGCAACGTTGAGTTAAGGCATGCAATATATATGATGAATGTTTCTCACTTTTCTTTGGACAAATTTAAGGAGTTAAAGAAATGGTGAATATCAACAACATTCCTCCACTCAACGGTACTAACTACCGGGTGTGGCGGGAGAAGTACGAGCTGGAACTTGCATTGGCAGAGATTGATCTTGCCATTACTTCACCATGTCCTACTATTCCAGAGGAACCAGAGAAGAGAACTGATGAAACTGACGAAGCATTTGACGCCCGAAAGCGTGACTTTGCTGAAGTCGGAATGAAATATGACATTGAACACAGGCTTTTGATTCAATCCGATCGAAAATGCCTGTTGGTGGCGAAAGCCACTATTGAAGACCAAATCCGAGGGTCTATCCCAAAATGCATCACCGCCATTGACTACCACAAAAGGGTGAAAAATCAGTTTATTGGGTCTTCCAAGGCCACAGCAAGCACCATGATACATAAACTTGTATCTGAAAAATACAATGGTGGTGGTGTGCGTCAGCACATATTGAAAATGAACATAATGGCAATAAAATTAAAGACAATGGATTTGGGGATCAATGATAAGTTTCTCATTCATTTGTTCTTTCTTTCTCTGCCAAAAGAATTCGAAACTTTTGCTGTGAACTATAATATGTTGCCTGAAAACTGGGACATTGAAAAACTCATAGCAATGTGTGTTCAGAAGGAAGAGAGGCTTAAATCCTCACAGGGTGACTCTGCTTACCTTGTGAAGGATAATAAAAGAAAGAATTGTTACAAGAAACCACAGGGGAAACCCTAGTGGAATAAAGGCTCTCCCTCCAAGCCACAAGAAAAGACAATTGAAAAGAGAAAAGAAAAGGACTCTCAGGATAAGGACTTCAGAAAATATGACAATGCTGAAAAAGACCAGTGCAAGGAATGCTTCAAAAGAGGGCATTACAAGAGAGATTGCCCCGTCTACCTGAAAAAGTTATTGAAGAAAGGTGATGATACTATCACATTTGTAGATGAATCCCTGTTTTTATGTTATTTGAACACCACTTGGTGGATTGATTCAGGAGCAACAATTCACGTTTCGAATTCTTTACAGAGGTTAAGTGGGAGGAGAACCCTGCAAAGAGGAGAAAGAACGATTAAAGTTGCGAATGGAGTACAAGCTGGAGTTGAAGCCATTGGCGATCTAGCTTTAGAATTAAAAGATGGCTTTGTACTTAAACTTAGAAATGTACTGTATGTTCCCTCTTTGCGTAGGAATTTAATAAGTGTTTCGAAACTCGATGATGATGGATTTGGCTGTCATTTTGGTAATGGCAGATGTGAAATATTTGATAATAATGATAAGTGTGTTGGTCTTGCCTTCCGACAAAACAAGCTTTATTTATTATCTCTTGCTGAGAATGTGAATCATGAATGTGATGTTGTGAATGATGTGAATGTCTCCCAATCTACAAATGAGAACAAGAAGTGGAAGAGAAATGAAAGCGTCTCTTCGAAGCTATGGCATTGTCGTTTGGGCCATATTTCGAGGGGAGAATAGAACGCTTAGTGAAACAATCGATTCTTCCGCACTTAGAATTCTCCGATTTAGAACAATGTGTTGATTGCATCAAAGGAAAATATGTTAAGAAAATAAAGAAAGATGCTAAACGAAGCACGAGAGTATTAGAAATAATCCACACGGACATTTGCGGTCCATTCCCAATGAAAAGCGTGGATGGTTATGATTCGTTCATAACATTCACGGATGATTACTCTCGTTATGGCTATATTTATCCAATTAAAGAAAGAACAGAAGCATTGGATAAATTTAAGATATTTAAAGCCGAAATTGAAAATCAACACAACATGAAAATAAAGATAGTTCGATCAGACCGTGGTGGAGAGTATTATGGGCGACATACCCCGTATGGCCAAATTTCAGGTCCCTTTGTAGGTTCCTATAGGAAAATGGCATAGTCGCTCAATACTCCACACCGGGGGAGCCTCAGCAGAATGGAGTGGCTGAAAGAAGAAACCGTACCCTAATGGATATGGTGAGAAGCATGATGAGTTACTCCACACTACCGGTTGGTTTATGGATGGAGGCACTGAAAACCGTCATTCATATACTTAATCGAGTACCAAGCAAGTTGCTGCAGAAAACACCATATGAATTATGGACAGGAAGAGAACCCTCACTTAAGCACTTACGTGTGTGGGACTGTCCAGCTGAGGCAAAGGTTTTTAACCCAAATATTGGAAAGTTAGACTTCAAAACTGTCAGCTATCATTTCATTGGCTATCCAGAAAGATCGAAAGGATATCGATTCTATTGTCCTGATAGATACACGAAATTTGTTGAAACAAGACACGCTGTGTTCTTGGAGGATGACATGATAGGGGGAGCAAGGTAACACGTGAAATCAGACTTGAGGAGAAGCGGGTACATGTACCTACTCCGATGGTTGAAGAACCATTCTTTACGTTACCTGCTACCGATGTTGCACCATCAGTACAGGACGCTGTGGTGACAACGCCTGTTGTGAGTTCTCCCATAGCGACAACAAATGAACAAGAGGAATCTGTCCATCAGGAGCCTGTAGAACCAAATGTCGCATATGAGAAGAACAACAACCGCCCATAGTGGACCAAGCGCCAGAGGCCCCTAGAAGGTCTCAAAGAACTAGAAGGTCAGCTATTCTAGATGATTATGAAATTTATGAAACTGAAGAATTCCATATGGAAGATGACCCTATAACTTTTGAAGAAGCCATGAGAAGCGAACTCTCATCAAAGTGGTTTCAGACCATGGAAGATGAGATGAAATCTATGAATACCAACAAGGTTTGGGTTCTAGAAAATATTCCTAAAGGAGCTAAGAAAGTAGGCTCCAAATGGGTCTATAAGACGAAATATGACTCCCAAGGGAATATTGAAAGACACAAAGCGCGACTTGTGGCTAAGGGTTTTACCCAAAGAGAAGGGATCGATTACAATGAAACTTTTTTCCCGGTTTCTTGTAAAGATTCTTTTAGAATTATTATGGCACTTGTGGCTCACTATGATCTAGAATTACATCAGATGGATGTAAAGACCGCATTCCTATATGGGGATTTGGATGAAAATGTCTATATGGCACAACCGAAAGGTTTTGTCGTAAAAGGAAAAGAAAATATGGGATGTTGTCTGAAAAGACCCATTTATGGTTTGAAACAAGCTTCGAGACAGTGGTACTTCAAGTTTGATAAAACTATAAAGGTTTTGGGTTTACAGAAAATGTCGAGGACAATTGTGTCTATGTGAAATTTAAGAATAAGAAATACATATTTCTGATCGTATATGTAGATGATATCTTACTTGCTAGTAGTGATGTCAACCTACTATTGGAGACGAAGAAATTCTTGTCCTCGAACTTTGATATGAAAGATCTCGGTGAAGCTTCGTTTGTCTTGGGAATTGAAATTCATCGAGATAGAAGAAAAGGGGTATTGGGATTGTCGCAGAAGGCATACATAGAAAAGGTTCTGAAGAAATTTAGTATGCATGCGTGTAGTCCATCTCCTGCTCCGATTCTCAAGGGCGATAAATATGGGGAACATCAGTGTCCCAAGAACCAATATGAAGTTAATCAAATGAAAGCGGTACTGTATGTTTCGGCAATTGGAAGTTTGCAATATGCTCAAACGTGTACTCGTCCTGACATAGCTTTTGTTATCAGGTTACTTGGCAGATATTAGAAGAATCCAGGAATTGAACATTGAAAATTAGTAAAGAAAGTCTTGCGTTATTTGCAAGGTACGAAAGGTCTCATGTTGACATATGAAAAATCTGATTCCCTGCACATAGAGGGGTATTCAGACTCCGATTATGCTGGAGATGAAAGAAAATCCACATCGGGATATATCTTTACTCTTGCTAAAGGAGCGATATCATGAAAAAGTTCGAAACAAACAGTGACTACATCCTCGACAATGTATGCCGAGTTTGTAGCTTGTTATGAGACCTCGGGGCAGGTAAATTGGTTGAAGAAATTTGTACCCGGATTGAAAATAATTGAAAGTATAGAAAGACCGATGCGGTTGTATTGTGATAACAACCCAACGGTAGAATATGCTCACAACAATAGGTCAAGTGGTACTGCCAAACACATTGACATAAAATACTATGTTGTGAAAGATAAACTTCGGGATCATATCATAAATCTTGAGCATATACGAACAGAAAAGATGCTAGCGGATCCGCTCACAAAAGGC
Organism: Microstegium vimineum; assembly: GCA_022036555.1. NCBI lineage: Eukaryota > Viridiplantae > Streptophyta > Magnoliopsida > Poales > Poaceae > Microstegium > Microstegium vimineum. The sequence goes on along the minus strand of CM039127.1, from coordinate 21,589,624 downwards.
CTTCCACCCAGTGTGTTCAGAGGACACATAGCCGGCATGGGTTTAAGGGAGAGCCTATGATTCCCGAACAAGAAGGACCCAAAATAACGAAAGTTTGTTCCAAAATATAAAGGTGTGTAGTAGCTGTCAGTCTAATGACATGAATGGCTGTGATGATGAAGCATGCTCTATATACTGATCTGTGATGGAATAAAATGATTGAAATATTGAACTCGAATGAGAATTGAAGTATAAATGTGAATTGTGTAAGATCAAGGGGGAGAATGTTAGAAGTTGATCTCCCACCGTTTAGGCCCAACGGCCTAACGGGCCCTAGATCTGCGCCCTGATCGGGGGCGCCCAACCTTGTGTTGGTGGGCCCCCGTCGCACAGCGCTATAAAGACAGGGTGGGGGCCGGGGCGCTAGGTACGAGACGTGACACGAGTTACGAAGTTGACCTAGCCGCCAGTCACCCCACCGACATCTATACCCTAATCCGATCCAGAGGGGCGCTGCCAGCGACGGGAAGCACCACTGACGCCGGCAAGCACCCGGATGGCCACGGACGCGACAACCGACGCGACACTGACGGCCATGGCGGGCAGTGGCTCCTCGAACCCCGGCGCTACCGCCGCTGCCACTGCACCGCCTCACGCCGACACCTCCGGTCTGCATACTACCCTTCTCTCTCTGTGTGCATAGCATACGAAGTGCATCTATTCTATCTACCTGAACTACTTTTTCCCTACTGGATCCGCTCCTAGACGATCCTATGAACCAACAAATCCTACTTGCATTGGTGTTCAGAGTTGTAAAAAATAGTCGTGATTGATGGGGTTGTGATAATGCATCATTAATCCTTTTCCCCTTAGTTCTGTTATTTTAGTGAGACTTACTTATTGCAATTCAGAAAAATAGTAAAGAAAAAAAGAAATGTTGGGTGTATGTTCTTTCAGGATAATGCCGGTCAGTAAGAAATTAGTTAAGACTTTATTCAATGTTTATAGACTCTTCACATTTCTGAAGATGTGTCGTTTGTTCTGTTTTTTTTTCAATCTGGTGAAAGCCTGAAGCTCATGTATTTGCAATTAGTAGGTGGCATTATTTCTATTTGTGTTTTAATATGAGCTTCTTGTTGTCATCAATCCTGTAGGGACAACAATTCACAGCCTCACAATGGATAAAGTTCTGGACACACGGATGATTTTGTTAGTTCTATTAGAGCATCTCCAAACCTCTACATTTCCATTTGAGAGGTGACCTGCAAAATTTGATGGTCAAATTCAAAATCCAACTCCAGTCATAGTACCTAATTTGGGGGGAGAGGAATAGGAGGGTCTCTTTCCTAGGGACCCAAAACTAAACTTTAAAAGCACTCCTAAAATGAAAGCTTAAATAGGAGGTGCATTGGAGTGGATTTTTTTAGACCAAGTCCCTAGATTCAGAATAAGGACCTGTTTAGGGACTCCACTGGAGTTGCTCTTAGTAATCAGCTGATGGCATGATCATTTTTCTTGTGATCTGTATTTTGCTTGTGTCCTGCAGCCTTGTGTCATAGATTGTAGACTATAGGAATAGGATGCCAGGTGACTTCGTTCAGTCGGCGACTCGGCGTAGGATCTCTTTTTTTATAGTTGTTTTTTTTTTAAGTATTATGAAACCATTTCCACTAGCCGATAATGAAGTAAATGAACGATGTAATTTGTATCAATTAGCAACACAAATGTATATAGGAATGATATTCATGATTAATGTTAGCTACAAACAAAATATTAAACAGTTTGTAGACAATAAAATAGATCGTCCATTGTACGATCTATCTTTTTTTTAAGTATCTATGTTTAGATTCCAAGTATATACAAATGTGGAGCTATCCATGAGTTAAACATGCCCTTATAAGCTCCTTTTGCTCGAAGAATAACCTGTGCAAAAACCAATGTGGAGTGACTCTTCCCAGAGTGTATAGAAGGGGCCAAATGCCTCAAGATTGAATCATTGCTTATTTGCCATATTTAAAGTGGTTTACTAGGAGTACCATCTCGCCTTTGTATCCTTGCTCGATATGTCCTGTTCGCTTGGCCTATTAACCACCGAAACAATGTTTTTCTCTCACAGCAAAATAGCTAAAAACAACATTAGTTGGCTTATCAGCTACCGAAACGATCAGACGAATGTATATCTTAGTAGAGGACTTTATAGCCATTATATCTCATTTTTTACATGATAGTTTATTAGATGCGAATGAAATTTAAGTGAAATTCTCACTGAGATAGCCTAAGACCGCACGGTATCGGGCAAAGCAACTAAACTTAACCAAAGAAGTCAGCTTTGAAGGAGATGAAATTCCTGATGTGACGGGTTCACAGTCATTATTACCACTGCAAGAATCTCCTTCCTATTTTAATGTAAGAGAACAATACATAGCGAAAACCGTTACTGTTGTTCCCGAGACAAGACTAATCTCCATGCTGGCATTCTAATTAACGACAAAATGTACAAGCAAGCATCTCTATATCACCACAAATTTCTACACGTTGGGCACTGCCATGATGGCGAGAGCCTCCCTGTTCTGCCCCAGGATGTTGAAGACGGTGGCAGCGATGTGCGACGGCGTCAGCCCAGCCTCGGCCAGCTGATCGGCCGGCGATCCATGGTCGATGTACCTGTCAGGAAGCACCAGCGGACGCCACTGCACCACCACCCAAACAAAAGCGCAGTTCATCACTGGTCAGCTCATGACGATGTGAGTTCGATCGGAACACGAACGTGCTCATGACGGAGGAGGAGCAGGGCTAGCGTCGTGACTTGCCTTGAGTTTGCCGTCGAGGAGGCCGTCCAGTGCCATGAACTGGGCGACGTGCGAGCCGAAGCCTCCGATGGAGCCTTCCTCCACGGTGATGATCACCTCGTGGTTCTTGGCCAGGCTCCTGATCAGGGCGTGGTCCAGCGGCTTGCAGAACCTCGCGTCAGCGACGGTGACCTTGAGGCCGTGGCGCTCCACCAGGGGCGCCGCCGCCAGGCAGTACTGCACTGCCGACCCGTACCCCAGCAGCGCCACCCGGTCGCCCTCCAGCAGGATCCGGCCCTTGCCGACCTCGAGGGGGGTGCCTTTGTAGTTGGGCGGCAACGGGACGCCAATGCCGTTGCCTCTGGGGTACCGGAAGCAGGACGGGCGGTCGTCGATGGCGGCGGCGGTGGCGACCATGTGGCAGAGCTCGGCCTCATCGGAGGGGGCCATGACGACCATGTTGGGCAGGCAGGCCATGTAGGCGACGTCGAACGCCCCGCAGTGGGTGGGCCCGTCGGCGCCGACCAGGCCGGCCCTGTCCATGGCGAACCGCACGGGGAGCTTCTGCAGGTCCACGTCGTGCACCACCTGGTCGTAGCCGCGCTGCAGGAACGACGAGTAGATGGCGCAGAAGGGCTTGAGGCCCTCGCAGGCCAGCCCCGCCGCGAACGTCACCGCGTGCTGCTCCGCGATCCCGACGTCGAAGCATCGGCTCGGGAAACGGCGCAGGAAGTAGTTGAGCCCCGTGCCGCCCCCCATCGCGGCGTGGATCGCCACGATCTTGCTGTCCTGCTCCGCCTCCGCGATCAGTGACTCGGCGAAGTAGTTGGTGTAGGACAGCGTCTTGGCGGGGGACTTGAACTGCTTCCCGGTCGCCGGATCAAACTTGGCGACACCTGCACCCACGGTACGCATCCAACAACACAACCAAGATCACGCACAGATCGATCACGATTGCTAGTAACAGGCAAACAATGTCATCATGTGGTGCGTGTACCATGGTACTTGTCGGCGGCTCTCTCGGCGTAGGGGTAGCCGCGGCCCTTCTCGGTGACGACGTGGATGAGGACGGGGCCGGTGGTGTTGGTGCTCTTGACGTCGTTGAGGATGCTGATGAGGTCGTCGATGTTGTGGCCGTCCACGGGGCCGATATAGTAGAGGCCCAGCTCCTCGAAGAGCGACGAGCCGGGCCCGCTGATCATGCCGCGGGCGTACTCGTCCACCTTCGCCGCCAGCTCGTGTACTGAGCCGCCAATCTGCTTCGTCACTCCCTGCACAAGTCACAGGCACGCGCGCACGCGAATTGTCGGTCAGAGCTGCAAACCTGGGCCGCCAATTCCTTGTCGGCCCAACAAGATGGGCCGATTAGAGCCTAGCCCAGGTAATTTTATGACCAGTCCAGTACAAGATGAAAAAGGTTCAGATTGTCAAAAAAAAAAGGATTTGCTAAATTTCAGGTGTCTGAAATTCTTTCGTGCGACAATTATTGCATATATTTTATACTAAAATTATAGTTGTAATTTATGTATACACAGTCTGTAATTTTTTATTTTAGAAATAAAAAATATGTTAGACAAAACTATAAACCTGACAAAATCTTATATATGTTAGCAAAAAAACAATTACAATCATTTCTATAGGAGGAGAAGAACAAAAATTTAACATGTTATAACACAAATACAAATAAGAAAACATAAAATTAACAACTTCTCCATCTGTCTCTGAAAGAATAAATTTCTAGGTTTATCATAAGTCAAACTTCTTCAACTTTGACTAAATTTCCAGAATAAAATATTAAAAGTTACGATATCAAACTAGTATCATTAGATTTATCTAAGAACATATTTTTACATGGTGCTCATTTTAAACCATAGTTGTTGTTACATTTTTCTATAAAGTTAGTCAAAGTTAAAAAAATTTTACTAACACGAATTCTAGAAATTGATTCTTTAAGAAACGGATGGAATAACTTATACTAGTTGGTGGTATATTAATATTGCCTAATATCATCTTAAAATTTTAACATCCTGAACTATAGAAAAAGTAAAAAAAAAGGATGAAAAAGGTTCCAAGACTACGTAGTACTAGAAGCCAATGCCAGTTAAACTCTGAGAGTACAGGCAGTATTTTGTGACAATGATTATTAAACCATATTTGCAGTCAACTTGTAGCGATCGATCCAATCCATCCACCCATCCATCGAGCAGCTTTGTTTATAGCACAAACTACAAAGATTGCCTAGTGGGCACTACTCGAATCGACAGATGGTTGCTAGTATACGCTGCATCATCGCCATTTGAACAAACATGTGTCCCCTGCATGCATGGCCCCTTGAGGAAGATTAGTGCACGTCACTCTGCATCTGACGCAGCTTTTATTTTGGCCTAATATACTGCTAAGAAACTCCAAAACTCGCGCCACGGTGATACTGACACGTATGTTACGTCTGCTGCCTAGTACCTGCCTGATGATGCAACGCCAATTTAGAATTTCCCATTTTATTCCCAATTAAGGTGAGCTTATCTTAATTTGAAAAAAGAAAATACGAATTGCTGCTGCGTATTACCATTTCGTCATCATCAGAAGAAAAGAAAACAAACTACGCGCTGCCGTGCCCGTCTGCCGCGAGCTCGGAATTTCATTTCATTTCAGCCGTGTGGTGTTAGTGTACTACGTGCGGCACCACTCACTGGTCACTGCTTTTTAACGTACTGTAGGCAGGTGACGCGTGCCTCGTCTGACCGTTGAAGGTTTGTGCGGACGAGCGTACCTTGGCCACCTCCCTGAGCTCCCTGAGCGGGCGGCTAGACTGCAGCTTGCTGAGCGCGCTACTGAGCGCGCCGACGGGCGGCACGGGCCCGTCGAGCGTGGCCGTGGGCAGCGACACCTGCTTGTTGTCGTTGAGGATGACGATCATGTCCGAGTCGAGGTACCCGGCGTTGTTCATGGCCTCGTACGCCTGCCCGGCCGTCATGGCGCCGTCGCCGATGACGGCCACCACGTTGTTCTTGCCGCCCTTGAGGTCCCGGCCCACCGCCATGCCCAGCGCCGCCGAGATGGTGGTGGAGCTGTGGCCCGTGCCGAAGCAGTCGTACTCGCTCTCGGCGCGCTTCGTGAACCCCGCTAGCCCCTTGGTCTGCCGCATCGTCGGCATCTTGTCGCGCCGCCCCGTCAGGATCTTGTGCGGGTACGCCTGCCCACACGCGTGCTTCGTCGTTATCATCAATTCATCATCGTAAACTAACAAACAAACAAACAAAGGCCAGCAGGAGCCTGCCTCGGTCTGTCCGCGCGCGGCCTGCCCGGCACGCTCACATGGAGCGTACGCTGCCCAGCGCATTATATTACCATACCTGGTGGCCGACGTCCCACAGGATGCGGTCCTGCGGCGCGTTGAAGACGTAGTGCAGCGCGACGGTGAGCTCCACCACGCCGAGGCTGGACCCGAGGTGGCCGCCGGTCTTGGACACGTGGAAGATGACGTCGGACCGGAGCTCGTCGGCCAGCTGCCGCAGCTCCTTGGCCGACAGGTTCTTCATGTGGACAGGGTAGTTGACGGTGTCAAGCAGCGGCGTCGGCGGCCGCTGCGAGTAGTACTCCGCCTCGCGCTCCGACAGCGACGCCGACGCGCACGCCGGACGGCGCCGAGGCTGTACGCAGCATTATATATATTGGCCGTCAAGTCAAATTGACCACAGCTGAGAACTGAAGAACTAAGCCGCATGCGTCGTTGATGAAGCAGACAGACAGAGGATAGATATTATGCTTGCTTACCCTGAGACTGAGAGGCAGAGGCCTGGCCTGGAACAGCAACGACCTGTGGTGGCCATGGAGCTGCTCGACCGCCGAAGCGAAATGGGAGTCCTGCACTGGTGGCACGGCGAGGAATCCCCTTGGAACAGAGAAGGTCGACGACAGCGCCATTGCTTCCTCTCCTCCTCCTGCTGCTTAACTAACGCCTCAACAGCTCAAGAATGCAACAGGTACTGCGGCAAACCAAGCTCTGCTCGGTTTCCTCAAGAACTAGCCCAAATGCTAGCTAACAGTGACGAGCTAGAACTGCGACCTGCGAGCTAGCAGTGGCACTGACAGTGCACGGAGTGCATGAACGGTGGGGGGGGAAGTGGCCCGGGAGGGGGAGTGTGGAGGCGCCGGGGGATGCGCCTATAGCAGCCATCAGTGCGGCGGGTCCGGGTGACCGGTGCTGAGGGGATGCGGTGGCTACTGGAGGGGAGGGCGGGACGCCGATAAGGGGAGTGTGTGGGTGACTGTGTGGGTGACCACGGAGGTGGGAAAGGCCATGGCCGGCGCGTGTGGCTGGAATTTATTCGCCTGTGCCGCAAGTGCTCTCTTTCCCCCCCCCCCCCCCCCCCCCCCCCTCTTTTCTCTCCTGCTGTGTCCTCGCGCATCGAGCAACCGGCGGGAGCGAGTGAGAGCAACGGGGCGTCGTACCAATCTCGCACCCCATTGGACCAGCTCGACAAAGTATCACGAGAGGATAATATGGGGATAAGATAAAAATCAAACAAAATAGTATCAATTATGAACAAGTGAGGAAGGAGCTGCACAAAAGTGTATAGAGAAAGGACGTTTTTTTTGTCCCATACAACAACCGTTGGGGTCTTGGGAAGGTAGTGGTCACGCCGTGCTTTGCCCACACCCATACCGACATCTTCATTCCCATAATTCTACACCCTATTAGGATTTACCCATGTCTATTTGTATTTGCCCATTACCAATGGAATAATAACCGTGTCAGGGCATCCCCAACAGATTATTTATCTTCCATATCCTAAAAATCTATATAGGTGATCTCCTATTATTAGGAGTGTAAGATTTTCTTCTTCTTCTCCAATAAATTACCAAAACAGGGGAGAGGGTGTCGATCCCTACATTTGAGGGCGAATGAGGTGAATTTTGAGTAACTACTTCAAACTTTTTAATATTAGGGATAGAATAAGTAATTTGCTGGAGCAACTACTAACTTATACTTTCTCCGTAATAGTAAAATATGTCGTTTTGGACAGCGACACGATCTCCAAAGCGTAACTTTGATTGTTTAGTTTTTAAAAAATATTTATTGAAATTAATATATGTATATTTTTATGAAAGTATTTTTCAAGACAAATCTATTGATATGATTTTCATATTTTCAAACTCAACAACTTAAAAATTATTCTTGATTTATATTCACAATATTTGACTAAAACCTTATCGTAAATGACATATTCTATGAGTATGGAGAAAGTATATGATTTGAGTGCTTATACCTATTCATATCCAGTTTACAATATCTAACCATATGTGGATTTGGGTGTGGCTCTCTAGACAGCAAGCAATAGCCACAATTTCTCAAGAATCTTAGTTGGCACACGTGTGCTAGCAAGGATATTGAGTCACACACTGAAAATTGATCTCTTATAGTTACATCGCCCACATGCAAATACAGAATTAGTAGAAATAACCATGAAAAATGTTTTAAGTTGTGAGAGAGCGTATTCCTCATGCTCGCATTCCTTGTTTCAATCCCCTGATATGGATACATGACAACATCCGTCATCGGGACAGGAAACAATGTTGTTGCATGATAAATTGAAGCAAGGTTGAAATGTAAGAGGAAGGTAGAAAATCATAACTTTGAACAAAATGAAATTTGTGTATAGAACCTTGATTGAAGAACTTTAAGTTAGAGTTACATGTCAAGCCAAACTTTTATCCTAGACGTCTCCATCATATGTATATGTATTAGCTAGTTGAATTGCTCGTCTCAATTATATGTGGCAACCATATTTTAATATGGTTTTACTTTTATAAATGTTGTTTTAAACAACCTCTCTAATATTATCCCAAATTACTATGCAATAGAATTTAGAAGTTTGCATTATTGACTTCCAAAGTTTTAGTTAACTTGTATCAAGATGCTAGACAATCCATCAATCCTATCTCGGCTTAGCATTATGTATGACTTAATTGCTCCATTGTAGACAGATCCATTGTGTATGATTCATGATTGACTTATCTCAATAGTTTTACTATAATTTTCCGCCATGATGATGCCAACAATATCAAAATGTGTCATTTTCTTTTTTTTATATATTCTTCTCTTTTTCTTCTTCTACACACTTCTCAACTATGATCATCAATGGTTTACTTTAATCACTTGTCTTAGCAGACATGGTCACTATGTTTGTGAGCATCTAAAATTAACTACATGTTCCATTTTGTACACCTATTATTTTTATTTTTGATATCCAAATACATCAAATAAAGAAAGGGAAAATATCATGTTTGGCTTTATTTATATTTTTCTTTCACTTGACCAAAATACAACAAAGCACCACTATTCCTTGTTCAACATCACACTATCACAACTAAAACACTACTACTGACGAAGACAAGTGAAATGACATGCAACTATCGTATTTGTATTCACACCACTCTTGATGCTAATCTCCTTTACACTCGACGATCTTCGCCTTTCACCACCTCTGTCCATCTTCAGTTTCTTCAATGTCCAAGCTACGTTTATTATAATTTTTTTTCGGATAACGATAACGTTACAGGTTCTTTACTCTCTTATTTCGTTTAGGTTTGATTCAATCAAGGTGTACTTAGTTAGCTCCTACTACAACATCGTGTTCTTCCATGACAAGCACCTAGAAATGATGATGTCAAGTGTTCATGCCTCCATCTTCTCAACATGTTGCATAGCATAGGAGCCTCTATCTTTTCAACATGGTGCACATACCAGATCTATCGGTGGGACGGGGGGCTCAAGCCCCCCCCTATCGTCGTTAGAGCACCCTATCCCTCCTGTATTTTTTTTGTATGGCTGATTTGGGGAAGAGAGACAGGAGCCATGGCTACTTTGGGGAAGAGAGACTTGAGGTTGAAGGTAATGATAAACTTGCAACTGCATATCCTGCTCCATGGCTCTATTCTTCTACTATTTTAGGGACAGAGAAAAAGAGTTGATAGGGCCACCATGAGCCCACATGTAGAGGCTGTTCTAGCACGAGTTGGTCCCAAGAATCCCAACAGAAAAATTAGAGGAAAGTAAGAAAAAGAACTCAAACTTATTAGATTACAAAAGCAGATTCAGAATCAAATTATTGGAGGCAAAGCCCACTACATATGCTTGGTGAATCTCTTATGTTCAAAAAATTCCACCATATATTTACCAAGAAATTTTGTTGCGTGCACGCTAATTAAATAGGCGTGTTCGCTACAGCTAGAAACCTCTACAGTATTTGCATAATATATGTAGTTCAAAAGTTGGTCCTACAGTATTTGCATACATTCAGAAGTTTCTTCTACAGCTTGAAACCACACTCCCATAGTGTATGGCCCTTCTCATGTTTCTTTTTTATTTTTTTTGCTCCAACCCAGGTTTGAATTGGTCCTAGGTAACAACATAATAATTTTGGGAGAATAAATAAGACTTGAGAGGGAAAGAGAGAAGACGCATTGGAGTTATCAAAATCATTGAGGTTTGATCCCATATGCTTGTTTGGGTGAGTAATGATATCCTTAGAAGTTTTGACATTTTGATTTGTTTATTTTAAAGGATTGTTTATAGTCATAATTACCAAGGAATAAGGATTGGAATCCCTCAATCCCATGGAGGCCTTACATTGTGGTGGTTCTATCGATTAAGGCTTTGTTTGAACATGCATGTATCTCCCTCAAACCACATGTGTTGGAGTGTCAATTCACTCCAAGTCTCCAACACAGGGAGATACATGTACATCCAAACGAGGTCTAAGGTGTTAATTTGTCCCAGACGTGAATGTCAAAGCCTGAATCGCATGGCATTGCATTTGCCACTACGCCGTCGACGTGACAGCCTGACAGGAAGCTGAGCCAGTGAGCCCGGTGGCCAGAGCGAAGGTCCGTGCGCTCCAGGGCATAGCGCCCGGCGGCCCGGTTGCTCATCAGAGGACGCGCGCGCGCGGTGGCAACCGGCAACCACGGCGATGTCTCCGCGTGGCAGCGTGGGCGGCGGGTCGCCGGGTGCCTGTCGCCGTCACTACTCACTAGCCACAGCGCCCAAGAGGCGCGCGCAGCGCAGGTGTCGCGGCGGGATCGGCCTGTGGTGCCCCCCGCGCGCACGCACATCCCCGGGACGGTGGATCGTCGTCCGTCGTGCCGCGCCACTTCGGCCCGCGCGCGCGCACTGCCGCGCGAGTGCGACGGGCCGGCCGGTCGAGCGCGTACGTACGTGGTGGTGGTAGTGCGCGTCGCTCGGCGATGGATGATGATGATCGGTCGTGCGGACCGTGGCCGACGAGAGATACCAACGCGTTCGGATCAACCAGGTCAGGTCCTTGTCGCCAGCAGCGGTGGTGGCACTGCCAACTCTATCGATCGGGGGTGCTGTGTCGTGCGGAACATTTCTCTGACTGAGGTTTTGGATCTCCTGGGTCGTCCTGGCTGGGCTTAGATTTCACCGTCAGTGGAGCATCTGTGGCCCCAATCAGCAAGCGTACCGTGTATCAGAATCGGTAGGTTAGGCGTACGCGCTCTTTTCGTTCATTCACGCCACGAAATGCTCGTAGCTCGCAGATAGGCTTTCAACCGGACCGCTGAGCACCCACCCACACGACCGTGCGTCCGTCCATTTGTGAAAAACTGGATCTTTGAAAGGTACAATCGTTCGCTGGGAAGGTATATTACCCGCCTGCGTCGTGTAACTCGTGTTCCGAAGGGAAAAACAAAACAAAAAAAGACCTACGTGGTGAGCTTCCTGTCCGTGCCACTTCCGATGACGAGATGGGCACATACATTTTCGTCACCAGAGGAAACTGAAACTGTACCGTCTAGTATTTGCGTGTCTGCGTTCATGTGAAAAGGTTGACAATGCCCCAAGCAGCAGGCGAATAACTTGATCAGACTCGAATATTATCTATAAATAATCTCAACGGGACATGGACATGGACATGGACATGGACATGCACAGCGCCTCGCACCGCCGCGCCGCGTCGAAATCGCGTCCGCCGCCTCCTACTCCGAATCGATGCACGACGTCGGACGGCCACGTGGAAAAGGCGGCTCACTTCCGCACCGGGCGGCCGCGGCACCCCAACGCCCGTGCATGCGTTGCGTTGCGTGCGCCCCTGCCCAACTAACCCGCCGTCCCAGTGAACAACACAACATGGTCTGCTTGCTCAGACTCAGACGCGGGTAGGTGACTAGAAAAAATGGACCATGATTGACGACCACGGCGTGAACCGGGCTAGATGCACTTGATGCCACGAACCCATCATGCACATGCGCGGATCGCATTCGCTTCGCCGCCAACTTGACCGGGAGGTGGAGGTGGAGGTGGAGGTGAAGGGAATGCGGCGATGTCTCCGGCTGCGGCAGCAGGTTGGCAGAACGAGTGGAATGTTTGGCAAGGCATCTTTCGTTTCGTTTTAACTCGCCTACGACTTCTTTTTCTAGGGAGGGCATCTGTTTGTGTTTGGTAATATATATATATATATATATATATATATATATATATATATATATATATATATATATATATAATAGGCGTCGAGGTCGTACCACTCGATACCAAGTTGTACGTGTGCCAGCCAAACTAAAATACCCTGATTTCGCATACCTCAGCGGCCCCATCAGGGACCGGACCAGAAACTTGCCAAAAGTTCAATCCTGGCTTATGAAACCCTGCTGGAAGTAGCAACATCCGTTCTTTCTTCTTTCATTCTCCAACACTTTCTCAACAATATATTTGAGAATCAAAACAAAATCACCACAATAGAAACTGTAGCTTGATAGTTGCAAAGGGCACGGCATGCATATTTAAAAATGCCGACACAAACTTTAGTCTAAATGAAAAAAAAAGAACAATTCAACAAAAAAGAAAAAAACAGTCCCTACATTATAAATTTTAAGATATTTTAGCTTTTCTAGATACGTTAGAGCATCTCCAAGAGATTAGCCAAATCGTTCTCTAAAGTTAAATTTGGCTATTGTTAACGAAAAAACGTCTCCAACAGACTAAGCCTATCTCGATAGCTTTACAGAGGCTGTTGGAGAGAGTAACAAAATCAGTTAATTTAGCTAATCTCTTAGAGATACTTTTATATTTGCTATGCACATAGATATAAACGATGTCTAGATACATAATAAAAGCAATGTATCTAGAAAAAACAAAACACCAAAATGTCTTGTAATTTGGATAGATTTAGTACCAGTTAGCAACCCAATGAGCCTTTGCACAAACTGAAGGCATCCTTCAGAAGCTTATTAGGTCAGGCATCTTGAAGAAAATACGTTATGTATCACGTACCACAGCACAAGGTGGAGCAAAAACAAAAGGCCGACCCATTATAGCCAATAAATGGTAGTATACCTCAAGCCCATCCCATCGAGACTCTAGCACCACCACTCAAGCCAAATCGTTGGCATGCACAGCTCAGAAAGACAAGCAAGCAGGATGGATAGATCTACTATATAATATATTAAAAACAGCATCAGCAGCATTCGTCAATATTGCACATCCACAAATTGGAACCACATGCAGGTATGCACAAAGATGACAAATTTGAATAGTAAAAGACGCTTAACCACTACTACTTGAAAAGCATGAAAGCACCACTTCAATTGTAAGACAAATATATAAGTTGCGGTACAAACACCATATACCCTGGTATGCAAATTGTACCAAGAACCCCTCAGGGTCAGAATAGAATCCTAGCCAATATGATTTATTTGGGATCTTCGAACATGCCATTTTATGCTATCTAGTTTCAATCACTGCTTTCATCAGTCATCACGAGAAAATTGGCCAACCCAACGAACTGAGAAAACTAAATTCAATGTTCACTGAATATACAAGGAAGAAGAAAATGAACTTCATATGGTTTGGAATCACAATTATTCTCATGTGCATAAATCACTAGAAATACACAGTGCTAACATATAGGAAGCTCCTGCATTTTCTGGACAAAACACAGGTTACACAACGCAAACATAAAACATGATATATTCTTTTAAACTCTTTTCTGGAAGGTAGATGAAAGTATGAATGAAACATATATACAAGTTTCAATGGGAATAGTCAAACAAGTAAAAAAGAAAAGAAAAGAAAAGAAAAACATGTGTGCCTTCTTCAGAAGGACCCCAGTAAAAACACTGTACTTGAAGCAAGAATACGCATGTCAGCCAAGCCGAACTGTGACAAAGAATCACTAAGTTACTATAGCAAGTAAAATATAAGCAACACCTGCATTTCAGCCAAGATAGATTCAATTTTATCCCTTCATTCTTCATGCACAACGATTTCACAGAAAGATGACTTATCTCGGCCAACAGTCAAGGTACACAAGCTCGGTTCGATACACAAAGTAAAACTTTTTCAACCAACTGCAACTGAGACCAAAACAAGAAAAGAAATAAATGACAGCTTTTACTTTTTTTTTTTATTCAATGGCCTCTTACCTACAGGGTAGGGGAAACTAGGAAGATCCTCCCCTGCAGAAAGTAGGCCACTCATATGGACGAGGTGATGGAGCAGGATCCATTGGATGGTTACTGTCATGCAACCCAGCGATGCCTGCACCACTGATGTTTCCAGGTGTCCTTGTTGATCTGCCGCCCATGAACATGGTTGACCATGTGTCCGACAGCCGCTCGCTCTTTGCTGCTGGGTTCAATAACGTTGTGTCGACGCTCCAGTCTACTGAGGTGTAGTCATAAGGTGCTGGCCCATTGGTTCTCCAATCAGAATGAGGCAATGCAGAGGACGAATCAGATGAATTCCACCCTCTGAACGCCCCGATTGATGACGCCACAGAACGGGAAGATGATGTACCTCCAGAACTCCAGGTGCCACCCCAACCATTGGCAGTCAGCTCTATAGGATTAGAAACAAAACTTTGTTGATGGTTTGCATGTCCAAATGACCTGGCAGAACTAACACTGTCCAAACTCATATTCCTTAGTCCATGACCTAAGCCCCCATTCATCATCATATCCACACCTGATGCGCCATTTAAGAACCAATCCCTTGCAGATTGTTCTGACGCAAACATACTATGGCTAGTGGATGGTAGGCTCTGCTTGGTACCTGCAGATTGAGGACGCTGCATTACAATTACTGACTCTCGCAAGCTTCCATTGGGCATCGAACTTTTCACCTCATTGGTTCCTGCCACATGCCGCATGTCTGACTTCAGTTGTGGCACTGCAACAGGCAAAGGAGACGATGCCACATAAGGAACTGACGGAATCGAGTTGGAATTGAGACGTCTCTTCTCAGGTTGAACAAATTGCTGACGACCCAAATCTGGCTTAATTGGTGTTACTAGTGGCTGAAAACCTTTAATTGCAGGTTCCTTTGGACCACTACCATTCATCAAAAGCTTATAGTTTAGGTCTTTCTCCTCTCTTCTCATCTGCTGAGCTCCTACTGATGAAAATCCATTTGTTTGAGGCCTTGCAGGGTTCTGTGCAAGTATAACTTGCTGCTTGTTAGGCAAGCCACTTGAATCGCCAGATCCCTCAGGCTTTGGTGGGACTGCAGTTGATTCTTGCTTGTGTGTCTTCAAGACCTCCTCAGCCCTTTCTAGATCACCTTCACAGGAAACAACTGCTCTTTCAACTTCCTGCTTTGTACATTTATATTTTGCCTCCAAGCTCACAATCTTTGAAAGCTCATCAGCTATATCAATCTTCAAGTTAACTCCAGACTGTTGATCATCTGCAAGTTGTTGCTTAGCTTCCTCACTGCCATCAAAGTTGCAGAGCCAGGTAACAGACTCCTCAACGCAACCCTCATTCTGTATAAGGGCCATCGTTGCTTGATCTGATGAGAAACCCATCGCAACAAGCTTCTGTGCAAGTGACTCCAATTTTCTGGACATAAGGTATCCCTTACAACGCTCGTGCAATTCTTGGGCACGCCTCTCCTTCTGCCTTTGATGCTTCTTCTCATTTTTCTGTCTGATCTTCTCACGTTTATCAATATCACATCCAGGAACTGAGTCTACCCGAGATGCAGTACTGGTTGGTTTTTCCTTTGGATCTTCTGACTCACCAGAGCAGCTACCATTGTTGGAGGCACAATCGAAATCCCCTGTACCATGGGAGCTGCGAGAATGCTCATCTATTTCATCTGTATTCCTGAATTTATCGATTCCTTGGCTACCCAACAAAGAGGCTGATGGCTCCAGAACATGGAACTTTCCAGAGAGGTTGTTATAAGAACTTGCAAGCGTACCATTTCCCATTGGCTTTGCAGCAACCTTGGGTTGCTCTTTTGCAACTTTTGCAGCTGATCTGTCTTTTGCCTTGGACTTGGATGCAGAAGGCATTTCTGACAAAGTGATTACACTGCCTATACCTGCGATGAAATTTGTAAAAGAAAAAAGGGTTAGCACTCTAAGCTAACATGTGTAAAGTACTGATCTTCTTCTTGGCCAATGAGGCAAGTTCAAACATAACAAATACACAATACCAATATCCAAGTAAAAAAACAACAACTACAAATGTAAAGTACATACCTAACCAAACATAATAATGCCAAACAGTTGGGCTAACTCAAACGGCTGTTTTAGTGAAACACACCATGCAACATAACAGCTAATCTAACAGCAAGAAAACAGCCTGACATTCTGATAACAAATGAATGCCATGTTGCTCGTTACACGACAACTGCCGCAGGTCTCCCATGCCCAAAGGAACTAAATCAGACACTTTGGCTCCACTTTCATTTGACATGCAACCTCTGTCCACTAATGATGTTTTATTTTAGTTGTTTTTCTGCAGCGAAGATAACTGATTGTGCTTGTTTCAACCTCCCATGTCCCATAATGAAGCAACAGAAAACAACCCTGCCAACATATAACAACAGAACTCAAGCAAGAGATTACTAAATCGTTACAGAATCAGAGAACTGTAACTCATGGGATAAGCTCTGAGTATATTTTCTTATTTTCCATTTGCCATCGGATTATCAAATCAAAACAAAATTCTGACACCTACAATATTTTTTTGAAAGACCAAGTTATACAACTGCTATAACCAGAATTTTGGCTGAATGAGCGTTTTGCTTCTATTAGCCTCCAGAAAAACTTCGTTTGCATTCCAAATCCCTTGAATTCCAAAAACTAATCATCAGCCAGCAGACAAGAAACCAAAATTTCTCTTTTCACGAGACTCTACAGCATAGTCACCCATAGCTTCCCCAGCAACCTGGCACCGAGAGGTCCCCTGCAAATCCCCGCACGCCATCACCTGTGCCCCAATCGAATTCCCCGAAAATTCTCGACGTGGGGCGTTCTTCCATGCCCGTGCGCGCATGATACGCCCGCCACGGTCACCCACACCGCGCAATCACGCGATCCCCAGCAGCCCGAGCGGCCGTTCCCCGACGGAATTCCACGGGCGCGCGGCTCCCGCGAGCGTTGGCATTCCCGCGCGTCAGCGCATCAAACCATGGGGCACCAAACTCCACGCCCGAATCGAATCGAACCAGCGTGGGATCAGAGAGGGAGGGGACGAGAAACAGAGCGCGGAAGGGGCGGGGAGACGAGGAGCTTACCTGGCGCCGAGGGAGAAGCGTAGGGTTTTGGCCTGCGGGCGGCGGGGATCGGGGACGGGGCGGCGAGGGATTGGGGACGGGGGGCGAGATCCTTCTAGGGTTTGGTTGGTTGACGCGGGTGTGGTGGGGTGGGGGGGAAATGGAGACGAAGCGAGACGGGACGAGGGCGAGCGGGCGGGCGGGCGAGAGACCAGAGACGGGACGGAATGGCCGCGCAGCGCAGGCACAAGCACAAACACAACTGACCAGCGATCGGGTGAGCTTCGGGTTGGGTTGCGATGCCGCGCTGGTCTAGTGCGTTCCGCGTGGGGGTGGGGGGCGGGCGACCGCGGGATCCTCCAACTTTTTTTTATTTTCACTTTTGTATATTTTTTCCTAATTTCGTAGATCTTGGCTTATGGCGCAGTATCCAAACAAGAAATAAGTTTACAATATTTCTTGAATCCTTTCTCACGGTATTACTGTCAAAGCAGCACATTTGATGCATGAAATATAGAGAATGTTTTCTCTAACATCTCTTTATCTGTCACTTTTTCTCCACACAATAGTAACAGTGATGTGATTCTAAACATAGCTGAATTATATTCAGAAACATTTTTATAGTCTTACAATCTTAGGTGCAACCACTCATAACGAGCTTTAGGGAGAATTACCGTCTTTTGATGATCAAATTTTTCTTTTAGATTGTTCCAAAGAACAAAGGGATCCTTCTCAATAAGGTATTCAACATTTAAACCTTCATGGAGGTGGCGGTGAATAAAAATCAAAGCTTTTGCTTTATTTTGACTAGATGTATTATTTTTTTCTTTGATCGCATCACCAAGCCCATTGGCATTCAAGTGAGTTTCAGCATCTAGCACCTATGACAAGTAATTCTTGCTAGAAATATCCAGAGTTGTGAAATCAAGCTTGACAAGATTTGACATAGTAAACTATAAAATATATAGATTGCAAAATTCAAACAATCATACAAGAATAAAATATAGAAACATATATGAACTGTAATTTCTTACCATAGAAAAAATATTATGATCAATGTGATTTGACATAGTAAACTACAAAATATATAGATTACGAAATTCAAACAATCATACAAGAATAAAATATAGAAACATGTATGAACTGTAATGTCTTACCATAGAAAAAATATTATGATCAATGTAAAGTTCCTTACCTAGTTCTTGATAGCTTTTAGAGACAGTCGTGCTGATAACGTGTTATATAATAACTAGTTTCACTATCAAGAATATGTATGTAAGAATATGTAGAATAGAAGAAGAGAGGATGAAAATGAGTTATTCTCTTTTCTCTTATCGGAGACAAAGGTACCTAATTCTTTAGAAGATGAGATCTCATTAAACTATATCATATCAGGAAAAATTTGGAAGCGTGAGAAAGTTATCATCGATGATGCATTTGCATATAATCTAGCGCTAGAAGTTATGGATAAAAATGAGGATCAGGAACCTCACTCAATAGAGGAATGCAAAGAAACAAAAGATTGGGCAAAATGGAATGACGCAATTCAAGAAGAATTGAATTCTCTTACACAATGAGAAGTTTTTGGGTCTGTAACCCGTGTACCAAATGGTGTTAAACCCGTTGGTTATAAATGGGTATTTGTGAGAAAAGGAAATGAGGAAGGAGAAATCACAAGATATAAGACACGACTGGTTGCCCAAAGATTCTCGCAAAGACCAGGAATTAATTATGAAGAAACATAGTCTCCTGTGATGGATGCAACAACTTTAGATACCTTATAAGTATGGCAATGAAAGAGAATCTTAACTTGTGTCTAATGGATATTGTTACAGCATATTTATATGGGTAACTTGATAGTGACATATATATGAAACTACCAGAAGGATTTAAACTATTAGGATCAGGTTCTCAAGAACAATATTCAATTAAGTTGAATAAATCTCTATATGGGTTGAAACAATCTGGGAGAATGTGGTACAATCGTCTTAGTGAGTATTTGATAAAAGAAGGGTATAAGAATGACTCTATCTGTCCATGTATATTCATAAAAAGTTTTGGATCTGAATTTGTGGTCATAGCTGTATATGTTGATGATCTAAACTTAATTAACACTTCTTAGGGAATCACTGAGGCAAAAGATTGTTTGAAGAAAGAATTTGAAATGAAGGATCTAGGGAAGACAAAGTTTTGTCTTAGTTTGCAAATAGAACACCTTAAAGATGGAGTTCTTTTGCATCAAGCAACTTATATAGAGAAAATACTAAAGCAATTTTACATGGATAAAGCACATCCATTGAGTACCCCAATGGTCGTTAGATCCCTTGATATAACCAAAGACCCTTTTCGACCTCCAGAATGTGATAGTGAAATTTTTGGTCCTGAAATGCCATATCTAAGTGCTATATGAGCCCTAATGTATCTATCTACACATACACGTCCTGATATTGCATTTGTTGTTAATTTATTAGCAAGATATAGCTCATGTCCTACTAGAAGACATTGGAATGAGATAAAACATATACTTCGTTATTCACAAGGTACGAAAGACATGAGTCTATATTTTTCTAACAAATGCATGGAGGAATTAGTTGGTTTTGCAGATGCAGGATATCTATCTGATCCACATAATGGTCGTTCACAAACGGGATATGTATTTATGTATGGTGGTGCATCTATTTCATGTCGTTCAATGAAGCAAACTATAATAGCAACTTCATCTAATCATGCAGAAATTTTGGCTATTCATGAAGTTAGCAGAGAATGTGTCTGGTTGAGAAATATGACACGTCATATTCACAAGGTGTGCAATTTACTTCTAAAAAATGAAGCACCAACGGTTATAAACGAAGACAATGCGGCTTGCATAACTCAATTGAAATATGGGTACATAAAAGGAGATAGAGTGAAACACATCTCGCCAAAGTTTTTCTTTACTCATGATCTTCAAAAGGATGGTATTATAACAGTCCAACAAATTCGTTCAAGTGAAAATCTAGCAGACTTGTTCACAAAGGCACTACCTACTTTAGTATTCAAGAAATTGACATATGGTATTGGATTACGTCGGTTGAAAGACATCAAGTGATATTGCCATCAAAGGGAGTAAATATGTGTGTACTATTTTTTCCTTGGCTATGGTTTTTTCCCACTGGGTTTTTCCTTGGTAAGGTTTTTAATGAGACGTGCAATTCACCTCATAATGGATATCCAAGGGGGAGTGTTACGAAATATTAAGGTGGATGTTCATAACCCCTATATCATTAAAGTTACAACCTTTATGATTCAATGGTGTAACTCTCCTTGTATTTATTCTTGTAACTCCATGCCTCATATGAAGATATATATATATATATATATATATATATATATATATATATATATATATATATATATATATATATATATATATATATATATATATATATAAGGGCTTATGTATTGTAAAGTATATACGAGAAAAGAGAACAACTCATTTTCATCCTCTCTACTTCTATTCTTTATATTCTTACATACATATTCTTGATAGTGAAACTAGTTATTTTATAACAGATCTTGGTTTATATGACGCCATGTATCCTGACGTTATTTTTAAACCGCCAAGTTCATCAACAGATGTCTTTTTTAAAGTCACTCTTTAAATTATTATTATTTATAATGAGTCATTTGCACAAAAACACTCTGTGTTTTTTTACTCTCCAATATCTTTTATATATCTTGTGCACGCTCTAGGGAGCCAATCTCACTCTATCTCTTTTTGTAGTGAGAATGGAACACAGAATGGTAATATTTGAAGATTGAATATAGAGAATGACAATAATTGGATATCTAATTAAAAAGATTGTTTGATATTTTTTTTCAGAATCTCTATTTCTATCAGTAACAAAGGATAATATATGAGGCTTTTGGAGTTGCTCTAAGTCCATGTGCAATGTACAGGCTCCTACAGAGATGGTTAGAGGGGGAGAGAGAATTTTGTGCCAGCAAGCATCTCTATGGGAGCTGAACCTACAATGCAATGGGTGCTTAAATTGTTAGGTTAATTTAAGAGTTTGTTGTAAGCATCTTTTTTCTACAACGCCAATGTCGTCTGAGGCACTTAACTACCAACTACCAGCCTGCGTCGTCTTCTACCTTTCTTCTATCATTCCTTCTTCTACGTATTGATCACTGATGTACGTATTGATCATTGATGATAGAAAATCAATGATTAAATAAATAGACATGTCATAATAAAAATACAAAATCATCTTGAGTACTTCTGGTTGTAATACATTAACAGATAAATTAAATAAACATGTGTCCATGAGCTTTCAATTACTAATTGTTGCCTTGAGGACCATCGTCAAATCTATCCTAAATATGTTGAATTAAATCCTTCTTTAGCCGGATGTGCTTTGATTTATTTTGAATGTTTGTATTTCTTTCCAACAGATCGTCAAACCCACCTAAAGGCCCTGTCCAAATTGTGCTTCTGGAATAGGATGATCTCTCCCCTGATCATAACTCAAGTCATATCTTCCTGCATGAAGATATGTATCCCGTTCATCTTCCACTATCATATTATGCAATATAATGCAAGTATACATAATCTCACTAAGGGTTGATCGATGCCGATAACGGGCTGCATATCGTAGGATGGCGAAGCGAGATTGTAAAGCTGCAAATGCTCGTTCGACGTCCTTTCTTTGCAAATAGCCTATCTCTAGAATTTTGAGGAGCACGGATTGACTTGACAAATGCTGCCCATTCGAGATATATTCCGTCCACCAAGTAGTAACCCATCTTATATTGTTTTCCATTGACAGGTAATTGAACTGGAGGCGCTCGGCCTTGCAGAACATCAGTAAACAATGGTGATTGATTCAGTACATTGATGTCATTATTTGATCCCGCAACACCAAAAAAGGCATGTCATATCCAAAGATCATGAGTGGCGACTGCTTCAAGCATGACAGTAGTGCTTCCTTGATCACCACGAGTGAATTGCCCTTGCCATGCTACCGGACAATTTTTTTCATCACCAGTGCATACAAAGGCTCCCAAGCATACCTGGAAATCCATAGGCGTCCCCCATCTGAAGCTTCCGTGCAATATCTTCAGATGTGGGTCTTCGTAGATATGTTGGCCCAAACACCCCATTCACTCCTTGAACTATTTTTTTCAAAGTCTCTATTACAGTGCTTGCACCCATTCGGAGGGATTCATCGAGTGAATCTGCAGGAGAAGCATAAGCCAACATCCGCATGGCTGTTGTGCACTTTTGTAAAGGGGAAAATCTTTGTCTATTTATAGCATCTGTCCTTTGGCAAAAGTATGGAGACCACACACCAAGTTCTTGCACAATCCACATAAATAAGGTCCTTTTCATCCGGTACCTACGATGAAATATTCCATCTGTGTATATCGGTGCATTGGAGAAGTAATATGTGACCAGACGTTGATGTGCTGCTTCACGGTTTCTCTCTATGTACCTTCGTGCACCGCCACGGCGGCGGCACCGCCGCCGACGAGAGGTACTAGCAAGTTGAGCTTCAATTTGATTATCTATTGCTGCAGCAACACGATTATCAAAATCTTCGTTGACCCGGTCTGTGATGGGATCATTGAAGATAGTGGCGATGTCATCATCAGAGCTCTCATAGGAGGACCTGGCCATGGTGGATATTTCTTTGGACTGGGATGACTGCGAGTAACAAACTTCACAAATATAGTGTGATGTCTTGTTTTTCGGATCTAATCAGGATGAAAGGCCATAGGATAAGATCAAAAATATATTTGAGTATTCGTTGTACCGTCTCTCTCCCTCTCGGTATATTATATATATTATTTATTATTTATATACCAATCTCTAAAACTAATAATGTATAAGTGTATAGGACTGCATAGTATACATAGACGACCTAGTTTTCACATATCAAATGAAATAAATATATAAAGTTACAAAGGAGTAAATAGGTACGTTTATTTGATGAATATAAAGCTAAAATACTCATAACAAATATCCTTACAATAAAGCAAACAGTTCTTTCAAAACAAAAAGTGTCAGAGTTGGAATGCTTGTAACATTTATTCTAGCAATAAAAGCAAAGAGTTCTTAAAAAATTCTACAAAGCTACAATGCTCGTAACAATTATTCTAACAATCATATAATTTTTACTTCTGAAATATTGTAGTGCCTTCTGGTGCTCTGCACGCTGCATATCAGTCATTCCACTGAGGTCAGCCATTAGGAGATTGGTGTACATCTGCGCCATTGATGTCCTCTCTCGTGACGGTGTTGCTTCTAGCTTCTCTTTTGAAAGCCGGAGCTGCACGTCGGCCGTCTTCTCTGCGGTTGAAGCTCGTATAGCCTATGTATCATAATACATTTGAAGACCATCGTGTGACAAATAAGAATCGGGCATGACTGCTTTTGTTTTTGCAGATTTTGTCCCCAACGGACGAGTTTCCCTGCAATATCCAAATCAATAGTATCTTTTTTCTTTTTCTTACCCTTTAATAGTTTCTAGTCCACTTTGGTTGCTCTCGCACCTCTTTCCACCAATACTCAAGCGTGAAACACTAGTTTGTTTCCTATTTATACAACACATGGGCCTTCTCCTTTATCTGGTCATCTGATTGGCCACTCTCATGTGCATCTCTGAGTCTACACCAAATTTCATTAAATAGAGCAACCTTCTTATTTGATTTACCCCAATGGTTTTTGCAGTGCTTGGGTTGCCTTCTTCTATTGGGGGCTGTTGTGGTTGAACTCTTTAGTAACACTCTTCCAGTACACATCGCCCTTCTTACAATTTCCCTCTAGAGGATCGACTGAGTTGTTGATCCAAGCACTAACCTACAACCAAACGACAACTATAATATAAGAGAAAATAATTATTAAATAATAGGAATACACAATATAACTAAAAAAGGAACACATACCAATCTTATGTCGTCTGCTTCTGTCTAGGCCAAGCGCCTGCTTCTATTTTTTCTTCTTCATTGTTTTGTTCATCTCCTCCTCCTCTTCGTCTCCATTCCCATCAGCTACTACTTGTGGACCTTGAGATGAATATGTTGGTGGCGTGGGATTGAAACCACAAGGCTCAAGACAATTCTGGGCATAGTGTTGAGCTGGGGATGCATGGGCATATGGAAACGAATATTGTGGATACGAGCAATGCTCTGGATTTTCAGCTGGGTGATTGGCCGAGTAGTTTAGCCAATTCATGAAGCCACCAGGAGGTCTATGGTCCATTTTTTTAGTGGTACTGTGAATTGTCTATGGGTTAAAATAATGCATATATATAGTAGAAAAGTAGAGAAGATGCATATGCAAGCCTGAAACTTATCCAACTAGCGTTCGTTGGGTCATTGCAATTCCCGCGGAGAGTTATCCCGAGCGCCCATCTCCAAGGGATCGCATGCGATTTGGTCCTGGCGTCGCTGCCTCGCCGAGCGTCAACTCCGTACGGGAGCGCCTTGAGCAATCCGAGCTAGACTCCAGGATGGGTAAATAACGAATTAACAATCCAAAATTGCTCGCAAGCGCCCGACGTTGTACGTGGCCTAAGCCAGCCAAACATCATCGCATCTAGAGTAAAGGTGGGGACAAAAAAATCATTGCATCTCCCATAGAAAAGGCTATCGGCACCGATCTAGGCATATCACCATCATACAAGGTGGTAAGTACCCCACTAGAGATGGCAATGGAGGTCTGATCCCTGATTCCTCATACGAAATCCCCTATTAGGACAAGAACATGAAATTTTCCTCACTGTAAATGAAATTGAGGGGGGGGGGGGGGCTCTCCCAGTTTGGTTTAACATGGACAGGGAAGCACCCTCATCTCCATTCCTCACCTTGTGAAGTTATTTCTCGTAGCAATCTTATGTCAATCTACTATTTTTATATAGATATAGTGTACTAGACATATGGAGGTATATTTGTGATTTGATATCATTTAATGGTATAAGTTGATAGATTTTTAAGGTGTTTGTTGTTAAGGAGAGAGATGTTGGGGGTTCTACCTCGGATAACATAGTAGACACTTCACGAGTTTTGACTAATGCAATGCCAAAAACATAGTTTTTGCTTGAAGAGGAATCTAATGCCGAAAACACATTTGTTTTTTATTTTAGAGCCACCTTCTGAAAGGTCCTAATCCAAGGTTAGAGGGGGAGGGGGGGGGGGTGAATAGCCTAATTTGAAAACTCTAAAACAAACTCAACAACAAGTTAGAAACACAATAAGCGGAGCGAATGTTGCGCTAGCCTAAAGGGTGTTGCGAAGCCACCTATGAAACAATGCTATCCTAATAAAGGTGCTAAGCTCACTCAATACCTACACAAACTACTAAGAGCTATCTAGCACAACCTAATATACTATTTGCAAGTATGAAGAATGTAATGCAAGAGATGAGTAGGGTGATTATACCGCCGTGTAGAGGGTTGATCCAATCAAATGGAGAACTCTAAGATAGCCAATCAATCACAAGAGGGAGACAAGGTTGACACTTGATTTTTCTCCTGAGGTTCACTAGTTTGCCAACTAGCTACGTCCTTATTGTGCTGGCTCACTCACTTGGAGGTTCACGCGCTTATTGGCATCACACGCCAAACCCGTCACCGGGTGCCGCACAACCAACACAAGAGAGGACACTCAACGACACGCGCAATCCACTAGAGTTACCTTTGCGATCTCCCGCGGGGAAGGCACAAGAACCCCTCACAATCACACTTGTGGTCGACGAAGCACAATCACCAAGCTTCTCGAATCCACACTGCTGCTCCAACCGTCTAGGTGATGGCAATCACCAAGAGTAACAAGAAAACCGCAGCGGTATCAACTTCCAAGTGCCACTAGATGAACTCACTTCATGCAATGCACTAGAACACTCAAATCTCTCAAATGGATGATCAATCAACTAGGAGATGAGTGGGAGTGTGTGTCACAAGCTTCACAAGATTATGCAATATCAAAATGAGCAAGAGGACCTCCTTGAACCGCCACACACCCTTAAATAGCCCCTCAAAAGGAACTAGCCGTTATGCACTTGGGCTGCTGAAAATCCAAACCGTCGGACCATAGCGTCTGGTTCGACACTTTGATCCGACACCTTCTGCGTCTGCCACGCGTCCTTCACTGTTTGAAATTAGACCGTTTGCGCACAACTCTGGGCACCGTCGGACCACCTCCTATAGACCGGAGGCCTGGTCCGACGCCTGGTCTGACGCTCTTCTATGAGCTCACAATTTTATGCAGTAAGCACCCAGGGTCCGGACACCTGGTTCGGAGGTCACCGTCGGACCAATTCTCCTGGTCCGACGCCTCTGCCTGTCTTCTGTTTGCTGAGACCCAGCAACCGGACCTTTGAGATATGGTCCGGAGCACCTTCAGACCACTAGTCCGGAGCCTCCCAGTGAGGTGGCTAGTGCTAGGAGCAGGCCGTCGGACCACCTCCTATGGTCCGGAGCTCCCGAGCAAACGGGTCCGGAGGTCTTTCCTTAGTGAGAATCCACTTCTCTTTTCTCCCCTTGTTCTCATGTGCCTCCACCAAGTGTTTCACTGACTTCTGCTCGTGTGTTGGCATATTTTAACAATTTTTACAAGGGTTGCTCATTAGGTCTAAATGCAATGCATGTCACGATCCACCTGATGGCACTTGACAATTGTAACCACATACTATTTTCCCCTCTTAATAGTACGGTTACCTATCCTAAATGTGATCACACCCACTTGATGTCTTGATCACCAAAAGAAAAGCCCCAGCTTATACCTTCGCCTTGTTTAGCTTAGGGACTCCTCCTTTTCTTCTTCTCTAAGTGTGAGCTCTTGTTGGCTTTCTACTTAGCCTCCATCCTTGCTCCACCACTTGTCATCCTCACTTCACCTTAGTGTACTAAACCTACTCAATCACTTAGATCTAGGTTAGTACTTAGGTTTCATCAGTTATCCAAACCACTAGTGATCCTTCAATCTCCCCCTTTTTGGTAATTGATGACAACCCATATAAAATGATATGAAATAAGATTTTGATTTCAACCCGAAATGCTTGATACCACTTGAAAATTAACTTTGGAAAGTGGACAATCATTTCTAAGTTGGTTTGATAGTGTTAACTCCCCCTACATGTGTGCACTTCTATGAATATGAATCAAGCTTTGCACACATGCTTAGATAGACCTTATGGAGGGGTGAACAACTAGCAAACTATGACATGATGCTAAGGTTTTAAGAATAGACCTTTGAAGCATGATACCAATCGAAGTGCGCCTTTCATAGTTTCCTTAGCAACATGGTTAGCTTGATACCAATTGGGATACACAAGAAACAAGAGAGGGTATCTAGCTAACTTCCTATGCATGCTAGTAATCAATTCATCAATCAAAATTGCAACTAGACATACATCACACAAGCATGAAACCACTTGGAAACTTTCAACTTTAATGCAAGCAAGCATATGAGTGAATGCACATTCAAATGCAACAAAATTGTTCATAGGCTTGCTCCCCCTTCTTGTGTGCTCAAATTTTAACTTTTCATTTTTCAAAATCCTATTTCTCCCCTTACACAAAATCCTCCCCCTTTTTTCCAAATTATAATCATTTTATCACAATTTCTCCCCCTTTGTCACACATTACCACAAAGGAAACCACTTGTAGTAACATGTATCTCCTGAGGATACTTAGGAAGATTTGTATCAAGTCAATTTAAAAAGGAGTGGGGTGAATACTATTTATAGTTCAATCGAGATCACTTGTCCTATATACTTAACACGGTTTATACCATGGACAAGCTTGTTCCCCCCTTTTTTCCAAATTATAATCATTTTATCACAATTTCTCCCCCTTTGTCACACATTACCACAAAGGAAACCACTTGTAGTAACATGTATCTCCTGAGGATACTTAGGAAGATTTGTATCAAGTCAATTTAAAAAGGAGTGGGGTGAATACTATTTATAGTTCAATCGAGATCACTTGTCCTATATACTTAACACGGTTTATACCATGGACAAGCTTGTTCACACATCTTGCAATGGTTATCTTAGCCATGTTGGTTAAGTACAAGAATAAGCATTCTAGACTAAACATGTGAGGTTGCAAGCTTATCAACATGTCATATGTTACCACTAGATCAAAGAATGAGTCTATTATGAGTGATGTCTATATGCTTTACACAAGTCTAGCAAAGGATTAATGCATATGTCAACCAATTGTATTTTGCTATGTTGGAGTAGAGGCATGTCATATAAGTAGGGTGCATCAACTCATATTTGAGAAATCCAAGATGTTCAACTCATTCCTCAACTTCCAAAACCTCTTCTCATCAAGTGGCTTGGTGAAAATGTCGGCTAATTGATCATCGGTGCCCACATTGTTAATGAAAATGTCACCCTTTTGTTGATGATCTCTTATGAAATGGTGTCTCACATCTATGTGCTTTGTTCTTGAATATTGGACAGGGTTGTTGGTGAGCTTCACCGCACTTTCATTGTCACAAAGCAATGGGACTTTCTTGAATTGAATTCCATAGTCCTCCAAAGTGGCCTTCATCCATAAAAGTTGTGCACAACAACTCCCCGCACTAATGTATTCGGCTTCGGCGGTAGAGAGTGCCACACTATTTTGCTTCTTGGATGACCATGAGACTAGTGACCTTCCCAACATTTGACATGTACCACTAGTACTCTTCCTATCCACTTTGCAACCCACATAGTCGGAGTCCGAATATCCAATCAATTCAAACCTTGACCCCTTAGGAAACCAAAGTCCAACCTCTTGTGTATGCTTTAAATATCTCAATATTCTCTTTGTGGCTTTCAAATTACTCTCCCTTGGAGAAGCTTGAAACCTTGCACACATGCATACACTAAACATGGCATCCGGCCTTAAAGCAGTGACATAGAGTAAGCTTCCAATCATAGACCGATAGAGTGTTTGATCTACCATCATGTCACTTGTGTCACTATCCAAGTGTCCATTAGTCCCCATAGGAGTACTAATGCCTTTAGGTTCTTCTAACCCAAACTTCTTGATCATATCCTTGATGTACTTGCCTTGACTCACAAATGTACCATTCTTCATTTGCTTGATTTGAAGTCCAAGGAAGTAACTAAGTTCACCAATCATTGACATTTCAAATTCATTAGCCATCATCTCCCAAATTCTTCACAAAAGTCTTGATTTGAAGAACCAAAGATAATGTCATTCACATAGATTTGCAAGATGAACAAGTCATTTCCAACTTCTTGGTGAATAGGGTGGTATCAACCAAACCCATCTTGAACCCTTTAGAGAGTATAAAGCTTCTCAACCTCTCATACCATGCTCTAGGTGCTTGCTTCAATCCATAGAGCGCCTTCTTGAGCTTGAACACATGGTTGAGCTTCTTTACATCTTCAAAACCGGATGGTTGCTCAACATATACCTCCTCATTGATATACCAATTCAAGAATGCACTCTTGACATCCATTTGGTATAACTTGATTTTGTGTGCACAAGCATAGGCCAATAGAATTCTAATTGCCTCTA
The DNA here is from genome assembly GCA_022036555.1 of Microstegium vimineum. NCBI lineage: Eukaryota > Viridiplantae > Streptophyta > Magnoliopsida > Poales > Poaceae > Microstegium > Microstegium vimineum. The sequence continues at coordinate 21,559,805 of CM039127.1, read as the reverse complement.
ATCTTGCCACCGGAGCATATGTCTCCCCAAAGTCAAGACCTTCCACTTGAGAGTAACCTTGAGCCACTAGTCTTGCTTTGTTCCTCACCACTATTCCATCTTGATCTTGCTTGTTCTTGAAAACCCATTTGGTTCCAATGACATTGTGCTTCTTTGGTCTTTCTACTAATTTCCAAACTTGATTTCTTGTGAAGTTGTTAAGTTTTTCATGCATAGCATGTATCCAATCCACATCCTTCAAAGCTTCATCAATCTTGGTTGGCTCAAATGATGAGACAAGAATAATGATCACAAAACGAAGCAAATCTTAATCTTGTTTGCACACCACTTTGAATGCCTCCAATAACTTGATCTAGAGCATGATCTCTTGCAATGTTGGTAGGTTGGAGCATTTGCATATTGATGTCATTTGGTTGAGATGATGAACTAGCTTGCACTTGATCTTCACTTGTACTTGCTTGATCTTGAGTTGGAGAACCACTAGCTTGCTCATTTGTTGGAATGGACACTTGAAAGGTCTAGATATGGCTAGAGGGGGGGGGGGTGAATAGCCTATTAAAAATTTCTACAACAACACTTAGGCAAACTTGTTAGAATAAAACACGGCATAAGCAAGTTTGCACTAGCTCTAAAGGTCAACAAACTTGAATGAGAAATCCTTGTTCTCCACATTCTCTCCAAGTGACTTGAGGTCATTGATAAGCACCTCAAGCCTATTGAACATTTCCGGCACATTTTCATCCTCCTTCATCTTGAAGCTTGCAAACTTCTCCTTCAAGATGTATGCCTTGGCCCCCTTCATGGATCGAGTTCCCTTATAGGACTCTTCAAGATTCTTCCATGCATCATGAGCACTCTCAATGTTCTTGATTTGCTCAAACACTTCTCTTGATATTTCTTCATGGATGACACTCAAAGCAATGTCATTGTTTTGGAGCTTCTCCTCCTCGGCCGGGGTGGGTGCCGCTTCATTTGCTACCTTAAACTTCTTATCGACCACCAACCATATCTTCCGGTTGATTGATTTGATATGGGTGGTCATTAAAGCCTTCCAATAGCTATAATTGGTGTCATCAAACTTGGGTGGCCTCTTGGTGTTGTTGATTTGAGCCATTTTAACACCGTGGGATGTTAAGCCTTGTAACAACAGTGTACCGGCTCCAATACCACTTGAAAGGTCTAGATATGGCTAGAGGGGGGTGAATAGCCTATTAAAAATTTCAACAACAACACTTAGGCAAACTTGTTAGGATAAAACATGGCGTAAGCAAGTTTGCACTAGCTCTAAGGATCGGCAAGCCACCTACCACAAGTCTAGTTACTAGCAAGATATATCCTATGACACACACAAGAGCTAGAAAACTAATGCTACTAGACTAAGCTACACAAGCTAAGCTAGAGGCTCTACTTTGCAAGAATGTAAAGAAAGTAATGCAAAGCTAGATATAGGAAGGTTATACCGCCGCGAAGAGAATACCAATGAGATAACCAATCAAACACAATATGAATCCTCGGTAGAGAGACAATGTGACACAAGATTTTTTACCGAGGTTCACTTGTTTGCCAACAAGCTACTCCTCGTTGTAGCGATTCACCTACTTGGACGTTCACACGCTAATTGGCATCACACGCCAAACCCGTCACCGGGTGCCGCAAAACCAACACAAGATAGGGATCCACAAGCTACGAGCAATCCACTAGAGATACCTTTTGCGAACTCCCGCGGGGAAGATTCAAGAACCCATCACAATCCACCGATCGGAGCCGGAGACAAACACCTTCCTCCGCTCAACGATCCTCGTCACTCCAAGCCATCTAGGAGGTGGCAACCTCCAAGAATAACAAGAACTCCCGTGACGACGACGATCACCAAGTGCCACTAGTATGCAATCGAAGAAGCAATGCACTTGGTTCACTCAATCTCTCATGAATATGTCAAGTGTATCAAAGAGATGAGTGGTGGAGGCTCTCACAAATGAGCACTAGTGTATGAGTGATGAAAATGTGCAAGAGAGCTGCCCAAAGGCCAGCCAAACGACTTATATAGCCCTCACTCAACAACTAGCCGTTTTGCCCCTGCAAAACACTTTCTGCGCGCCCTCCGGATGCAATCAACAGTGAGGGTTCGGACTAAAACCAGCGTCTGGACACCCCTCACCAGCGCAGACTGCTCCTTTGATTCAACCTCCGGACGCGGCCTCCGGACGTGCGCAACGCGCGGTCCGGACCAATGGCCACGCGTCCGGTCACCTGCCTGTTCAAACGGTCTCCTTCCCACGCGCACCTCTGCTTGCCACGCGTCTCCGGGCGCTCTACACAGTCCGGTCCGGACTCCACCACAGCAGCGTCTGGACCCCAGCAGAGAGCTCCCGAGAGCCTCAAAACACTCCGGACGCCGTCTGGACTCACCTGTCCGAACACGCACTAGCGTCCGGACCTCCATGCAGAACACACAGAGAGCACCAAGCCTCCGGACGCGCGTCCAGAGCTCTGCATCCGGACCTAAACTAGCGTCCGGACTCCTCTCCTCAGCCGAGCCACCTAGGGTATGCCTCCAGACGCTCACAGCAGTCCGGACAGCAGCAACCCTAGCGTCCGGACCCAGTGTCCGGACTGCCTTCTTCTGTCCAAACACTTCACCAACTTCTCCCAAGCTTTTAAGGGCTAACACTAAGTGATCTCAACACTTGTGCACGTGTGTTAGGTTTTAGTTCACATTTATCTTGGAATTAGTTGGTTGTTTCACTAGTTCAATTGATTTTATATGCAATGCAATGAACCTAGTGGCACATGATAACCGTAATCAAACACAAGAGCTATCCTAAATGTGATCACACCCTCTATGGTGTCTTGATCACCAAACCGAAAATGGATTCCTAATTCACCTTTGCCTTGAATCATTTTCCTTTCCATCACCATGCTAGAGCCTTGCAATCCACACCTTGATCCATTAGCTCCATCTCATGGCATGTACCAACATATCTCATGATTCACACTAAGAGATCAAGGTTAGTACTTATGTGGGTTTCATCAATTACTCAAAACCAAACATATGAGTGACTCTCAACACTAGATCTTCATCTTCATCTTCATCTTGGACTTGTCTTGGTATAATGTCACCAATATCCATATCTTTCATAGCATTGGCCAACTTGTCACATCTCACATCATCCAAGTTTTCTTCTTCATCTTGAGAGCCTTGTGTTTCATCAAATTCAACATCATGCACTTCCTCAAGAATGCCACTAGACAAGTTCCACACTCTATAAGCCTTACTAGTTGTTGAGTAACCAAGAAGGAATCCCTTATCACATTTCTTCTCAAACTTGCTCAACCTAGTTCCCTTCTTCAAGATATAACACTTGCACCCAAAGACTCTAAAGTAAGCAATGTTTGGTTTTCTTCCATTTAATAGCTCATAGGGAGTCTTCTCAAGAATTCCATGACAATAAAGACAGTTGCTAGAGTAGCAAGCCGTATTGATAGCTTCGGCCCAAAAGGAATGACTAACATTGTACTCACTTAGCATTGATCTTGCCATGTTAATCAAAGTCCTATTCTTCCTTTCAACTATCCCATTGGATTGAGGAGTGTAATTTGGAGAAAATTGATGGTTGATTCCAAAGTTATCACAAAGTTCATCAATTCTTGTGTTCTTGAACTCACTCCCATTGTCACTTCTAACTCTCTTGATAGTTGTTTCAAACTCATTATGGCACCTCTTGACAAATGACTTGAAGATATCAAATGTGTCACTCTTGTCACTCAAGAAGAATACCCATGTGTATCTTGTGTAGTCATCCACTATCACAAAGCCATACTTGTTGCCACCAATGCTTGTATATGTTGTTGGCCCAAAGAGATCCATGTGCAATAACTCAAAAGCTTTGCTTGTACTCATAATGCTCTTCTTTAGATGAGTGTTGCCAACTTGCTTTCAGGCTTGACATGAGCTACATAGCTTGTCCTTCTCAAATGTGACATCCTTTAAGCCTCTCACTAGATCATGCTTGACTAGCTTGTTCAATTGCTTCATGCCAACATGACCAAGCCTTCTATGCCACAACCAACCATGATAGATCTTGAGATGAGACATGTTGATAGTTGAGTCTCACTAGCATTGAAATCCACTAGGTATAGGTTCTCATACCAGAATCCCTTGAAGATCATGTTTGACCCATCCACACTAATGATTTCCACATCCTCAACACCAAATATGCACTTGAAACCGAGATCACACAACTGGGCAACTGACAATAGATTAAACTCAAGCCTTTCAACTAGAAGCACATTGCGAATGCTTAGATCATTGGAGATAGCAATCTTTCCAAGCCCTTTCACCTTGCCTTTGCCATTGTCACCAAATGTGATATTATCATAGCCATGAGTGTTATCTTGGTTGATTGAGTTGAACATCCTTCCATCACCGGTCATGTGTTGAGTGCACCCACTATCAAATACCCAATGCGTCCCTCCGGCTTTGTAATTGACCTACAAGAGAGATCAATTATTTTTAGGTACCCACACTTGCTTGGGTTCTCCAAGGTTAGTTACCATGGTCTTTGGAACCCATATAGTCTTCTTGGAAGACATCCATGGTGCACCAATGAACTTAGCATGAACTGTCGACGAAATATGCGTCGCAGTCTACCTAAGGGGTACTCTACGGTAGTAGATTATAGGCGGAGGAGTGGCGAAGGCGATCAAGCGTAACATAGAGAGCATAGACACGGCGATTTAGACAGGTTCGGGCCAGCAAATCGCCGTAATACCCTACGTCCTGTGTTTTGGTGGCTGGATTGATCTTGCGTATTAGGTTACAAGATCTGTGGATGATCTGAGAGAGGTTGTGAGAGAGTTTTTGAGGAGGGGTCCCTGCTCGCCTTATATAGCCGGGGGGCATGGTTACAATTTCCATATCCTAACAGATTACGATCGGTTCCCTATGACAAGGGATCCGAGTCTATCTACTAGGATCTTCCTTGGTGAGCAAGACTTCTTCGGAGTCCTTGGCGAGCACGGTGGGCTGGTCGCATGCTGCAAGGCCTCGCGGGCTGGGCCGTCTCCTGGTCGGTAGGCCCATAAGGTCCCTGGGGATATGCCAAGGTAATATCCCCAACAAGTCCCCGAGCATATTGCATTCTTCTAGCGAGCCTGCAGCTTCATCCTCGGGGGCGTTTAGCTGGTCGCCATCATGAGGAGTGGTCGTCGTAGAGTCCCGACCAGGGTGGCTGGTCGAGGTGCTGCTCGGAGAAGTCTCCCGACCAGGTTGAGCTGGTTGAGAATGTCGTAGCTTGATGAGCGAGCTGGTCGCCTTGCCGGATGCTGCGACTGCTTGTTGGAAGAATGTGACGTGCTGAAGAAGAAAAAACTTTTGGAAAGTCCTTCCCTAGTGAAGTGTACCCACTTAGGCTCTGCAAAAACAACATAAAAAATAGTAGAGCTTTGTTGAGAAGAAAATTAGTACATTCACCGCAAGGTGAAGTGTACCCACTTAGTCCCCGAGCATGGTAGCAGGTGAAGTATGCACGTGGTGCCATGCTTTATAAAATAGTGCATAAAGTATGTAAATGAAGACTGAAGTATAAGTTTGCAAAAAACGACTGCAAATACCCGTAGTCCCCGAGCCTGATGTAAGAAACTGGGAGCTTCTTGTACCAGGATCATGTATGTAGAGAATAAAGAATTGAAATACTGGTTTAGTAAGAAATGAGTGCGAATACCCATAGTCCCCGAGCCTGATGGAAGGAGCTTGAAGAGGTTCTTGCATCGGGGTCATTTGGTTTTTATTCGCAGTCCCTGGGCGTCAGTCCCGGGTATTCTCCTTCGATGCCTTAGCCGCAGTCCCAGAGCCTTGCTCGGCGTGAAGTTGGACGAAGCCCCCGAGCCTGGTCGGGAATGCGATCAGCACTCGGGTTGTAATCGCTGTCGACGGAGTCCCCGAGCGTGTTTGTGGCGCCCACTCTATGAACCTTGTCGACCAGATTACTGTAGTCATCTACTGTGGCTGCGCAAAAATAATAAAGATGCGCGCCCAGTCCCCGGGACTATAGCGTTGGTGATATTGCAAAGAGAAATTATTAGTCGTAATTCATGTAATTGACTGTAAGTAAATATGTAAGGAGAAGGAAGCAAATGGGCCAAAACAACCGGGTGGCCAACGGCCCAAGTCACGGCGCGTAAAGTGGGCGTGGCGGTTCCTTATTTGGTCGTCACGGTTTCCCAAAAACCCTTGAATGGGAAGCGTCGGGCCCCTGGGTATAAAAGGAGAGTAGCAGCAGCGGTGGTCTTCATTAGTGTTGCGATAAGAAATTCTTCGTCTTCCGCCGTGATTTTCTCATCATTTCTTCCGTCACTTTTCTTATTCACCCTCCATCGGGGTCCCTGGCCGCTCTATTCGCCGGAGATGGCGCCGAAGAAAAGTGCGAATAGGAGGTCGTCGACGGCGGTTGGGGGATCTTCTGTGTCGCCGTCCCCAAATGCTAGGGTTGAGGATTTGGTGGTGCCTCCCTGGGCGGAGCATTGGACTCGGAGTACCTTGAAGGAAGATGACATTAATACACTTGTTTTCGGCGGTCTTCTCCCGGATAAGGAGTCAGCGGGTGGCGGCCGGCGCTCGGTGAGTCGTACCTGACTCCGGACACTGGTGAGCTTGTGGTGTTCGGGCCTTTCTTCCGCTGTGGTTTTGGGGTTCGGTTCATCCCTTCCTTCGTGGCCTTTTGTGGTATTATGATATCTCACTCTGCAACTTGAATCCCAACTCGATTGTGCACATTGCAACATTTATTCACATGTGTGAGGCGTTTATTGGGATCTATCCCCACTTTGGTTTGTTCCAATACTTCTTTCGTTTGAAGACGAATGGGAGCAAGTCGCTTGGTGTTATCAGTTCGGTGTACCTTCAACTCAGAGATGGTATGGCTAGGGAATACATTTCAATGCCGCTGCATTCCAAATTTGTGGGACACAAGTCGAGGTGGTTTTATGTTCATCAGGGGGAGCCCTTCGCGCCATGCGATCCCTCGTTGGTGCCCACAGTTTTGGAGACCTGGTCGGAACTGCCATCCGAGGCTAATTTGGATAGTGTGAAGTTACTTCTGGAGCTTCTCGACCGCCGCACTCTTGATGGGGTGGTGGTAGCTTGTAGTTTCATTGCCAGGTGATGTCAGCCTTGCAAAGATAGGGATCATCCAACTTTTGAATATGATGGCAAGGGTGACAGTACCCGGGAAGCGCCGGAGAATATTGAGAACGCTATTGCTGAGAAACGTTTGAACTATATCTTTGACCTGTCAAAGCGTTCGCCGCCACCGTGTTCGAGGGAGGCTTTTTGTCTTCGTCGTCCTCCTCCTCAGGTTTTGATCTCTTTCTCTTTTTTTACGTTGTGTTGTTGTAGCTGGCGGTGTATTTATGTGCCTTGGTTATGTAGGTTAACGGTGAAAACCGTGCTCACTACTTTGTCCTCTTGCCGACCCCTGGTGTGTTGCCAGAGTTTTGTACGCCCCTAGAGGGTGTTGATATTGGTGAACCGGGTGGATCTGATCGTTCTAAGGATGTTGATGATGAGGATCTGGTCGGCGAAGGACTACCCCGGCTGGGGACGGCTATTGCCGATCCGGAGCCTCTGAACTTGGTGGTGGTCTTGCTTCTTCGGGAGGTCCTGAGGTTGCTTCCAGTTTTGCCGCGGGATTTGATGATGATGACGTGCCACTGGCGTTTACCTATCGCTCAAAGAGGAGAAGGCGGGCTTCTATCGTCATTGAAGATGATTTGGTGGAGCTGCCTCCCTCGCGGGAGGGTGTTGTTGACGATGAAGGCTCTGATTTTGGTCGGGGCATCTTGAGTGGTGTGGAGGTGAGTCGTCGGCTTTTTCTTCTTGTTGATTGGCCGCATCTTATCCTTGCTTTACAGGCGTTGCTGAAAACTAGTTGGGAACGCAAGCTCCGTATCGCGTTTTTAGAGAAATCTTTACGGGAGTCTCATGCGCGGACGCGTGAGTTTGAGAAGTCTCTAGTTGAGAAGGAGCGTGACAATTTGAATCTGCGCGATCAGATTTCACAGGCAAAGAAATGTTGGCTTCTGGTAACCTATGGAGTTCCTATAGTTGTTGCTTTTGTGCTTATACCCTTTGTTGTTTGTAGAACTGGTGGACGAAGTTGTTGTCGGGCGTCGTCGATTTTGGAGTCTGGTTGAAGAGATTGGACCGGTGATGGCCTATGTGGATGATGTTACCTTTGTTTCCGTTCCTGCATCGGACGAGGTTATTGGCGATTTTTTATCGAGGGTGCGAGGGTTCTGCGAACGCTTCAAGTCGTTTGTGACACTGGCGGCACAGGAGATGCTTTCCCATGGGTTATCGATGTTGCGGTCGCATTACCCGCGAGTCATTCTTCAAAGGTTGCAGAGCGGATATGCCGCGGGCACTTCAGAATCGGATATTAGTCGTTTGGAGGAGGAAGCCGACGCGGTAGCAAAGGATCTGCTTCATGATATGGACTTTTTTCTACGAGGTAGCGGTTGTTGTATATAATACAAGATTGGGACATACGTGTAAGTGAAATGTATCAAAGCTTTGTTTATCCGGGCGATGAGCGTTTATTTCACTTGTATGTCCTTTTGTGCCTACTGAGTCGTGAGCTGTAGCGATGAATCGTTCGGCCTTGGGTCTCAAATGGTCCAGATCGTAGGGCTAGCGCCACTGCACGCATAGGATACATAAGGACTCCCAAGGAGGCACGCAACTGGCAATCCACGACGCAGAGGGTGAACAGCTCATGCACGCTTTGGATGATACCAGAGACAGGGCCCTTTTCCGAGAGGCTCGATCGTGGCGTGACCAGGGCCTGTGGAGACCGTTCCTGCAGACGCTGGGCGCAAAGCCATGCTGCTTGTAGAGTCGTCGACCGTTCCGTGGTCGTATACAGATTCTGGGCACATAACCTGATGGCTCCCGACCGAAATGATACCGCCCGGTTGTTGGGGAAATATCATTTGGGAGGTCTATCAACGTGGTCGTAACGATTAGGGTAGCTACTTCTATTCGCTATGACTCATTGACAGGCCAACTTCGGGAGCTTTCTGGTTATGGCCAGGCTGTTTGGAGAACGCCATAATGCGTTTGGAGGGGTCGTCGAACACTATGGGAGTGTTTTGGAGAGGTCGTCGAACGCATTATGGGTTTTGCAGAAGTCGAACGTCGTAGGCGTTTTGTAGTCGTCGGGCGCCGTGGTCTAAATATTTCAAGCTTAGAAACGTCTGAGGTGTTCTATGCTCCATGAGTTAGGTACGTTGACGCCTTCCTGGTCTGCGAGCCGGTAAGACCTGGTCGGGTTACCTCTTTGAAAATGTAGGGGCCTTCCTAATGTGAAGAAAGTTTGTGCATGCCTTTGGTCTTGAGCTTCCTCTTGAGTACGAGGTCTTCGACGATGAATGATCTGCTATTGACATTGCGGTTGTAATATCGTCAAACACCTTCTAGGTACTTGGCCGTGCGTATGCACGAGGTTAACCTCTGTTCTTCTAGACGATCGATGTCGTCAATCCGAGACTGGTCAGATGTTTCTTCGTCGTAGTGTTCCACCCGTGGAGAGCCAAAGGCGACATCAGTCGGCATTACGGCTTCGGAGCTGAAGACCATGAAGTAGGGGGAGACGCCGGTGTTGCGGCTGGGTTGTGTACGCAATCCCCAAAGCACTGCAGGTAGTACGTGCAACCAGCGTCCTGCGTTCTTCTCTTCCTCCTGGTATAGCCTTTTCTTGAGTCCATCTAGTATCATTCCGTTCGCGCGCTCGGTCTGGCCGTTTTCTCTTGGGTGGGCAACGGAGACGTACTTGACCAGTATTTTGTTGTCTTCGCAGAAGTCCCAGAAGAGAGTTCCGGTGAAATTTGACCCCGGGTCGATGATGATTGAATTTGGGACGTCAAATCGGTGTATGATCTCGTCGATGAATGTTACTGCGCTTGCGGCCGAGGCCTTAGTGATTGGTTTGACTTCGATCCACTTGGAGAATTTGTCGACGGCCACGAAGATCCATTTGAAGTTTGCCAGTGATGGTCGAAAGGGACCGAGCATATCTAGACCCCAACAAGCGAAGGGCCAAGAAGCTGGTATTATTTGTAGTTCCTGAGCGGGGAGGTGTGTTTATTTGGCGAAGAATTGGCACCCCTTGCAGGTTCGCACCATTTGCTCTGCGTCAGCGACCGCCGTCGGCCAGTAGAAACCTGCTCCGAAAGCTTTTCGTACCAGTGTTTTGGCGGCGGCATGATTCCCACAGGTATCGGTGTGAATGTCTTGCAAGATCGCCGCACCTTCTTCCTTGGAGACGCATTTTTGTAGTGCTTCCATCCTGGAGTTCTTCCTCATCAATGTGCCATCAACCAGGACATAGTTATGAGCTCGGCGAGTTAATCTCTCTGCTTCTGTCTCATCTGATGGCACTATGTTGTTGGAAAGGTACTGGACAAAATCATCTCTCCAGTCGAATGGCTGGCTGGTGCTTGCGGCGGTAAGCATGTTGGCATGTGGTGGTGGTATGTCATCGGGTGGAGCTGCATGTTCATCGGCGATTGATGGCTCATGTAGGTCTTGGATGAAAACTCCCGCCGGGATGGGGGATCGTGATGATCCTAACTTGGACATTTCATTTGCTGCTTGGTTTCGATCTCGCGGGACATGGTGATATTCAATCCCGAAGAACTTGCCTTCTAGTTTCCGAATTGCGGCGCAGTATGCATTCATCTTCTCATTGGAGCACTTCCATTCCTTGTTCAATTGATTGATCACTAGGGCTGAGTCGTCGTTGATGATGATGCGTTTTATGCCGAGTTCGCTTGCGATTCTGAGCCCGTGAAGGGCTGCTTCGTATTCGGCGGCGTTGTTGGAGGCTGGGAACAGTAGTCGCTGGACATATCGTAGCTTATCACCGGATGGTGATATGAACAGGAGGCGGCGCCTGCCCCGTGGATGGATAGTGAGCCGTCAAAGAACAGGGTCCACTGTTCCGGGACGTCGGTGTTTATTGGGACCTGTATGTCGGTCCATTCGGCGATAAAATCAACAAGTGCTTGTGACTTGATCGTATGCCTCCCCTGGAAAGCTATGTTGAACGTTCCCAGTTCCATCGCCCATTTGATTATTCGTCTGGTAGCGTCCTTGTTGTTGAGGATGTCCCCTAACGGGAATTCGGTGATGACTGTCACTATGGTTAGTCGTTGGAAATAGTGCTGGAGCTTGCGTGCGGTTATGAGGACCGCATATAATAGCTTCTGAACCTGAGGATATCTCATTTTTGACTCGTTCAGCACTTCGCTTACAAAATAACATGGCCGTTGGACCGGATATATACGTCTGCTTTCGTTGCGCTCGACCACCATGACGGTGCTGACGACTTGATTTGTGGCGGCGATGTAAAGCAACATTGGCTCATCTTTCTTCGGAGCGACAAGGATGGGTGGCTCAGTGAGACACCGCTTGAGGTTGTTGAATGCGCGATTTGCCTCGTCGTTCCATTCGAACCTCTGTCCGCCCTTCAAGAGTCCGAAGAACGGAAGTCCTGTCTCCTAGGCGGGAGATGAAGCGGTTGAGGGAAGCCATGCACCCGGCGAGTTTTTGTACGTCCTTGGCGTTAGATGGAGGCTTCATTTGGAGAACTGCGGCGATTTTTTCCGGATTGACCCGAATGCCGGATTGACTGACGATGTTGCCGAGGAGGTTCCCTGATGATGCCCCAAAAATGCACTTCTTTGGGTTTAATTTCCACCTAAACTTGTTGAGGGCCTCGAAGGTTGCCTCTATGTCGGCGATCAACGTCTTTGCGGAGTGTGTTTTTATGACTACATCGTCTACGTAGGCCTCAACCTTTCCTGGGATGAGCTCTTTCAAGCATTCTTGTATAGCACGTTGGTATGTGGCGCCGGCGTTTTTTAACCCAAAGGACATTGTCGTGTAACAGTAGGCACCAAAGGGAGTTATGAACGATGTCTTGATCTGATCTTCGACTTTCAGGGCTATTTGGTGGTAACCGGAGTAACAGTCGAGGAAGGAGAGGAGTTCGCATCCCGTGGTAGAGTCGACGACTTCGTCGATTCGTGGGAGAGGGAAAGGATCAGGAGGGCAATGCTTGTTGAGACTCGTATAATCGACACACATTCTCCATTCATTATTCTTTTTCCTTACAAGCACCGGATTGGCAAGCCAATCTAGATGATTTACTTCTTTAATGAATCCTGCGGCAAGGAGCCGGGTTACTTCAGCTTTGATGGCCTCTTTTCGATCTGGGCTGAATCTTCTAAGCTTCTAGCGAGTCGGTTTGGCTCCTTCGACCACGTTCAACGAGTGCTCTGCGCGGTCGCGGGGGACGCCTGGCATATCGGCTGGTTTCCAGGCAAAGATGTTGATGTTGCACCGCAGGAAACTGACAAGTGCGCTTTCTTGTTCGAGGTCGAGGCCGGCGCCGATTACAGCGGTCTTCTCGGGGTCTTCGTCGACCAGGGCCACCGTCTTTGTTTCCCTAGAGTTCTTCGAGGCACGTGTAGTTGGAGGTTCTGTGATCTCGAAGTCTCCTGCATGTGGCCTGGCTGCATCGGACAGGCAGATTTGCGCACCACGTTGGTGTTCTCGACTGGTCGCACCGTTAATCATCTCTTGTTCACACTCGTAGGCGATTTGTAGGTCGGAGCGAATGTTGATGACGCCTCGTGGAGTTGGCATTTTGAGCACTAAGTACGTATAGTGCGGTATCGCCATGAGTTCGAGAGTGCAGGCCGTCCAAGGATGGCGTCGTATGGGGTATCGATGTCGGCGACCATGAAGTCAACAAGCTCCTCTCGGGCTAGTCGGTCAGACTCAAATCGCATCGGGAGAGTGATTTGTCCGGACGGCGTCGACTTTTCGCCAAGGATGATGCCGTGGAGGAAGAACTTCACGGATCGGAGACTGCTTTCTCAGAACTCGAGCCACTGGAGCGTGCGCGGAAACATGATGTTGAAGGAACTGCCACCGTCAACAAGTATCTTCTTGAAGAACCCGGTTGAGATATCCGCGCTGATGACCAGTGGAAAGCTACCAGGATAGGCATGACGTACCTGGTGGTCGTCTCTCGAGAAGTCGATCCGCTGCTTTGTCCAATCTGGAGAAGGGACATGAACGCTGTTGCACTTATAAAAAGCTCGGCGGCGCTTACCGTTATCACCTGGCTACCCACCGAATATAGGGAAGATGCGTGCGGCTTTCGTGAAGCCGGTAGTCGGAGTTTCTGCCTGGTCTCCCTTTAGCGGACCGCTGTCCGGTCGCTTTGCGTCTGCCTTGCTCTGGAAGGCTTCCTTGAGGGCAAGGCACTCCCGCATAGTGTGCCTTCCCTGTCCGTGAAGTGGGCAGGGGCCGTCTAGGACCTCTTTGTACCCGTTACCGCGGCGGCGCTTTCGCCTAGTGCCATGGCTAACGAGGACGGGCATCGGGTGGGGCGGTGATGCTTCGGGGTTGATCTTTCATGACGCCGATGCGCGTGGACGGAGTCGGCGGCAAGTGGCACTGATGAGGCCGATGCATTCGGCGAGGTCTTCGTCAACCTGGTCGATGGTGCTCGCAAAATCGTCATGTGTAATATGATCAGGGGTTGTTGACACAAAAACCGCCGAGTCTGCGAACACGTCGGGCTTATACCCAAATTCGATATCCGAAGTGTGCCAGTTGATTTGACCAGTTAATCGACAAGGACGATAACTAGAACAAATTTGAACGAGACGACGGCGATGCGCCCGGACGTCAAGGCTCTATTTTCTCAAAACACAGAACTTGCAAAGCTGACGGAGATCTTGTAGATGCAACCCGTCGAAACTTCGTAAGAACTCGTGGACAAACTAGAACTAATGCAATGAAAGAAGATTTGCTGGAAAAGTAGATGAAAATAATATATTTTTTTGATTGATTGTGTATCCTTTTTTACACCAACCTTCGATACATATTTATACTCCAGCAAGAGGAGTTGTAAACAGACACGACTCATACCTTTCTAAACAAAAAACTCCTATTTTTAAGGAAATAAATGACTCGTGCAAGAGTCGGACTCAAACTATAATAATAATACTGGTATAACATCACCAGTTTCCATATCCGTTTTCCTTACGATGAAACTTTCCATCGGCAGACTTCTTCCAATCTGCAACCCTCTTCTATCGCCATCGGCAGCTTTCTGCTGACGTCAGCCACGTCATCCTGCATCCATCAGCAATACTTTCCTATCGGCAACACCCGTTTTCCTTCATCGGCAACATCCTCCTATCGGCATGTAGTCTTACTTTTTCCTTGTTGTTTCTTCAATCAGACTCACCATCGGCAACCTCCTTTGCTTCCATCGGTAATCTAACCGGTAGCATCTTGATGCCGATAGGGAACAGTGACCACCTCCCCGCCAATCAGCGCACTCGGTTCATATTGACACGTACCAAAAACGGTGTCAACACATGCCCCCCAATTTCGGAGTATAAAATATCTTATGCGCCGAAATTTTCTCTACTGTAATCTTCTCCTCCAAGATGCTTGCGCCATTATCTTGATTTATTGCGCACAACCATTGCAAGTTACCAATATATCCCACAATTGTAGCGCCAACGGTTAGAATCTCTCGATCGCCGTGTAAATTCATCACCACATCCTTCCATATCTCTGCTCGGTCAAAAGGAAAACTTGAAAACACCCTTGACGCCTTAGGTTTATAAAGACCACTGCTCGATCATTTTTCACCTCGAGTTCATATCACCATTCCCCCATTTCACCGGCGCTCCCGAAGAACACTCCGGCAACCTTCAATCGGCGGCTTCTTCTTCCATCAGCAAGGCGCAACCTGCAAGAACTCTCTCGACTCAATGGCGATCAGCTTCAACGTTCCCGTGGTCAATTTCTTCCCTTCTCGCTTCATACCCTGCAATTTTTTCCCTTTTGCATTGTTTCGTGATCTCTTTTCCCTCTTCCTCTTTTCTTTCTGAATCTAGGAGATGCGCAACAGAATAGTAATCCCTATCGATCAACCACATCTTTGCTGCTTGGGTCCGATGGAGGATACTGATCCAACTGAAATCATCAATGCAGAAATTAATCGAGTCCCTTTCAGAGCTGCACATTTTGACCTAGGGTTATGGACAGACATTTTCCACTCTTGGCCCAAACCCACCAAAGGGTGGAAAAATTGTCACCTTAGGATGGCCTGGTCACAACAAGTCTACTAGGCAGAACGCAACTTAGACCAATGTATCAGATTGTCCCTTGCCGATATGGCCAAGAATGAGAACATGATGATTGCTGCCTCTTACTTCTGGTCTGACACAACAAAAACTTTTCTATTCAAACACGGACCAACCACCCCTACACTTGCCGATGTGCATATGCTTACCAGTCTTGACATTTCCTCTGCCGATGATGCCACCCTTTTCAACAGAAAGCCTGAACATCGGGTAATTACCCGCAACATCGGCGGTTGGACCAGATATGTTCAAGAATATCACAAGACCGGATCGGTAAGCCAGAGGGAGCATGCCACTTTCCTGAATATGTGGATGGAGAAGTTTATCTTCTGTGGCAAGACAATTGGACCCACCAATATGTATCTCCCTGCAGCAGAGCTTTTGGCCAACGGAGCAAGACTTCCTCTTGGCCGATACCTCCTCAGCTCAGTCTATCACCTCCTGCACCAGGTGTTGGAAAAGTTACTGCTAGGCGAGCCCATCAGTAACCTTGGAGACCCCTGGTGATTCATCAATATATGGCTAAACGCCCATATGCACAAGTGCCTTCAACTTGACCTGTTCAGCCAGCAATTTCTAAGAGACCTGGCTGAGGACTATGTGTGTGCCGATGGTGAATCGACAACCCGCTCCCCACTCAACTTCGGGGAAGCCATAATAGTGCTTCCGGGAACTGAGACAACGAGGATCAATTCGGCAGATTTTTTCAGAGGTTTTATTGTGGAGTTTCTGCTGCAAAACAGGCTTGGTGGCCCTATATTGATGAGGACAACCGATTCCCACTCTCCTTCAACCTTGCCGATGAAGACATACAGAAGGATGAAGGAATCCTGAGGGCTATTCTTACTCCCCGGGCCATCCCAATCAACATCTTCGGGAGTGGGAAGAATACTCATGCCACTTATGAATTCTACTACCCATCGGCAGCGGCAAGACAATTAGCGTTTTGTCAATTGCCGATCAATCTCAGCTATGCCGATGTGGTGAAACCAAGAGAAGTCATCACCAGCGTCATGGACTGGGACAAGGTCGTCAATCTCCCTCCTCATGCCGATACAACCAACATTGACTTATCCACTTGGGCGTCAGTATCCTTCATCACCGAGTCATACAAGTTATGGTGGCAAGAATGGAAAGATCAATTGTTCGCTGCATCGTCACATTATTATCGGCACTTGATTGATGCCGATCATATCGTCCCCGATGATGTAGTAAGCTTATCTTCGATTTTATTTCTGTCATCTCCTTTCAAATGCATCGGCATCTGATTTTCTGTCAACAGGTTGATGACTTAATTCCAAAAAAAAGGAGAAGCGGCAAAGCCTTCAACTGCGACCGATTAATCCTACATCGGTAATCGGCATCAGGGCTCCTTCATTGGCCATCCTCACACATCGAAAGGAACCCCCCAAGGTCACCATCAAGTCTAAGTCAACACCAGCTGGGGCTGTTGTCACCCCATCGGTTGCCGCCGCAGTTCTGACGCAAGCTTTTACGGTAACAAATCTTCACTTTATTCGTGCTGATCATAAAACTTTCATCGGCAACTCTTACTTAATTTTCAATTTGCACCAAATGTTTTTCTTTTATAGCAGACAAGTTCATCGGCAGCTGCTCCAAGTGCACAAGCTCCTCCAACTCGGCCTACCGATGCCCCCCAAGTGCAACAATTGAAATGCCAAGGTTCATCAAGTACTGCTCCCCAACCAAAACGCCTAAGGCCATCAACCTTAATTGCGTCATCGGCATCATCTTCTCAACCTCCTACCGACGCGCTACCACAAGAGCCGACATCAGCATCTGTCCCTTACCAAATACCAGTTGAAGCCTCCATCCAAAGGACAGTGTTGGTGCCACATGAGTCGGCCATAATAACAGAACTGCCATCAGCATCGATATCAGCGCTAGCACTAACCATCCCAGCCACAGAGGCAAGTTCATCGACAACCATTGCCGATTTTCAGGACACCGCTGTGCCAGCTACTCTGCCAAGTCCAAGGCGAGAGATTATTCTAAAGCAGGTAAATCGGTTGTCTATCATCAATTCGCAAAACACAAAATTTCAATCGACAAACCCTAATTCTTTTCTTTTCAGGCCCAAGACTCCCCTAACAGCTTATTCTCCTTCGTCATCAACATACTAGACGAGGATGAAGAAGAAGAAAGTTCTGCTCCAGCCTCAGACGTCATATCGGTAGAAGTAAAATCTAAACTTGAAGCACTACTACTCTTACTGTAGCAAAGTACATCCCAACTAGTCCAAGATTCCAACGCAGTAAGGATAGCTTTCGAGGAGATTCAAGGCCAACTGCCTGCCGATATCGAAGAAATGCTCTTCCAAGCGGCATTCCTTGAGAGTCGACAACTTCAATATCAAAAGGCCTCACGCCGCATTGCCGATAGAACTGCCCAAGCAAAGCTTGAAGAAGAAATGCTCAAATTCAAGCAAACTGCCGAAGAGAAACACAAGGGCATCGGTCACCTGGAAGCCTCCAGCGTTGAGCTTAAACAGGAAATCACCCGTCTATTGGCACAAAAGGAAGAATTGCTAGCGGAGCTAAGGAAAGTCGATGAGGCTTTAGATGCAGCCAACCAAAAGAAGGCTCAACTTCCCGATGCTGCTAAAACTTTACAACAAAAAAGGGATGCTGACGCTCGCCACTCCCTTCTGTTGAAAAGAAGAATCAAGCCAATTGAGGGCACTGCCGATGACGACATTAGAGAGATAGAGGAAGCAGACCAAATTCGCCTTCGTGCGATTTCATCCATTCAATCCCTTCTGTAATTTGTTGTATCGACAACTTCAAACTTGATGACTAGCTCGTTTGTATCATAATGTTAATGCCTTTTTTGTCGACGCTTTGTACGATAATCTCGTCATTGATACTTATACTCGTATTACTTTACGCATCCATCCAGATACTAGGATAATATTTCTTTAAATATTTACCATTGATCACTCTGGAAAACGCAACCCCTTCGAGGGTTTCCAAAATATAAGCATTACCAGGAACAGACCAATTTATCCGAAAAGGACCCTCCCAATTAGGAGACCACTTTCCAAACTTTGAACTCTTAGTCCCAATCGGTAAAATCAGTTTCCACACCAGATCACCATCGGCAAACTCTTTCGCTTTCACTTTCTTGTCATACCACCTGGCAACCCTTTTCTTGTTCTCTTCGATACTGATTAGAGCTCTCAGCCGATGACTTGCTAAATCTTCTAATTCATCTTTCATAAGAATATCATATTCATCGGCTGTTAATTGGTCCTAGGAAAACAATCGTCTAGAATCAGTCTTAATTTCCCAAGGTAGGATAGCATCATGCCCATAGACTAACTCGTATGGCGAAACTTTAGTTGCACCATGACATGCCACCCGATATGACCACAAAGCTTCATTCAACACTATATGTCACCTTCTAGGGCTTTCTTCAATCTTGCGCTTGATATGCTTAATAACTCCTTTATTAGTCGCTTCGGCCTGACCATTAGCATGAGCATAATAAGGAGAAGAGTTTAAAATCTTAAACCCCATACGATAGCAAATTCATCAAACTCCCCTGATGTGAACATGGTCCATTGATCAGTTGTAATAGTTTGAGGAATACCAAATCGGTAAACAATATGCTCCTTTACAAAGTCTATCATGTTTGCCGAAGTCACCTTCTTCAAAGGAATGGCTTCAACCCACTTCGTGAAATAATCGGTGGCAACAAGTATAAATTTATGCCATTTACTCGACGGCGGATAAATTTGACCGATGAGATCGATAGCCCATGCTCTAAACGGCCAAGGCTTGATTATAGGATTCATTGCCGATGCAGGTGCTCTCTGAACATTACCAAACCTCTGACAATCTTGACACCCTTTGAAGTATCTAAAACAATCCTCAAGAATTATCGGTCAATAATACCCATTCCGTCTAATCATCCATTTCATTTTGAACGCCGATTGATGCGCCCCACATACTCCCTCATGAATTTCACCCATCAACCCTTTCGATTCTTCTTTACTAAGGCATTTGAGCAAAACTCTATCAATCATCCGATAATATAATTCATCATCAAGGAGTACGTACTTGGTAGCCTGAAACCTTAAACGCCTTTCAACCTTTCTAGACGGATCCCTTAAGTAATCGGCAATCTCTTTCCTCCAATCATTGGCAATTAGTACCGATGTCATCATTTCTTGAATCGGCTGATACCCTGAAGTGTACTGTGCCAACCGATTAGTCTCTTCATTATGCAATCTGGGAACAAGCTCAAGGCGGTATTCTTTAAATTCTTTTAATAACTACAAACACTTTTCATGGTGTGCAATTAAAATTTCACTTCAGCATTCATATGTCCCAATCAATTGATTGATCACTAACATAGAGTCGCCAAAGATTTCAACGACATCGGCACGCACCTCCCTGAGTAATTCTAATCCTTTTAGCAAAGCCTGGTATTCAGCCTGATTGTTTGTTGAAGTAGTAACAATCGGCAATGAGACTTCATACTTATGTCCTCGGGGTGAAATTAAGACAATACCGATACCTGCTCCTTCCTTACACGTGGATCCATCAAAGAACAAAGTCCAAGGAGCAATCTCTACGGAACTCACGGTACCACAATGCTGAGTAACAAAGTCAGCCATCACTTGACCTTTAACGGCCTTAGCCGATTCATACCTCAAATTAAACTCTAACAGCGCTAAAATCCATTTGCCGATCCTTCCACTCAATATCGGCATCGACAACATGTACTTAACCAAATCATCTTTGCATATGACAGTACACTCGGCCGATAACAAATAATACCTCAATTTAATGCAAGAGAAGTATAGAAATAAACATAATTTCTCGACGGCCGAATATCTGGTTTCAGCATTCACCAACCTTCTACTCAAATAATAAATTATGCGTTCCTTCCCTTCAAATTCTTGGATTAAGGCTGAACCGATAATGCTGTCATCGGCAGACAAATATAACCCGAAAGGCTTCCCGTGTTGAGGCGGAACCAAGACTGGAGGATTTACCAAATATTTTTTAATTTCTTCTAAGGCTGATTGTTGTTCTTCCTTCCATGCAAATTCTTGACCGGCCTTCAGCTTTAACAACGGGCTAAAAGACTTAATCTTCCCAAACAAATTAGATATAAATCTTCTAATAAAATTAATCTTGCCGATCAAGGACTGCAACTCAGTCTTGTTTGTGGGAGCAACCACCTTATTAATTGCATCAATAGATTTTCTGCCGATCTCGATACCTCTTTGATGCACCATAAAACCTAAGAATTGACCTGCCGATACACCAAACGCACACTTATTAGGATTCATCTTCAATCCATGTTCTCTTGTGCACAATAGAATTTTCCGCAAATCGGCAAGATGCTTCTCAAAATTTCTGGATTTGACCACCACATCATCAATATAGATTTCAACTAACGTGCCGATGTACTTATGAAAAATGAAATTCATCGCTCTCTGATAAGTAGCATCGGTGTTCTTCAAACCAAAAGTCATCACGACCCACTCAAATAAACCGACATGACCTGGACATCTAAAAGAAGTCTTGGATATGTCTTCTTTAGCCATGAATATTTGATTATATCCAGCATTACCATCCATAAAACTAATAATTTGATGCCCAGCAGCAGCATCAATCAGTAGATCGGCAACGGGCATCGGGTAACCATCCATCGGTGTAGCCTTATTGAGATTCCTGAAATCAATACAAACACGAAGTTTTCCATTTTTCTTATACACAGGGACCACATTAGAAATCCATTCGGCATACCAACATTGCCGAATAAATTCAGCTTCAATTAATTTTGTAATTTCAGCTTTAATGTCAGGTAATACAAGAGGATTGCATCGGCGCGCCGGCTGCCGATGTGGTTGGAAACCAGATTTAATAGGTAACCGATGTTCAACTATTGATCGGTCTAGACAAGGCATCTCTGTATAATCCCACGCAAAACAATCTTTATATTCATTTAATAAATCATTCAACTGTTGTTTACATTGGGAATCTAACTTAGCACTAATAAAGGTTGGCCTATGCTCACTACCATCGCCGATATCTATCTCTAGTAAATCATCTGCCGATGTAAACCTCTGCCCAAGTTTTCCATCATCGGCGAATTGATCCATTAAAACTCTTCTTCAGAACCGACTGTTTGGATCGGTATGATTCGGTAATCGGCAACCTTGAGGAACTCCGTATCCCAAGCTTCACTTGATATGCACTTGGTCTTCTCATAAGTTTCTGATTCTGCCGATGCAACGATTGACGAGGCTTCACTTTGGACGACTTCAATTTTGTCTCCAACCCATTGCACGAGGCTTTAGTGCATTGTGGAAGGGATACAACAATTAGCATGGATTCAATCCCTTCCCAGGAGCAAGTTGTAGGCACCTTTGCCATTGATCACAAAAAACGTTGTCGACAAAGTTTTACTACCGATGGTTAACTCAACGCATACTGCTCCCTTTGCTGGTGACACATTGCCTTCAAAATCTTTAAGCATCATGTCTATCTTGTCTAAGTCCTGGTCACCTTTGCCGATCTTTCTGAACATGACGTACGACATTATATTAACTGCTGCTCCACCATCTACTAGCATCTTTGATACTGGCTGTCCATCAACTTTGCCTTTGACAAACAAGACCCTTAAATGCTGCCTTTCATCATCAGTAGACTTTTCAAAGACAACTGCCATTGGGTCCAGCACTAACTGCGCCATCTTAGCAGCTTCTTCCTCAGCATCGGTAGGCGCCATGAATTCCATCGGCAATGTGACAACCATATTGACTTCTGTCGATGGACTCTTATCCTTGCGTTTCAACCTCCACTGCTTAACTGGAGATTTCTCCCTTGAAGGATTTTCACTATGATACATATCTCCTCGACGTTCACGCTGAATCTTCCTTTTTTGAGTCTTTGTCAGACCTTTGGGGCACCATTGAGGAAGCTTAGTTTTCCAAACAGGCTGGTACTGTTTCTCACCGCTTGGGTTTGCATCACTCCTTATGTTTGGATCCCTAAAGAATATCTCTTCGTCGGGCACTCTTGCGTTAGCCATCTCTTCAAGCTCTTCTTGACGGCCATGCTTGTCAAGCCTATCATGTACGCTGATCTTGCCCCCCAGCCGATCATGCACTGATCTCCTTTCTCTGATCGGCCTACCATAGCTTGATGCCCGATCGTTAAAACAGGACTTCTTTTCTGACCGATCGGCAAGATAGTACCCGTTGTATTCTGGGAAATTATCGGCAGTGGGTAGCTTGATGCCTTCTTTCCAACAATGAACAAATAAGGGACACCTCCAATGATCTTTATGCCGATGCCACTCTTGGCGCCTTTCTTCCTCCTGCTGCCGATATTGCTCCTCTTGCAATCGCTGATAGTCTTGTCGTGGCCGCCTGTGCGTGATTACAACGCCATATGGTGCATGCCTATGAGGCCTCCTGGCGTTGCTGCTTTCATCGGTAATTCTCTTGCCCTTTCTGTCATCGGTAAACCCCTTCCTTTTCACTTCATGCATAGCTATCTTATGTTCAGGATCTACCGATGCACTTTTCTTAGCAGCTTCCGACGTTAGCACCTTAGTCTTTCCATTAGTTTCGACCATATTATTTAGAAACGAGTGTTGGTCGATCTTCAACGGCTTCTGGGCTTTAGAATTTTCAAACTTAATTCGCTCAGACTCAATTTCTGACTGCAACTGCTGCCTAAAGACTCTGCAATCATTGGTATTGTGTGAAGTTGCATCATGCCACATGCAATACCTAATCTTTTTAAGCTCCTCGGCCGAAGGAATCACTTGATTAGGCGACATCTTAATCCGTCCTTCTTGAAGTAACAAGTCAAATATCCTATCGGCCTTGGTAATGTCAAAGGTGAACTTTTCAGCTTCTTTCTGGCCAAACAGACATGACACTGGCTTCTTGTTCTTTATCCATTCAGCAGCGCTGATACTTGGCTCCTCATCCGATTTGGCATCCTCTTATTGCCCAATGAAGGATACCTTTTTATTCCAAGTTTTTCTAGGTTCGAAAGCTTTAATGTCTTGATCGGCAATTCTCTGCATGAGATGGCTCAGACTTTCAAACTCTTTAGATGCATATTTATCCTTGATGTGTGGCAGCAATCCCTAGAAGGCCAAATCTGTCAACTGCCGATCATCTAGCATCAAGTTGTAACACTTGTTATTTACGTCTCGCAGCCTCTGGACGAAGCTTTCTACTGATTCATCATTACGCTGCCTCAGTTTGACCAAATCGGTAATCTTCTTCTCATGTACGCCAGCGAAGAAGTACTTATGAAACTGCTTCTCTAGATCGGCCCAAGTGATCACAGAATTTGGAGGCAGTGAAATGAACCATGTAAATGCCGATCCAGATAATGATGACGAGAACAATCTCACCCTCAGTTCATCCCTGTCGGTTGCTTCTCCACATTGGATAATGAAGTGGTTGATGTGCTCCATTGTTGATGTGTCATCTTGGCCGGAAAACTTTGTGAAATCCGGCACCTTGCACCGATTTGGAAGAGGAATCAAATCATATGTCGGAGGGTATGGCGTCCGATAAGAGTATGTATTAACCTTAGGCTTGATGCCGAATTGTTCTTTCATCACTTCGGCGATCTTATCGGTCCAGTATGCATCTTGATCTTGCCGATGCATTGGCTGGATGTTGATTGGCTGAGCTAGTTGATACGCCTCCTCATATCTTTGTGGCAAATAAGCTGGAGCGATTGGCGTAGGCGCAACACCAGTTCACTGAATATTATGCCTTGGCTGATTTGCCGATGGATAATTTTGAGCGCCCACTGGAATGTACTGTGGCATTATATTCATCGGTCGATGCGCCGATGCCCCATTCTGAGCGTTCTCCAGGTATTGACACCCAGGTTGTACCACCTGTTGTTGAATCGGTGCTTGACCAGTCCATCCAGGATTACAAGTCATCGACATGTAATTCGCCGATGGCTGATAGCTAACCGGCGCCTGTCGCTCCTGTACTTTGGAGTAATCAACAAATTGGCCACCTTGGTGTGCTGGTACTCCAGTTTGAGGATTCGCCACCGCCATGGGCTGACTCACAGTTGTCGTGTCTTGTTGCATCGGCAAAGATCCTGCCGATGGTTGCGCATAAGGCATTTTGGGTATCGCCATCTGAAGATTTCCCGACGGCAATTGCACAGTTGGAGAGGACGTAGCATAATGTGTCATTGGGATCATCGGCTGTGCAGGTATTGCCGATTCTATGGGGACCTTCCACGCTACATTGTTATCTTGGATCAATCTAGAGTCAGCAGATGGACTTGGAGGCATACTGTATCCCCACCAGTGGGCGGGAGTTGGCTGACTCTTTATTGCAGGTCCTGACATTGCCGATGCCACCAGATCTGTGTTCAATCGAGTGACACTTACAGGGCTCGATCTTGGCGGTGTAACCTCATCGGCAGTGGGATCCACAGGCTGGGAAGCTGCCATTGGAGCCGCCGATGGATTTGTAGCAGATGCCAATCCAGGTTGATGATATGCTGGACCAACATACTGGGGTGCTTGTCCTTCTTTGAAAGATTGCATAACAGCATTGTATATAGTGTTGGACAGCACATTAGAGTGGCTAACTAACGCATGATTCAATGCAGAATTAACCATCTCTTGTAATTTACCAGGATTGGCGTCGAAAGTGACTTGTCGTGGCAATGGTGGATCTTGCTTCTGGATAGCTTCGACGCTCCTATTTAGGTGAATGATTTCAGATATAACTGCTTGTACTCCTCCATAGCCTGCTCCATAGCCTGCTTTTGATCATCTTTCATATCTGCTTCGGAGACTTCAATGACATTGCTCGGATTGACCTCAAAATTGTCCATAAACTTGTAATGGGTTAAACCGTGGCCCAAAAGATGTGTTATTGGTCCCACTGGGTGTGCCAAAAGACGTGTTGACATAAAAACCGCCGAGTCTGCGAACACGTCGAGCTTATACCCAAATTCGATATCTGAAGTGTGCCAGTCGATTTGACCAGTTAATCGACAAGGACGATAACTAGAACAAATTTGAACGAGACGACGGCGATGCGCCCGGACGTCAAGGCTCTATTTTCTCAAAACACAGAACTTGCAAAGCTGACGGAGATCTTGTAGATGCAACCCGTCGAAACTTCGTAAGAACTCGTGGACAAACTAGAACTAATGCAATGAAAGAAGATTTGCTGGAAAAGTAGATGAAAATAATATATTTTTTTGATTGATTGTGTATCCTTTTTTACACCAACCTTCGATACATATTTATACTCCAGCAAGAGGAGTTGTAAACAGACACGACTCATACCTTTCTAAACAAAAAACTCCTATTTTTAAGGAAATAAATGACTCGTGCAAGAGTCGGACTCAAACTATAATAATAATACTGGTATAACATCACCAGTTTCCATATCCGTTTTCCTTACGATGAAACTTTCCATCGGCAGACTTCTTCCAATCTGCAACCCTCTTCTATCGCCATCGGCAGCTTTCTGCTGACGTCAGCCACGTCATCCTGCATCCATCAGCAATACTTTCCTATCGGCAACACCCGTTTTCCTTCATCGGCAACATCCTCCTATCGGCATGTAGTCTTACTTTTTCCTTGTTGTTTCTTCAATCAGACTCACCATCGGCAACCTCCTTTGCTTCCATCGGTAATCTAACCGGTAGCATCTTGATGTCGATAGGGAACAGTGACCACCTCCCCGCCAATCAGCGCACTCGGTTCATATTGACACGTACCAAAAACGGTGTCAACAGGGGTACTTTGAGCCGTCTTGGTGGTCGGATCTTCAACTGGAGGGGAGTTCGGCGCGAGAAGTTGCGCTGGTTCCGATGTTTCGGCGATAGAGACGGTGTCGTCGATAGTCTAGACCATAGATCCGATCTGGAGGGTGGCACCGCCTGCGGGGATGACCATAGATCCGGGGAAGGTAACTGTTTGATGAGCCATGGAGTCGATGCACACACCCCCTACCTGGCGTGCCAACTGTCGATGAAATATGCATCACAGTCTACCTAGGGGGTACCCTACGGTAGTAGATTATAGGCGGAGGTTTGGCGACGGCGATCAAGCATAACACAGAGAGCGTAGACACAACGATTTAGACAGGTTCGAGCCGACAAATCGCCGTAATACCCTACGTCCTGTGTTTTGGTGGCTGGATTGATCTTGCGTATTAGGTTACAAGATCTGCGGATGATCTGAGAGAGGTTGTGAGAGAGTTTTCGAGGGGGGGTCCCTGCTCGCCTTATATAGCCGGGGAGCAGGGTTACAATTTCCATATCCTAACAGATTACGATTGGTTCCCTATGGCAAGGGATACGAGTCTATCTACTAGGATCTTCCTTGGCGAGCAAGACTTCTTTGGAGTCCTTGGCGAGCACGGCGGGCTGGTCGCGTGCCGCAAGGCCTCGCGGGCTGGGCCGTCTCCTGGTCGGTAGGCCCATAAGGTCCTTGGGGATATGTCGAGGTAATATCCCCAACATGAACACCATTAGTATCCTTGGAAAGAACATAGAATGGATCAACTCTAATGGAGGATACACTTCCTTGTGGCATCTTGTTCTTGCATTCATGCTCATTGTGACCAACTTGCTTGCAACTCTTGCAATAGCTACCGGTGTTCCTTACAAAACGAGTTTTGTGAGGAGCAAAGGCGGCCTTGTCTTTCTTGGGGGTATAGCCCAATCCCTCTTTGTAGAGAGATGCTCTTTGGCTAACCAAGCACATAAGCAAGCAGTCCTCACCTCCATAAGCCTTAGCTAAGGAGTGATTAAGCTTTGTAACCTCTTTCTTGAGGGTTTCATTTTCCACCATTAGTGAGGCATCACAAGTGAAACCATCACTAGTAGATGAAGTTGGAGTGGAAGTGCTACAAGAGGGGTTAGTGAGAGCAACAACAATAGGAGTATAGAATGATTCATCGAGAATATCACAAGTAACTCCCATGTCACATGTTTGAACAATCTCCTTCTTACTTTGGTCAAGGAGGGAGGAATGAGCTCTTTCAAGCTTAGCATGAGACTTCACTAGCTTCTCATGGGCTTCCATTAGCCTCTCATGAGATGCTATGACCTCATCAAGGTTTTTATCAAGAGCATCAATGGCCTTGCATAATTCTTTGCATTCCTTCCTCTTCTTGTCAATGTATTCCTTACCTTGTTCAAGCATGTCCATGAGTTCCTCCTTGGAGGGCTCCTCACTATCACTATCACTCTCATCATGAGAAAGTACCTTAGTGGACTTAGCCATGAAGCATGATGATGGAGTGTCAAATAGAGAGATCTTGTGTCTCATTGCAATGCTTGCAAAAGCCTTCTTCTTGGTAAATGTCTTCTTTTCTTGATCATCATCATCACATGAAGATGGGTCACTATCCCAAGTCACTATGTGAGAGTAGCCCTTCTTCTTCTTCTTGTCAAAGGTGGGCTTCTTTTCCTTCTTGCCTCTCTTCTTGTGATCATCATTGTCCTTGTCACTATTGTAAGGACAATGAGCAATGAGATGATCAAAGCTTCCACACTTGAAGCACTTTCTTGGTTCATCATGGTTCTTGGATGAAGTCCTCTTTCTTCTAGCACCATAGCCCTTCTTCTTCATGAATCTTCCAAATTTCCTCACAAAGAGAGCCATTTCCTCCTCATCAACATCACTAGCACTTGAGTCTTCATCATCACTTGATTCTTCACTCTTGGTCTTGATCTTGTGTGATGAAGTAGCTTTGAATGTTACACTCTTCTTCTTATCATCCTTCTTGTCTTCCTTCTTTAACACGTCATAGTATTACAGTGAGTTAGACCGTATTTGGATGAGATGACACCGTCGATCAAGTTTAAGGGCCTACGATGTCCTTTGTCAAGTTGAGGGACCTACAATAAACACTTTGAAAGTAGAGACCTAGATCAACAAGGCAAGTCTAGACCCACGCCACACGGATATCAATTTGAAAGTTACTGACAGACACCTTGAACAAAGGTCCGCAGGTGCAATTTTTCTCTTTTTTTAAAAAAAAACTCTAGCATCCCAGCCGCCCCACGCCCTGCTCGACACCGGTGGTCCGTCCTCCCAAGTCCTCCCCAACCGCACTCCTCGAGTCCTCGGCGACCACGCTGCTTGCACTGACTGTACTGCCATACAGGACCTAAGCGTGTGCGCTCCCTCTCCCGTGACAACGACTGGGCGCCCGCCGCCGCCGGCGCCAGGTCTTCTTGGGGCCCTTCGCCGGTGACAATCTCTGTCAGGTACGCTCAACCCTTCTCTTCCGTTCCTGCTGTGCGAAGCTGAGCACCCAAGCCCTAACTTAAGCTATTTGTATTTAGATCTGATCTAATTACAAGTTTATACATGGATTATTTTCTACTACTGATTTCAATTTCTTTTCTTTTTTTCAAAAGTTATAAGGTGTACACTGAAGGAATACGAGGTTGCTACGCTAGCCGGAAAACAAAACTTTTCGACCTCATAAACCAGGATCTACTGCTAGTTACAGGTTACGGGATTACCACTAGACGCGCAGGTGCAGCGGAAGACGACTTGATGTAGTCGTGCGCGTCGCAGCAGGCAGTGCAGTTGTGTGGTCGTCCGTCTCAACGTCCCCTTCGCGCGGTTCGTCCTTGTGCTCCAGATGCAGCACCTCTGAGGAATCCCACACGTACAGGGAGGAAGCGTTGCGCCTCCGGACTGCTAGGTCCGCGAGGAGCAAAAGGCGTGAGCGTGGGGAGGCGACGGCGGCTGCCAAAAGGCGTGGATCAATTCGCCCCGCGCCCACCCCTTGCTTATATAGGCGTCCTGACGAGCTCCCATGGTGGAGGCCCATTAGTAACCCTAAACCTAGTCTAATTCGGGTCCAACCCGAATTAGGCTTCCAACCCTTTAAGCCTGCGACCCTATGGGCTCACGCATACATAGACATGGCCCAAGTACTCTTACTCGACCAATAGTTGATAGCGGCCTCTAGCAAGGCGTGTCAACTCCTATGCATACGCTTTGATCATATCAGACGAACCACTATGACCATGTACAAGTTATTCCCTTTGCCACTCGATATATGGTTCAACTCGTGGGTTAACACTTAACCCAAGCACGGCCATGCATTTGTTGATCCAATCACATGAGTGATCCAGTGATATCTCTCTCACGAAGAGAGGGGCAAATTCCATCTTGATTGTCTATGTCTCATAGCATGTTTCCCGACCACCCAAGGACCACATTTATAACTACCCAATAACGGAGTAGCGTTTGATAGTCTCTAAGTAGATCGTTTCATATCTTGAGTACATACCACAATCTCAGGTCTAAGGACATAACGTACATGACATGAATAGAGACTTTCTCTTGTTGGGTCAGTCCAGCCTACATGTCTCACATGTGCCCACATTATTAGTTTGACATCTCCATGTCTATGACTTGTGAAACATAGCCATCAACTAATACATGTGCTGGTCTAATATTCAAGTGTGCTCTTACAAGAATGCCGACCAGGGACAACTTTTAGAATAACCATTCAGGTAATTGAGTTCCACAAATAATTCACATAATCGTCAATCAATACTAGTTGTCTATAATGGATATTCAAAGAACACTTTATTAATCATGGATACAATCGGAATATAATCATCTACATGATTAGCTTTAGGGCATATTCCTAACATACACCCATGTCCTTTACTGCGTTCACCCTTGCTTGTTTGTTTAATTCAGCTGAACATTGACATCGTGAGTTTATATGCTAGTGTAGAGCAATGTATATTGAATATCTAGATTAGCAAATTAAGAACTTACTATATGTTAGTGTAGCTTATTGATGTTTCAGGCAATGTATGTCAAAAATTAAGCACCATAAACCTGTGATGCATAATAGCATAATAGATTCTTTTCTTCTATTTGAACTTGCAAAATCCTATGGGTGCTAGTCAAAGTAAATGATTTGTTGGTTTCCTACATACAGAAGGTTATAATCAAACCACTTGTGAAATGCCTCTCAGCCTATATCTTTGTTTAGTGAAACAACATTGGCAGGGTGTGAGGGAAAACTTAGCAGGGGCCAACTTCTCAAATGTGAAACTATGCAGTTGCAAATTGTATGTGTTAACAATTAGGTGATTAGCAAAGCATCTCAAAACACAATAATAAAAAGTGCCACAACTTATGTCAATTGCCACTCAAATAGTCTCATCTAGCATATGTGCTATTTGGGTTATAGATTAAAGAGTATGCAAGCAAAAATAAAAGGAACAAGGAAAGATAAATGGAACTACACAGTAGAGACGCAGAGTGGGTGGCCAGAGAGTGCTGATTCAACTGAACTGTGGGCTACAGATGCTTGCAGTGATGAGTCAGTCACAGAGACTGTTGAAGGATGGAAAACTAGGTGGACTATATATTGGTTGGATTAGATGGACATCTAATTGAACTGGAGTCATCTGAAAACACTTCATGTTAGGACAAAGTAAAAAACAGCGCACCAGGTCTTTAGTTTTTTCATCGTGACAAGGAGGGACTAGAGCCCTAGTGTGAATCAATGTTGGTATTTTAGTGGTAAACTTTAGTTGTCAGCCATACTTATTATTTTTTACTACTGTACTAATATTTGGTTCCTTGAAGAGACCGGGAAATACAATATAATTGGTTCATATTGTTGGTTTATTGTGTTCTTTTACTACTACAATATCTTATGTTATCAAAGCAAGGCTAATACATCATGTTCTACTATTATAGGCTGTTGTGTTAAGTTCAAGATTGTCACATGGATTCAACGCAAGATTTTCAACCCAGGACATTCTCTATAAAGTTGTGGCCACCAAGTGAAAGCACGCGTATCATGCTTGTTGAGAGGATGACAAAGAACCTCTCCTCAGAGTGTATTTTATCTCGCAAATATGGTCTTTTGGGCAAGCAAGAGGCTCATGAGAATGCAAAAAGGATTGAGGAACTTTGTTTTACCTTGGCTGATGAGCATTTCAAAAGGGAGCCTGATGGTGATGGGAGTGCTGCTATCTAGCTATATGCAAAGAAAACGAGTAAGATGATGTTGGAAGTCCTGAAAAAAGGTCCAAGGACTTCTGCAGAACTGGAGGCACCTGTAGCTGATACACCTCTTGTGCCTGCTGATACTGTACTAGATATATCTGGTGACAAACGTGCTTTTATTGAGGCGGATGAAGCAAAGGAACTGCTGAGACCACTTACCAAACCAGGAAATTCATATAAAAGAATTTGCTTTAGCAACAGGAGCTTTGGTATTGATGCTGCTAATGTTGCTGGGCCAATTCTCGAATCAGTTAAGAATCAGCTCACAGAGGTAGATATCTCAGATTTTGTAGCAGGAAGGCCTGAGGATGAAGCCCTTGATGTGATGCGCATATTCTCCAAAGCATTAGAGGGTTCTGTACTGAGATATCTGAACATGTCTGACAATGCTTTGGGTGAGAAGGGTGTCAGGGCATTTAGTGAGCTCCTGAAATCATAGGAATCCCTGGAAGAACTCTATGTGATGAATGATGGCATATCAGAGGAAGCTGCAAAAGCTCTATCTGAGCTTATTCCTTCAACTGAGAAGCTTAAGATTCTTCATTTTCACAACAACATGACTGGAGATGAAGGTGCTATGTATATTGCTGAGATGGTTAGGCGTTCTCCAAATGTGGAGAGTTTCAGGTGCTCAGCAACAAGGATAGGATCTGATGGTGGAGTGGCATTGTCTGAGGCACTAGGTACATGCACTCGTCTGAAGAAACTTGATCTTAGGGACAACTTATTTGGTGTTGATGCAGGGTTGTCTCTCAGCAAAACCCTTACAAAGTTTCCTGACCTTGTTGAGCTTTATCTCAGTGATCTTAATCTTGAGAACAAGGGTACAGAAGCAATTTCCGTTGCCCTCAAACAGTCTGCACCGCAGCTAGAGGTTCTTGAAATTGCTGGAAATGAAATAAATGCCAAAGCAGCCCCAGCTTTGGCAGAATACCTAGCAGCAATGCAGTCACTCAAAAAGCTGACCTTGGCTGAAAATGAACTGAAGGATGATGGTGC
This sequence comes from Microstegium vimineum, assembly GCA_022036555.1. Classification (NCBI taxonomy): domain Eukaryota; kingdom Viridiplantae; phylum Streptophyta; class Magnoliopsida; order Poales; family Poaceae; genus Microstegium; species Microstegium vimineum. The sequence goes on along the minus strand of CM039127.1, from coordinate 21,527,504 downwards.
TGTGATTATTGCAAAATCATTGGAAGATGGCCACACAGATCTCAAAGAACTTGACGTGAGCACAAACTTGCTGCAGAGGGTTGGAGCTCGATGCTTTGTGCGGGCAGTCACAAATAAACCAGCTTTTGTTCAACTGAACATCAATGGAAATTCCATCTCCGATGAAGGGATTGATGAAGTGAAGGAAATTCTAAAGGCTGGTAAGAAATCCCTAGATGTGCTGGGCTCACTAGATGAGAACGATCCTGACGGAGAGCCTGATGATGGTGATGATGAGGAAGAGGACGAGGATGCCGAGGACAATGAGGACGAGCTCGATTCGAAGCTGCAGGGTGTTAAGGTTGAGCAGGATGACTGATCATCCTTAGGTTAAATAGCTTTAGCTACTCCAGTAATCATCTGAATGTCCACCAGCTATGTTAATTTTAATTATAAAGAATGCACTGTGGCTCCATTATTTTGAACTGAGCCAAGTGGCCTAGTGGTCTAGCCTTGCGGTTAATCAGTGTAGCTTTCGTGGGAACTTTGGTACAGTGTTGGAAGGGTCAGGTGAAACTGGGCTGAACTTATTTCATGGATTCTATTTATTACTTACTCGGTTACTCCAATTTGTTTGCTATTATGTTTTCGGGTGCTTTGTTGGTTTATTTGGGATCTCGGCTATTGTGGCATGTATGGCTGGTGCATAACTGCATATGTTGGTGTCGCCACAAGTAATGGATGAATTGTGTGGTTTCAATCACCGACGCAAATTGATGGTCGCACCGACTTAGTTGTTGGTTATTGAAACCAGGATGCCGAAGTGCCATTGCAGCATGGTGTTGGTGTTTCTAGGTATGGGAATGTGGTGCTTTCACCTTTGATGGATATTTTCGCTGGAGGTCTAGAGCAATTATTATCTCTAGTACCTCTGGTGGCTTTCCATTCATTCCCATCAATCTTTGGTGGTTGTTGAAATCAATCTTGCACGATGTTGTGTTATTGTGAAGCAAATGAATGCCCTCAATAGCATGGTTGTTCATATTGAATTCTGGTAGTTGTTGTACTTTAGGGAACTAGTGATGATGGATGATAAGTTGGCAGCAGCAAGCTATGTTATCTGGATTTGGTGTCACCATAGGATATGTTGACCTTTTCTTCCCAAGAATGCATCTATTATTTGATATTGGGTTCTCTAGCACAACTTAAGCTGACATGTCCGGACTATCTGTATTGAGATGATTTGTAGTACATTATATCTGATTAGTCAATCTTTAACCATGTTGGAATTAGTTCTATTTTGGTTCATTGCAAGTTTCATGCTGTCATGCACATGAGCATATTCCGACTTGCTAAGGAATGGAAAACTAGTTGATACATTTTTACCAGTTCAGGAAACCACTTTGTGCAGACCCATCTATAGTTTCTTTTACAATTTTTCTGAGGTAATGCTGACAGCTGAAAAATACCCCTATATGAAAAATGCGCAAGAATCAGTGTTGCTATTGACCTTTTTTGAGGGTTTCAGTTGAAACCACTAAATAAATCACAACTAGATCCTTTTTTTGTGAGTTTGAGTTGAAATCATGAAAAATGTGCCAACTCCTAGATGTGTTTTTGTTAATGGCATTAGGGTTGCATGACGTTTGTCCCGTGCTGTTTGGCATAGGAGTTCAAGACTGCTTATCGAACCTTAGTCCAGCTGTGAGACCTACGACGTTTATCCCGTGCTGTTTGGCATAGGAGTTCAAGACTGCTTATCGAACCTTAGTCCAGCTGTGAGACCTACGTGAGGAACCTGTGGATTGCCTTGCGACTTTAGAAAGCCAGAAGTCATTATTTTACTCCTATAATTACAAGTCTTTGGTTTTATTTTTCACCCTTGTAAGATAGTAAAAGGAATTGCAGATTCTACTGGCACAGGAGTTCAAGACTTCTTACGGGACCTTAGTTCAACTGTGAAGACTAAAATGAAGCTTGCGATCTTGTTTATGTATAGGTACGAGCCTTTGGTTTTTAGTATTCATCCTTGTGACTTGTAACTTGTAATTTGTAAGACAGTAAAAGTATTTGTAGGATGGACAATCAGATGCATAAAATGGAGTGTGCTAGCTGAAAGACACTACTAAGAAAAGCATAAAGAAGCTTGAATCAAGCATGACAGTCGACAGACAAGCTCAACGATCAGTCTAGAAAAAGTTTACAGCCATGCGAGCTGCAGTGTTTACCTCGATGTCGGACGGGCTACAGCGACGTGAGACCATCCATATTAAATTAATGTTCATATGGCTAGCCGTCCGTCGTCGGTATCAATGCTAGTACTTCCTTTGCGGCTAAGAAATACGGCAGTACGATCCTATTTGGAGGCTTGGAGCCCATGCTTGTTGACTAGCTACGGAACAATAGCTGTCCTGGTATTCAAACGCCTTGTCACCTTTTTTGTTTCTGTTAAATTATTACTCTATACTATCCTCTCCATCTCAAATTATAAGACATTCTATTAATCTTGGAGAGTTGAGAGAGTTAAAGTATCTCAAATTTGATAAAAAATTATAGAAAAAATTATAAAAATTTATGATTACAAATAGATATATTATAAAAATATAATTAATAAAAGATATTTAGTCGACGTCATAAATATTATTATATTATTATATAAGTTTGATTAAATTTGAGAGACTTTGACTCTTCAAAATTTTTAGGATATCTTATAATTTAGGATAGAGGGAGTACAAAAACAAACTTAAAAAGAAGAAAAATAGAAATAACGCCAAAAAAAATGCTAAACAAGAAAGCAAAGTGTCCTAAAAAGAAAGTGTCGTACCGTCAAATATCTATTTTTGTTTTGTTACTTGACATTTAACGAAAGAAAAGGAAGCATTTCAAATTTAGTTAAGTTAGGTAATTTCAGTTAAGTTGTGGTCTGGGCTGAAATTATTGACAAATACAAAGTTTTATATATCTAATAAATAAATTTAATGTAGTAGAAGTATTTTTACTATTTGTACTAATATATACTAAATAACATCTGTAAATAAGCATCATCATTAGATTAATCTTGAGGTACATTTTCATAACAAATTTTTTAGAGATACAAATGTTAATAAATATAGGATTAATTGACTCCTCAAGATTTATGTTATTTTTTGAACTAGTGAGTCAATGTATTTGTAAATTTACATACACTGAAGTTATCGAATTCGAAGTACTGGTCACTGGAGGACCTAAACGGAAAAAGGAAGGGAAGGGCTGGAGCTGGTAAAAGCCCGTTCTCCCCCGCGGTTTCGGTCACCTCCTCGCTTTCCTTCTTCACTTGCTATCTCACGCAATCAGCGGGGAACCCCGAACGGCCGAACCCTAATCCTCTCCATCCGCGCCGCCGGAGACAGCCGTGTGGGAGCTCGGTTCTCGGGATTCTGCATCGGTCTCTGTTATCTAGGTTTCTCAGATGGGCGATCTCAAGGAGGTTTTCCGCTCCCTCCAAGAACTCTTCCCTCAGGTGCGTACGATCGGTTCTCGTCCGTGTCTCGCGTACAGGCTTTGAGATGTCATTTGTGAAGGGCTGCAAAAGAACTTTTTTTTAGTGAATGGATTTTTTGGTAGCTGAGGGTACAAGGGTAGGGTGACTAGCCCTAGGATGCTAGGACACACATGGACTGGGTAAATACCAGTGGAATTAGGAGCTGCTTATTGCGGTGAGATTCGATTCGATTTTTGTGTTTTTGGAGAGATCGGACACTACTATTTGATGATTAGATCAAATTTAGGGGCGTTACCTGTTGGGTTCAAGGGTGGTCTGAATTGGAAAATTTCTGCCGTTCCTGGCTGTTTCCTGAGGTTCAAATTTGTCTGATACTTTTTTTCTGCAGGTTGACCATCGTATACTGAAGGCTATCGCAATTGAGCACCGTAAAGATGTTGATTCCGCGGTGGTTGCTGTCCTTGATGAAGTCATGCCGTCCATGACTTGTTCGGCTGGAGCTTTGTCTATCCATCAAGAAGTGTTGCCATCTATGGATGATTCTGTTGGGAATTTGTTTGCTAATCGCAGCACACGTGAAGTTGGAAGTTCATCATCTGCTGGTGAGTATGAAAACCAAACTTTTAGCCGTTTACACCTTTTTTTCTTCCGAGACGATGTTTGGCCCATTTGTACTCTAGCTTTAAAGCCTTAAAGGTGTTCTGTTAGGATCCCTTGGGTGTTTTTTTACAGATATAGTGCATTTGTACTGTAAAAGTATAATAGATGTGACAAACATATATTGATGACAGCTTGCATATTCTTCTGCACTGGTAGTATTTGCCTTATACTTTTTAGTTATTATTACGAGGTTTACAATATGGTTCAAAGGTCCCCAGAAACACATGCATAAATTGTGTCATTTGGCTCACTTACCACTATATACCAGTGGTGTTTAAACTTATTCAGTGCTCCTGTTACGTTATAGTAATTATGTAAGGTTGTTGAGGTTGTAATTTCTTATGTGTGGGTAAAATTTATCTTTGAACCAGTCCGTACTCAAAAGCTTGGTTCAGTTTACTAGTTAGAGCTAACTGTGCATAGCCCTTTTTGTTCTTCATTGAACCAAGAATATTTTGTTTTGGATATTGTTGCCATATATAAACCAATATCGTTTTTTGAATTTGCGAATGGGCCTCTAGCGAGTTGGTTAGATGATTCTAGTAGCACACTAGCACTCCTCAGATCTTGGGTTCGACTCCCCATGGGAGTGAATTTTAAGGCTTGGGTTGAATATCCTGGGGAGCTCTGTTCCACAGTCTTTCTTTGTTTAAAAAAAAAACATTTCTTGAATTTACACTAACTGAGTTGGCTGTCGCCACAAATTAGGACATGATATACGTATTGATGAGATTGATGTAAGTGTTCACTCTGCGCAACACACTTCTGGGGAGGTCAAAACTGACAAGCAAGAAAACATAAACAATGAATATGTGGGAAGACTCGCATCAATTGAAGGGGCCCGTGAGCAACTAAATCTACACTCTGATACTATCCCAAATGGTGGTCAGCATGATTTGATTCCCAACCTTGATGTGCTATCTTTGAATACCAATCAAGAGAAAAAGTTGGTTAACACAGATAATGAAGTTGGATATGGTGGATTATCAAGTGAATGTTTTTCTCAACCACCAACAGGGAAAGATGGTGGTGATATCATAGTTCCACAATCCCATGACCAAGATCCTAATAAGATGATTCCAGTTGGGGATTACTTTTCCCAGAACACTTCAATGGAGTTCTTCAGTGGCTATGAGGACATAAATTTTGATGATGACCTTTTGCCTCTTGGTTCAAATGTTCAAATATCTTCTGGAACTTTGGGTACTGAAAAAGATTCTTTTGCGCCAGTGCTGGATGTTCCTGGTCGAGATAAAGAAGAATCCTCCGCTGGGACTTCTGGATTTATAGAACAGAAGGACACCAGCAATGTTGCGGATATGCTTCCTGATCTTAATTTGAATTATTTTGCTTCTACGGCTTCAACTCACTCGAGCCATTCTGTTAGTATCGAGTCTCTTGAGGATTCTGTTGCTGATGCCAGAAGCAATAAGGTAATGTATTATGCTTGCTGTGCACTGGTCTTTTTTATGCATTATGCATATGTAGATATTAATTTTCAATTGTACACTCTCTACTGTGTCCCTGTCACTTGTGTGCCCACTAGCACTGGATATTAGTAGAACATTCATTTGGATTGATGGTGGCTCTCTCTCTCTTTTTATTTTGTTTGGCCTTCCCTGAGAAATAAAGCGAGTATATTCGACTAAAAAGTGCATGAATACATGCCTAACCTATTTTGTTTTTCGTCAAGGTTTTTTGTGACAAGTATTTGTGATGAAATTTCACATGCTCATTTTTTCTCAAAAATACCACATGCCCAATTTTTACGAAACATGGGCAGAGGAAGGCCGAAGTTGACATGGGCACTTCAATAGCCAAGCTAATAATATAAGGAGAGGCAGAGGAAGGCCGAAGTTGACATGGGCGGAGGCGGTGAATAGGGATTTAAAAGCTTGGGATATATCTAGAGATCTATGTTTGGATAGGATTGCCTGGAAAGCAGCTATTGAAGTGCCGGAACCATGACTTGGGTATCTTGTTGGGTTTCAACTCTAGCCTACCCCAACTTGCTTGGGACTACAGGCTTTGTTGATGTTGATGTTGACCACATGCTCAATTTTTACGAAACATGCCAGCTCAATTTTTTTTGCAAGCATTAAAGACCTGTACAAATGCCATATTTACTAGTTGGGGTTATTTGGTCTGTCACAAGCAAAACACACACTAAGCATGGTCATTTTTATGTAGAAAGGGATAGTCTACTGTCTTCCTCTGCACTAGATTTAATAGATAGGTGTATCTGTGTGCAGCAATGAAGGTACATTGAGATAACCATATTGGATTGTAGTTAATTCGTGAGGCGTACGGCTGTCTAGGATGAAAAGGGCACAAGATCACCACCCCTTAGATTGATGAGAGCCACTTCAAGCCATCCTGGACATTAATCAGTATTCTGAGCCTACACCCCTACCTAATTACATACTCCATCCATTCCAAATTATAAGACATTTTTAGCTTTTCTAGGTACACAGCTTATGCTATGCACTTAAGATATACATTATGCCTAGATACATAGTAAGAACAATGTATCTACAAAAGCCAAAATGTTCTATAAGTTGGAACTGCCCGGTGTGTGTGTGTGTGTGGGGGGGGGGGGGGGGGGGGGTGGGGGGGTTTCTTTATTTGACCTGGTGTGGTATATTTGTCTTGAAGTTATTTATTTAGTTTAGTATTAGGAACTGTTTCTTTGTCATATGAGCCTGAATTTTCTGAATAATGAGGACTGCCAATTGTAGTTCCTCAAAAGTCAAAACTTCTACGTGAGCTATAATTCTTCTTTCACTTTCTGATGCTTTCTCAAGTTTTAAACACCACTTTCTATGTGCAATGTGTATCCAATGATTGACATCATATTGTTGTTGAGGTTGGTTGCTCATTCTTGTGCTTTTGATATAATGCAGAATGATCTGTTACCTTTTCTAGAGTTGGTTACAAAAATGATAGAGGATGTTGAGCTTCTTGAAGAAAAGGCTAAAGTAGCCAAGCATGAATCATCTGTTGCTGGGACAGCCATTCTGACCAAAGTTGAGGAGCTCAGAGAAATGTTAACTCATGCGAAGGAAGCAAATGATATGGTCTTTTCTTCTAACATAATACCTCAACAATCGTCATTTACAAAACCTCTTCATCTGCCTAGGGTCATGGCACAGGATATCTGACATTTTTTCTATCTACAGCATGCTGGTGAGGTTTTTGGGGAGAAAGCTATTTTAACCACAGAGGCACGTGAACTTCAATCACGACTTCAGAGGCTTTCAGATGAGAGGAATAAATATCTGGTGATAATTGAAGAGGTATATGACTCTTTAGTGCGGGTATCACATAGGAGTTGACACAATTACCATCATCCTGCATAAACTAAAATTTTGTAATCTCTATAGTTTGTGAAGTGTGATATTGAAGAACTGCCACCTTTTAGTTTATATAGTTGGCATGTTTATTGGAAATCTATAGATTTTTTCTACCCTGGTTTGAGTTTCATACCAAAACATGGAACTGTTGGTCTGTTCAGTTACAGTTTCCTTATTTTTCGTATGCAGAATTGATTCATTTAATCATTTTTTATTTAATCTGACTTGATTTATACTATTTTTGACAATCATCAATACTAAAACCTATAGTGGCCATGTAATTGATTGCATTACATTATATGAAGTCTGAATCGATGCTAAATTTGATATTTAAATTTAATTTGTATAGACACGCCAAACTCTTGATGAAAGATTGGTTGCTGCACAACAAGAAATTGCAGCAGCCAAGAAAGAAAAGATTGAAAAGGAGGCTGCTGCTCAGGCACTACTTGATGAACAGGAAAAGACGATGAATTCTATTGTTGAAGAATCAAGAAAGCTGCAGAAAGAAGCTGAGCAGAACCTGAAGGTATTATCTGCTTCCTTAGTAATATGGGTTTCGAATTTTGATAATCTTATTTATGTGTTTATTTGTTTTATAAAACACGCTGCCCATGTATTATAGATATTGATTTGCTCTATATCTAATATTTCTTTAAGGATGATATACTCCTGAGGTGAGGAGTACATGAACTTATTATTGTCCACACATTTGTCTCGCAGGCAGGCACATATAATAGAATATATAAATTTGCAGAACAAATTTTTACAACAAACAATATCAGGAACCGAGCTAAAATTGTTTACTGATGTTTATAATTAAAATTGTTGGACAGTTGAAGGAATTCTTGGTTGAGCGGGGCCAAATTGTTGATATGCTGCAGTAAGTTGTCATTTCCTCTCAGCTACTTCAGGACTGTTAAATGTTCAATACTAATCCTGTTCAAACTTTGAACTGTTTCATTTTTATCTTTCAAAGATTTCATGAGCATACCACCTCCACACATTATGATGAATGCATGTTATAATAGTCATTCAGACAGATAAATAGGAATTGAAGCAAACATTAAAATAATTCTCATTTAACATTATTTATTTATTTAGTGTAATGTCTAACTTTTCAAGCCATGTCTTGTCTGCACTGTAGCCTGCTCAAATGATTGAGCTATGATAGCACTAGATCATCTATCTTTTAAGTGTTTATGAGTCCTAAATCTGCAACCAACCCTGTGATTCATGCCCTTGACCTCATTGCAGAGGTGAGATGGCTGTGGTCTGTGAGGACGTTTCGTTGCTCAAGCGAGTGGTGGATGAGCGCCTATCATTGAGCAAGCTGCAGCGCTCAGCTATGTCGAGCCTCTCTTCTTCACTGCATTCTTCTCATCACAAGAGCTTGAGTTCCTCGGATAGGACTACCGAAGCCATCGAGTCTCCAGATGAGCGCACCCTTGTTGAACCTGCAAACCCAGTGGGCGAAGATCTGGATGGCAACAAGTACACTGTGGAACTGTCACATGGCAATGACACTGGTAATGGCATTCTGAAGCGCGTGAATTCCAAGGAGGATGGCGATGGATGGGAGCTTTGCTGAAGATGTTCATGAATAGCGGGGTCGCTAAATAACGGTGAAGCATAGAAAAGTTAAAGTAGCAATAATAATGGTGTATAAACGTTTACTAGTGAGGAGGTCCATTTGGTATCCTAAAACTCCTTAGCAACAGGCTGCGGTGCCAATCTAGTCGTTTTCAGATGAATCGGGGAACTGTCGTGGAACAGACTCACCCAGTATGTGAAATGAGTCCAACTACAGCTTGATGTGGTATATATAAAAGTGAAGATTTCTCCGGTCCAAAATTTATGTTGCTTTTATTAAAAAAATCAAACCTATAGTACTCCATCCCAAATGACAAGAATCTTGGAGAGTCAAAGTATCTTAAGTGTGATAGAATCTTAGAGAGTCAAAGTATTTTAAGTTTGATCAATAGTTATAGGAAAAATTATAAAGATTTACGACATCAAATAGACATACTATGAAAATATAATTGATAACAAATTTAATGATACTAAGTCGATATCATAAATATTATTATATTGTCGTATAAGTTTGGTCAAAGATATTTTGACTCTCTAATGTTCATAAGATGTCTTATAATTTGGGATGGAGAGAATACTAATACAGTATCGATGCATAAATGGTTGATTCAAAGAATTTGATTTGATTATGTAGATGGTGGTGCCTCCGACTGCCCGGAGTGTTGAATATAATTCAACACCCAGACTGCTAAATAGTGCATATATATATGGGTGTTGAATTATATTCAACACTCTGGGAAGTCGGAGGCACCACTTCATTTATATTCCGGCAAGCCCTCAGGTAGTAATATTTCATTGAAAGTCTTGCAGATTTTACTATCACTTACTGTTTGGCATTAAATGGTGGTGGGGTGCGTACGATCCGGAGTATCACATGCATGCTAGGATTTGATTACTCCGCATTCACATACCTATTCAATTTAATTCTATCGAGACATGTGGTAGTAATAATTGGATAGAGGTCACACGATTTTTTGTTACTTCCATTAAAAAAATTTCAGGATTAATTAGCCCATGCGACATTTACGGTAAGGATGTGCTTTTATATGAAATTAAAAGATTTGACAACCAATCTTAACCAATCGTGTGCGTCTTTATTCCAAACGCTAGATAATTTTGGAAATTGATTCAGAACTATCAAAATCAAACTCCAAGTTAACTAAAAAAATTAGACCATTTGGAAAATTAATATATAAAATCCACATCATGGATGAAGTAATTACTTGACGTATGTGAAGGTGTAAATTCACTACCAAACACTATAGTTAGTAATTTTTTAATTACTGATGTCGTAAATTCACATGTGCTGACTTTTTTATAAACAAAATTTTAGTTGATTCGGTTATACTATATACTGAGTAATTATATCCAAAATTCTGAAAATATAATCACATGGCATTTTTAAATTAGGTTAAATAAAAATTCTCATTGCTGGGATAATTTTTATTACAAATTTCATTAATTAGCTAATGAATTAATTACTTGACGTAAGTTGAGGTGTAAATTCACCACCAAACACTTTAGTTAGTAATTTTTTAATTATTAATGTGGAAAATTCACATGAGCTCACAGAATTATCCTGATTGAATGAATTTCTAGTCAAGAATATATGTCCGTTAATAAAAAAACGGATCTTAGTTGGATGTAGTAAATTTGCACCATAGTTTGCGTGAAATAATTTTTTCATTGCTAATTGATATAACCAGTAATTAAGAAAGTGCCACGATTCATAAATTATTAGTTCAACTATGTCATGTAATAAAAAATATTTGAAAAATATTTTGCATTATAAAAGTATTAACTCGGTTAGAATATACGCTGAGTAATTATATCCAAATTCTTAAAAAAAGATAACCATTTGTGATTTTTTGTATTACTCTTGGATTAGATAAAAATTCTCGTTGGGACATTTTTTATTATTGATTGTATCAATTAGCGAATGAATTAATTACTTAGCGAATGTTAAGGTGTAAAAAGCCGTAATGTCTACAATTAACCACCAGATTTTGCAATTAAAAACCCACTAGAGCTCCTCAATTAACCGTAATGTCTACAATTAATGAAATTAATGATTTGTGCATGGATAGGAAAGGAGCAAATTTTCTTCCACAATTAACCACGTACATAATTAAGAAAGTTAATGACCTATAATTAAAAAAGTTAATGATTTGTTTCTTTCAAATGGATGTCGACGCAGGACGGTTCTTGATAAACTAATAATCAAATCAAAATTTTAGATTATTTCTTTTCTTGTTTATTTTTTTTTCTTTTTTAGAGTAACCGGCATAAACAAGTAGTAGTAACAAATCAGGTAGTAATTTACATAACAAGGATTAATAATAAAACAATTTACACGAACCAGGTAGTAATTTGCATAACTGGCCTATGAACTTTTTTGATCTATCACGATTTTTCTCTCCTCTCAAACCACAAAAGCAACCATACCAAAAGCAAAACCATAAACACTGATACTCTGTATAGTATGTTATAAATTTGGAGTTGTAATTAGATGTTACAAATAATGGTATCAGTAATTTTTGTATTACACATGAATTTTTGGACCAAAATCACATGTACTTTGTACAACAAAAATCCATAAAAAACAAATCTAGCAACACCTGTTCATGATTGACATGATTCCTTTCCCCATTCGAGTAACCAGATCCATGAAACGGAGACAACATCGTCTGTCATACAATTATACAAGCAACATCATATTCCACTCTGAAACTTCTAATCGTAATGCATAAGTCATTGAAAGTTCTTCCTTTTCTCCACTTCCAAAGGTCAGAAAATTCCCCTAAAAATTACAAAAGAATAAAGAAAGTAGCCTGAGCCAAAAAAAAACAAAAAAAAAACAAAAACAAGCTTAACAAATCGAACCCAACTCAAGACTCAGATCGAAGGATGTTTCTCCCTCTCTCTCCAATTCTGAACGTTACGAGACATGTTCGTTGTCCACTAACACCAACAGAAAGAACCAGAAAAGAGCAGTTTATCGGAGAAGCAGTTGCCGGCGTTGTTGTGGACTCGCAGCATCGGAGATAAGTTTGTAGGCGTCGCTGTCCCCACTGCAAGCCACGCTGCTATCCGCTGTGGAAGGGAGTTTGCCGGTGCATTTGCCGTGAAGATAAGAGCAGAGGCTTCCTTCGTCAATCGTCAAGAAGAGATGCAGAGACTGAGAAGCATCGAAGATGGAAAATCAACATCACAAATGAGACCTAGATCATAGTTATGTGTAAGAAATATGGTCCTCATGTCCTATTTAGTTTGGATTTTGGTGTTTGATGATCAACATAACCAAATTTGACTAACGTATTTGCAAGTGTTTATTTTGTAGTCCAATAGGGTACAATCATGCTTTGGACTTAGGCAACACCGCAAGCAAGACATTTAAAGCATATAGAAGACCCAAAAGATCAAGCATGGAGGATGGAACCTACTCAGGAGCAAGACCGTGAGGATATAAAGTCTTCCGGACGCGAGGTGACGAGCGTCCGGACTTTTTGAAATTAGCCGGGGAGAAAACAGTGAAGAAACGAGCTCCGAATGCTACGATTTCTAGGGCCCGTACCATTGTAGATGCGTCCGGACACCTAGGGTTTGGTCTGCGAAATTCAGCAGGTCCGGACGCTATGAACAGTGTGTGTCCGGACAAATGGCTCCAGCGTCCGGACGCACACAGAGAAGAACCCGAGAGCTCGAAGGACTCTGGACGTTGTCCGGAGCATGGGGTCCGGATCAACAGTGGCGTCCGAACTCTATGCAGAGAGGTTCCAGAAGCGCGTGAAGGCTCCGGACGCTGTCCGGACTGTGGACTCCAGACCATAGACAGCGTCCGGACCCACCAGTCAGCCGTTACGCGCAGAAGACCATTGGAAGGTCCGGACGCACAGCGATTAGTCCGGACCCCCTTGCTGCCTGCGTGCGGAGCTACGCAGAGGAGCTGCATCAAGGTACCAACAACTCTATTTGGCTTGGAGCCTATATATATGACCTTTGGCTGACCAAATGAGTGTGTGGAGACTTGAGAAACATTCCAAGGTGTTGGTATACAATTCTAGTGCTCTCCATATGCATAGTGCTTAGAGATATACTTCGTGATTAGCATAAGTGCTTTGTGAAGTGCTTAGGTTAGTTAGACCACTCACATGCGCTTGCTCTAGGTATAAGCCTAGTGTTAGTGAGGTTTGTAAACCTCTTGATCAAAGGGTGCTTGCGCGCACCAAGCTTGTACTCAGTGGGGCTTGTAATCTTGCGCGATCACATCAACCGCGTTTGTGGTGTGGTCGCCACCGGTGTACCGAAGGGAACAAGGCCCGCGGTGTTTCGGCCGGAAGCTTGATAGTGAAGACGGCGGAGAGCATCCGGGAGAGGCTTGCGGAAGACACATCGGAGACCCACTTGCGCGTGGGGAAAGCCCGAGGCTATCCACGGAGTTACCTGACCGGAAGCTTGACCCTTGCGCGGGATTCCTCGAGAGGGGCTCCAACGAGGACTAGGAGGAAGCTTGCGTGCTTCTCGATACCTCGGTAAAAATACCGAAGTCGTCGACGAGAGTTTGCATCTCTACCTTGCTCTTTATCTTCCGCATTTACTTTGTTTATCCTGTGTTCTTTACCTTCTCTAGTTTAGTTGATAGGCTAGTTGATAGGTTTGGAAACTAGGTTGCTTAACTTTTTGTAGTAGAGATAGCAACACTTAGCAAAATTATAGTTGCACCACTAGATAGTTTACCTTTTGCATAGGTTTTGTTAAGGTTAGAAAAAGAGGTCATAGATTAGAGAGTAGTTTTTAAATGTCCTAATTCATCCTCCTCTTAGGCATCACGGTCCTTTCCTTTCAGTATGGAATACAACCGCGATTCATACCTACGACAACGACACTCGTCGATGTCGTCCTTCTTGTTCTTCACCAAGTTCGTCCTCGTAGTAGTTGTTCTGCTCGGTTGAGGATGTGCATCGGTGGCGGGCAGCGGCAAGCCCCAAGGCTAGGGCCCAGGACCCATTGCTGGCAGGAGACGGTTGTGCCCTGCGTGCTTCCTATCGGCAGCGGCATACCAGCTCGAAACATCTTTTACAGCAGCGACATGCTGGCTCCTCATCGGATGGTGTGGTGATATCATTGTGGACGGGGAGGGATTAGAGGAGGGAGCAGTGATTGATAAATAAAATCGTATGAACTGGCATCAATGCGGACACACGCGGTCTTCACGGCCTACATAATTGAAATATTCTAAATACGGACATAATTAAAAGGCATACACTTTGACACTTTTATTACTCATTGAGCACGTAGTAATAAATAAAGGAAGGTCGCCGGAGATGGTAGCGCTCCGCCGTGTATTGAGGCCCTCTTTGGCATAGCTCTTGGGGGCTCCAGCTCCTCCACCATGAGCACTGTAGCGACATTATTCAACACTGTAGCAAGAAACCGGTTCCGAAATCGAGGCAACAAATGAACTGAGAAGAAAAGGAGCCGGAGAAGCCACGTTTTGAAGCTCCTCCGGCTCCTTGCTACAATGCCGCTACAATGACGAACAGTAGCAGGAGCTAGAGTCCCTAAGAGTTGTGTTAAAGAGGGTCTGAATATTATTCAACGCCCCGGCTCTTAAAATAGTAGTTCTCTATATATATAGGGTGAGTTTTTTATACACGCGCGAGTATCTACTCTCGCCTCCAAGTCTACGCACGGCAGGGTCGGGGCTGGGAACGTACCTAACGGAGTAACGGAGACGTCGGGAGGTGCCGCCGGGAGACTAGCCTTAACGGATTTGCATGCGGCACAATCAGCAACCCAATAAGCAACTTTTAAATATTGGTCCATGCTATTCCTTCGGCTTGAATATCGGTTTGCTGGCAAGTTAATTAGCTTCAATCATCCATTTGATTAACGTGATATAACAACCAGGGTATGTGTGCACACTATAGCTTTTAGAAGGACGTATGCATTCATACTTGAGTGTATATGTATATATATACTTTTTGCTACAAGAGAGTATGTATACATAATATTTTATTACGTATGCATTCAAGAGAGTAGGTATATACATTATGGACCATATACTTTGCAGAAGCTGGTACGTACACATACATGCTAATATTTCCTAAAAGAGTATGTGAAAATACTCTGTGTGCAAAACTGCACGTATGGATTATATATATATATACATACAAAACAGAGAGAATTTCTTCATACTATTTTTGAGAATAAAATATATGTAGGGTATACTTTTCTTGACAAAATTATGTGATACTCGTGCACAAAATCAGATTCAGTAATAAAATTTCCTGTGAGTGTATCGGCAAGGATTCCTTTGCAGTGGAGATGGCAATGCGTGCTCCTCCACCAGTCCAAGCTGCCGGCATCTCGCAAATTGCTCCTTTGTGTGCCGGCTTCAGCGTTCAATTCATATTTGATGATTCCACGAAATTCAGAAGTCCATGCAACCTGTCAACAAAACAAAAAACTGAGAAGGAACTGTAATCTAAAAAAATATCCAGTAATATTGCAATATTGAAAGAAGTATCAAGTGATACTTCAATCTAAAAAAAGCTATCTAAAGATAGCTAGGTCTGAGAAAGCAAGTGACACTTTGATCTCAGGGCTGCTGCCGCTATTCATGCTGTCGACCACCATCATCTAGCCTCCTTGGTGATTACTGGAAAAAGTATCAAGAGATACAATAACATGAAAAAAGTATATATGGATACGATGACCAGAAGAAGTATCTACCAATACTCTAGTTAGAAATAGTATAAACATATACTTTATTTGTTCTGGAAAAGAGTATCAACTGGTACTTGAGTGTTGAGTCTAAAAAAAGTATCAACTAATACTACTCTACTCATACTATAATCTGACAAAACTATGAATCTTCAAGCAATGAAAACTAAGAACAAATATTACCCGGTGTGCAAAAAGAACAAATATTACCATTTCAGATATGCACCTTGATGTTGGATCACGGAATGGTCCAGCAAAATTCCAATCCACATAATTAAAATGTGCAGCCATATTAAAAGGCGGCTAGTGGGTAAGAAATAGAATAATCAATCTAAAAGATTTGATCTATATTCATGAACCAACAAATTAACACGAAACCACATGTTGGTTTACACAAGGCGGAGATCTACAACAAGGAAGATTAAACCAGATTACTATGCCTGAATTCCATACATGGATGCTTCTAGGCGCCACACCAGGATTGATCTCGTTATGAAGACCAACAGCCACCTGACTTCTTCTGAACTTACACGACTGGCATCGTCACCTAACGTACAGGAGAATCGTCAGTTGGCATGGTATAGAACCACATACGACGGGCACAAGTTTGTAGAGTTACGGATCTGTAACGATGGAAGGCAAAATACGAACATGGTAACGGGCGAGTGGAGTTACAGCAGAATCCGCAGGGGGGAGGGGACCGCTGCAAGATCCACAACAATTACCGGAAGGGACGGACGAGGGCTCACCGCCAGATGCAGGATCTTCAGCCGTCGCCGCCAAATCCATAGAGCGGATGGAGAGGGAGCGCCGGGATAATGCAGGTGGCGCCGGATATTGAGCGGCGGGGCGACGTCGGACTCCGAAACAGAGCCGCTTGACAGGGGCGAAGCTTGGAATCTTGCGTACTAGCGAAGCCTGCTCGGCGGGGCGGTGCTTGAAGGTCGAGAAGAGGAAAGGAAGAGGCGGCGGCGACTTGGAAGTCGAGAGGACCTCACCCTCGAGATGCAAGAGCCGTAAAATGTTTATCGTCTAACGGGTCGGGATCTGCTACTAAACCCAATAGGCTAGAGCACGTGCAGGGCAAGTTCCGTCTCGATGGAACGACGTCATTGCCCGTTAGCTTAGGTCCGTCCGCCAGATTGCCTAGGGGCGTTCGCGTGCGTTGATCAGGAGAGGGAGTACATACACGCGAGAGTAAAAAAGAATTTCTCTCTCTCTATATATATATATATTTGTTCTAAAATAGAAGTCCTTGTTGAGAAGTCAGTTTTTTAAACTTTGATTAATTATATTGAAAAAAGTAATAATATTATAGGACATAATTAGTATTATTAGATAAATCGTTGAGTATACTTTCATAATAAAATTATTTAGAAATATAAATGTTATACGTATTTTCTACAAATCTAGTCAAAGTTGAAAAAGCTTGATTTGCACGTATCTCGTAACGTCATATATTATGGGACAAAAGAGGAAGTATGTGAGGGACAAAGTTAAAAGTGTTTTGTAATAACTCAAAAAAGAGACTATTGTCCGCGAGTGTCCATGTTTATATTTGCATTGATTGATTTTCTCCTTCTAGGAACCAATGCATTGATTTTCTCTCCCTTGGAATCATTACTCCTTAGGTCAGTTTGTATGATGAGCTCTGAACAAGCATTATGAAGCAGAGGATCTAGTTATTTTGAATGGTGTGAGCAGACTAATCATGGCGTTCGCACTGGCCTCTGCTAAATCGCTAGCGAGATCGATTAAAAAAAGAGAAGCAACGGAGAAGCAGGCCATGCGAAGGAGAGAGAGATAGACACAGTTTTTTATTGGAAACCGTGCGAGCTTAGCGTTTTGCTCGGCGCTAGCGAGGTGATTTTGTATATTGGTTTTCCAACATATAATATAGAAAATACATCTCGCTAGCTATTCGGAACACCGTTTGGGACGCCCTTAACGTTACAAGGATACTCACCACCTTATTAAAATATAACAATGCATGCATATTTGTAGTTCTAGAATTTATATGCAATGATAGGAGACTCTGTCTACGGTGGCGTCAATGTGTAAAAAATAATAACTTAGTTGAAATGGTCGATGATCTCTGGTTACACTGTTGCATTGATAGGCTATGACTTGAGCTCACAAGAAGCTTCGGATGTCTAGAAGGGGACCAATGGGTTGAACCGTTGAACTGCCTGCTGTGGACGCAGCCTTTGTGACGCGGTGGCGCCCGGTCGCGTGCGTGCGGCCTTGCGGGTCGCGACTCTCGAGTCTCGAAAGAGCAGACGCGCAACGCCGGCAAGCGTTGCGTCACTGTACTCCGTGTGTGTGTGTTTTGATAAGGACGCTTGAGTGTTGCCGTCCGGATCCGGAAGGGGCGAGCGAAACGACAAACCCACCGCCCGATCCCAAAGCGCTGACGGCTCCGATCGGATCACGCGTCGCTGTTCCCTCCACGCCAACCTGCCCCCACCACCCGCTTTCCCTCCCCAGTCCCCACCCCCGCCCACCGCGAGCACGAGGCCACGAGCACAAGCGCAGAGCAGCCAAGCGTTTCACGCCGACGCCGACCCAACCAACCAGTTGCTGCTGCGGGTAGTAGTAGTAGGTTGGCCCTTCGCCGCGGTGTGACGATGATGCCACGTCGCGCCGCCGTCCTCTTCGCCGCGGTGCTCCTCGCGGCCTCCGCCGCCGCCACGGTCTCCGGGTTCCACCTGGGCGGGGACGAGAGCGGCCTCGTGAGGGGCGTGCTCGCCGCGCTCCGCGAGCGGGCCGAGGCCCAGGACGCCGCGCGCTTCGCCGTCGCCCACTACAACAAGAACCAGGTGTGTGTGTGCGCGTCTCCCTCCTCGTCTCTCCAACCCTGTCGACCGGCACCAATTTCATCAGTGTGTGGACTCTTGGTATGTACTAGTACCATGACATGAGTGAATTGCATTGACTTACGAGGTGATGTCACCCAGTTAGGTCAATTAATGAACCCTCCACTCTCGAGTGGGGAAAACAAAGGTTAGGTCCAGGAATTCGCTACTGGGCTTCAGTTGCATCAGTTTGCAGGGGGCCCTAAACTTAGATTCGCTAGAGTTCAGTTTCGATTTCGAGATCTGATGGTTGAACTGTATGCGAAAACTTATGATGAGCTAGAGCCGTTAGAAAAGTGGGAAACACATACAGTGTCTAGCAATTTGGTCCTTGGCTCATGTTATTCCAAGACTCGAAAGGTTGGGAGTATTTTCCCCGATGATCTCTCCATGGATGTACACCACGGCCACGCTGGTACAGCGTGAAGCCGTGGGAGGATGATCTTCTGACTTCTCTCCATAATATAATGGTTGGAAAATTTTCTTGTACAGGGTGCTGCTTTGGAGTTCACAAGGGTGCTCAAATCTAAGCGGCAGGTGGTGACCGGGACCCTGCATGACCTGTTACTGGAGGCAGCTGATGCTGGAAAAAAGAGTCTGTACAGAGCAAAGGTTTGGGTGAAGCCGTGGGAAGATTTCAAGACTGTTGTCGAGTTTCGCCTTGTTGGAGACTCTGACTCTGAATCCGAGTCTTCTGTTACTTGTGACGATAGCTCTGGGCAAGGTATTGTTAGTGTCTGGATAGTATATTTGTTGATAATTACTTAATGTAATCTACCGGGATAAATAAACGTGGTTTTACATTTTTCAGCGATTGCCAAGCTCTCTCTTGAAGCAGACATCGTACAAGAAGAGGCTCGCCTGCACACCATTGAGAATGATGGACTTTCTGGCGATTTCGCATCATCCTCTTAGGTATGATGTCATCTCCTTTCACCTTCTTGTGCAGCGGGTGTCATTTCTGGTCTCTTGCTATTTGGTTAACCAACCTATGAGGCTATGACCACAGAGTCAAGGACAAGCTGCCAGTGATGTAATGATTGTAACCATGATATTGTTTTGATCTTGCTTGGGTATCTTGTATAGTAATGGTTCAGTACATGATGCAAACTAAACAATGTTTGTACAGTTGCTTTTATCTTTGCCATGGATATTGTGGGAACTGGGAAGTAT
The DNA here is from genome assembly GCA_022036555.1 of Microstegium vimineum. Taxonomy (NCBI): domain Eukaryota; kingdom Viridiplantae; phylum Streptophyta; class Magnoliopsida; order Poales; family Poaceae; genus Microstegium; species Microstegium vimineum. Next base: position 21,507,684 of record CM039127.1, on the reverse strand, counting down.
CTAGTGCTGCTGTCATGTGATGCAACCTGGCACTGGTGCTTTGGGGTCCATCAAACCGTGGACTATCATGGCACTGCTTTGGGGTCCATCAAGCCGTGGACTATCACGGCACCACCAATGGAGGCTAATACTCTTAGTGTTTTCGGTACAAATAAAGTGATCCTCATGGACTAGTAAATGTTGAGACTATTATTCACACAATGCAAACTATCACTACTTGTGGTTTCTAAAGTGACTTTTTTATTTCATCATGCTTCACCTTTATTTTCTCTCCCTCTTCTTTTTTATCATCGACCACCTTCTCTCTCTTCAAGCATATATAGCTTCTGCAAGCCACTATGACAAGTGTAGATCATTTACTTTTTTTTTCGATCCTGGGCTACTAGCAAAAAGCTAGCGTTGGGGAAGGCCTAAGTAGACAACCTGCTGTTTATATTCTTAACAAAACTTTGTATGCAAAGAAACTAAATAGCAGGAAGCACACACCTAGGCCAGCAGTGGCGGAGCTAGAACAAAATCAAAGGAGGTGCGCCAGCCTTGTGGGTGCATAGCATTTTAATTTATGGGTGCGTATATGGTGAAAAATTGAACATAACCACTGTTTTTAAAAAAAAATCGTGGGTGCGGCCGCACCCACTGCAAACAATATAGATCCGCCCCTGTAGGCCAGACAGTCCTCATTCCCCATGACAACATTTGCATCATGTTAGTCTCAAAAAAAAAAAGCATTTGCTTCATGCAGTGCTTTTAGCTTTTGTCTGCAAACATAACCATGTCTTATTCTTCTATTTATAATTCATAGTGTTTGTGTATCTTGTAATGCTGGCCTGTTTGTTTCACTGAAATTTATGTTGAATGCTTATGCTGATTTATTGTGAGAGTAAAATATTGTTCGTTCGCTGAAAAGCAGTACTGATGTAGAGCTGGGGATGTGAAAAAACAGTTGATATTAGATCACTGTCTTGTTTCATGTATTAATGTGAGTACTCTAGCAAAGGAAAAAAAGTCTTTAGTTTTCTCATGTTCACACTATTCTATTATCTGTTCCTTCATTTTGCTTTTTGGTTCTATAATGCAGCATTTCTGCAAACACAATGTGATTTACCTTATTTTCAGGCATACTTGGTGTGACTGGCATTCCAGGCAAGAATGGAAAGCGTGAAGGTTTTAAATGAAGTTTTAGGTATTTAGAATTTTATAATATAGTAGGTTGCTGTCAAACTGGAATGCTTTGCCTCGTTTACCGGAATATGTATATTTCGTTTGGAACGTGGGAGCATAGAACTGTATATTTTGGTATTTCACACTTTCCATTTCCATGTCTGTATATAAGGAGATTCTGGCTGTGTACGGCAGAGTACTTCAACTGCATATATGAGTAATGCAAAATTGTCGTCTGGTTTCAAGTAAATTTTAAACCAACAAAATAAAATTGCTGTTCAAAATTCGGGCTTCCAGCTGTCTAGCACGTCCAATTGGGAATTACTGCTGAGTGCCGCTCGCCTAGCATTCTGGAATCTCCCAGGAAATCTTTGCACCGTATGTTCTTGCAAAAACTGGGGCTTTCCAGCCTTTGTACATCTTAAGGCCTCTTCAGCTCTACTGAGAGGAGGTACCTGCTAAAATTGGCTGTGTCGTCTCAGCTAATAGTTCAAAATAAACTACTCCCTCCTTCCTAAATTTTAAGTCGTCCTAGCTTTTCTATGTTTTATTATGCGCCCTATCTAGAAAAACAAAATTGACATGCGATTTGAGATGGAGGGACTATTTGATATAAAAAATTATCGATTAGCGATATTTAGCTGACAGACTATTGTTAATATTAGCTAGCTAGCTGGCTGGCTATCTATTAGCCGAGTGTCGTACACAGCCGTATTGTATCCACTAAAGGTGATGCATTGGTAGATCGCATCTGTCTCAAGAGCCGCCGTCGCCCGGCCCGTCCACCACCGCTGGTCTCCCTTCCTTTCCCTCTGATATTTCGTCGGAGGCTGAAGGGAGTGAGAATCCATTGATTTTAATAAGTTTCTTTAGTAGATTGAGTTGCTAGGGATTAGGGTTTCTCCATGTCAAAGTTTTTGATATTAGAGTTTTATCTCATCTTTCTCCTCTCCATTAATATTGAAGGAGAAGGGTGGAATCGTGTTCTCTATGGCGGCTTCGTTGAAGACGAGCATGACAACTTCGACAACAGGGAGATTTTTGTTTCCGGACGGTGGCATCAAGGCAGAGATGATGTTGTTGTCATGGAATAATTTTCTCTAGTCTTTTCTTCGTTTTATCGTGGTTAGATCTTGCCACGATAAAAGACTAGGGAGAATATTTTTCAGATCAGTCTTCCTCTTTCTCCGGTGGCAGAAAAGAGAAGAAGAAAGACACCAGAAAGAAGAAAAAGATCCCCAACTCCACCTACAGGAATGTTGGTTGTCGTTCGTTGGGCAGTTGTTCTCAGTTCTTTTGTTGAGTGTTTGTCTGTGCGGTCATCCACACTGTAAAGCAATTAACAGGTTAGGTTTTGAGTTGTGCTATTTACGGTATGAGTACTATTTTATAATGCATAGTGCTTGTAACGTACTGATGTACTCATATTTCATATAATATAATTCTTCTTTCATCGAAAAAAAGTGAGTGCATTGGTGGTTTTGTCTATATATCCTTTATCTTTTGTTTGCTATTGGTGGGGCAATGTGGTTGGAGAGGGTAAAATTGTCTTCTTTTGCAATCTATTATATGCTATTATCTAGGTTGGAATAGATAGAGGATAGTTGTTAGCTGGGTGGTGCCTAGTTTTGGATGCGTCATAGCTAATTTTACATCTAACAATTAGCTGGTGGACCTAAGTATACTTACTATTAGACCGAGGATCAAATAGAGCCTAGCTAATAGCTTCGCTAGTAAAAACCTATTTTGACTAACTGTTTAGATCAAATAGGTCCTTATGTGTTATTTTACGAAGCAAGTTGACCACGAGCTCAAAAAAAAATGATAAATCTCCTTTGTTCTGGTCTCTCTATCTTCTTCACGCGAGACATCCTTTGATGAGTACATGCAAACCACATTAGTTACGCTGGCTGCATCGCTTGTAAGACCGGCTACATCGAACCAAACATTGGATGCACCCGCACAAGTGTATAAAAGACCAATTACACGCGAAGCCTTGCAAAGTTACTCCAACAAGAGGTGCATGCTTTCCTCTCTCTAGGTTACATCCTAACATTGATGAGAACTATATACTAAGTCATGTACTCTAACGTTACTTAGATTTACACAAGAGGCTACACTATCGGGTTACATGGAAGACGCACAGGGTTACACCAAGGACACAAAAGGTTGCTACCTAAGTTGAGAAGGGTTACACTGCAGAAGCCTTAGCTTTTGGTGCAAAATTGTACCATCTTAGGAAGAGAATTGGATCATAATATACATGGTTGGAAAACCAATACAGTATTGTAGGCGAGCTGCTGAGTGTTTGCACACCTTTGTTCTTGCAAGTTCTTATTGGGTTTGTGAGAGATCTCTCTGAGGTCCCCTACTTCGTGCTCTATGATTTCCAATTAGGTTGCGTTATTTTGTATGGATTAGTTCTGGTTTGTGATGCTACGATCATTCAAAGATTGAGTCAAAGTTCACAAGGTTTCGAGTCTTTCTCCCTTTCACGTGGTTGCATCCAACCTTAGCAGGTATAAAGCTAGTTACCGTTGTTCATAACAAGTTATCCTTTTGATTGTAAACCTGCTCTCATGAAGATCGGTCCAGCCCCTCACTCATTCATATAGGTACTTATCATCCTTGCATCTTGCCGTCTTTTGGTCCCTTCACCTTGTTAGCACAACACTCCAAAATCTCGCCTCCTAAAGCTATGAGAAACTTGTACTAATCCAATGCTTTGACGTATAACCATTGACCTCCCTAGCTCGTTCCTCCTTAGGCTAGAACATCACCTTAGTTATGGTTATGTTTGTTATCACCGTTTCTCTTCTTGGTTTTCTACTAAGAGTAGTTTATATGGTGCCACTGCTTCTAACGTGAACCACTTAATAGTTAGCGCTGACACCCTAATAGCCTATATCGCCAGCTAGCGCCTCCCACCATTGTGGCAAGTGGAGACCTCCTTAGCTTCACCTTTAGCTTCGGTAGCCATGCCACATCACGTAACAAATCTAAAGACCCTATTTAGTAGGGCTCCTGTTCGGCTCTGGCTCCTCTAGAGGAGCTGAAGAATCATGGACCCTTGTGTTTAGGCGATTAACAACAATGCTAGGTCACTATGACTAACGTGTGTTTTGCAGAGGCAAAGTCATTTGAGTTAGGTCATATGTGATGCTAGATGAATGGGCTTAATGGATATTCATGCCCCCAAGATGGAAATCGTTTCAGTTTCAAAGGATGGTGATACTAGTTGAAGACTAGGCTAGTCCTTAGTGCCATAAGGTTGAGAAGGGCACTAAGTATAGCTAGGACTTTGTTTTTCCTTTGACCGTAATATTAAGGGGGGTATGAGGTTAGTAGCTTGACCTAAGAGAGGTTGGGAGTGTTGGTGTATACATATTTGTCACAACTAGTCCTAGAGACCCTGCTAATAGCCCTTGAGATGGTAGGAGCAAAACCCCTTCAAGAGACTTAGTGAAACAAGGTGAAGAAGAGGGTGTAAGGGGCTCCGGACCAGGTTGCCAAGGAGGCTCCGGACCATTGCAAGTGGTCCGGTGGTCCTGCCTTAGGAAGAGTGTTGAGGAAGAAGCTCCTGACCACCTGTCCGGAGGGCACCGGACCAATGTGAAGTTGTCCGGTGGCCATGAGGTTGTGAGTGAGCCTGTGAAGAGGCGCTGGACTAGTCCGACGGTTAGTCCGACGGTGCTCAGCAGAGAACAATTTCCACGCAGTGAGCTCCTAGGCTCCGGACTAGGCACCGGACTATTGCAAGTAGTCCGGTGGTCTTTGTTTCAGCACAGTTTTGGATCTGTCAGTGTGCTCCGGACCAGAAGAATTGGTCCGACGCTAAGGCTCCGGACTAGTCCGGTGGCTACGTAGAAAAGAGAAAAAGCAAGAAACGGCTAGTTGGAGAGGTGGAGACTATTTATAGTTGTCCATTTCGTCCAAGTAAGCTCTCTTGGCCTTTGTTACACCTGGAGGAACGTAGAGAGAGTTCTTGGAGAGCCAAGTGCCTAGTGAGGGAGAGATTTGAGAGAATCCATCTTGTTCTTCCCTCCTAGAGTGATTATGAGTGACAAGTGTGCATCCATCCACCTTCCTAACCTTGAGTTGGTCAAGTGAAGGTCTTGTGCTTGTTACTCTTGGTGTTCGACAGCACCTAGACGGTTTGGTGGTGATCGGAGGAAGGTGATCGCTGGAAGATTGTTGGCGGCCCTTCTCCAAGCTTCTGTGATCGGTTGTGGGCGATTCACCGAGCCGGAGTGGCGAAGAATCAGCCCATAGAGAGCACTCATCCCTTGCGCGGGATTGAGGGGGAGTGATACCTTGCGAGGTGCTCCAACGAGGACTAGGGGGGAGTGTCGACTCCTCGATACCTCGGGAAAACATCGCCGTGTCAGCGTTTCTCTATCCCGAGCTCTTTACATTTCGCATTTACTTTCTGTTGTGTTTTTTGCTTTCCACTAGAATTGCTTAGGTTGTTTTTCAATTCTATGAACTGCTATCGCTTTCTAGCTAGGACACACGGTCGTTAGGCACTAGGGGGTGATTGGCATTTGATAGGTTTTCATATTTGCTTTAGAAATCGAAAACAAGCCCAATTCACCTCCTCTTGGGCATCTTGATCCTTTCAGGAGCGCTACCAAATGGTCTAGTAAGAGGAGCTATTTGACAAAAGGAGAAGCCAGAGCCCTAGTAGCAATTCTAACGATGAAGCCAATCTACCAGAATAAGAGGTTACTTCATTCATCTCATCATGTATCTTCCATCTTTTACAGTCATCCTTCTACTTGGTGTTGTCAGATACCTTTCTAAATCAAGACATCTCTCTTGTTTTACTTTGTATCCAAATAGGGGCTTATGGAGAGTTTGATGTTGTATCCGTCGTGGCATACTAATACTTTTGGAAGAAGTCTACATTTGGTCCCTCAACTTTAGCAAAAGTCTATTTTACGTCCTTCAACTCTAAAACTAGACAAAACATATCCCTTAACTTTCAAAACCGTTCATATTACATCCCTAGGTGGTTTTGGACTGTGATTTTGTTACAGTAAAAATGGGTTTGCTATTTTTCTTTTATTATTTATTTTGGCTGAATTTTTGAAAAATCATAGTAAATCATAGAAAATCATAAAATAGAAAATCTAATTTTGTTGAAATCCACATTATTAGATCTACATAGTGAATATATAATATGATATACTTTAGTGTAATTTTTTTGCTCGAAGGTTTTATCTTTTTTTATTTCGGCCAATTTTTTGAGAAATCATAGTAAATCACAGAAAATATCATAAAATAGAAAATCTAATTCTTTTGGACTCCACTAGGAATAAAAAAACAAAAACGTCATAGCAAAAACTTTGTAGTAAAACATACCATATTATATATTCATTGTGTAGATGTACCCATGTGATGCCCAATAAAATTAGATTTTCTATTTTATGATTTTTCTGTGATTTACTATGGTTTTTAAAGGTTCAACCGAAATAAATAAAAAATAAAAAAACAAAACCGTTGTCGCTGTAGAAAACTCCCATTTACTGTACCAAAACCGCTATCCAAAACCACCGAAGGACGTAATATGAACGGTTTTGAAAGTTGAAGGATATGTTTTGTCCAGTTTTAGAGTTGGGGACGTAAAGTGGACTTTTGCAATAGTTTGGGATGTAAAGTAGACTTTTTCCTTTATAAGATATCTAGTCAAAGTATCTTTACCAAACTTATATGACAATATAATAACATTTATGATCACAACTAAGTAACATTAAATTTTTTATCAATTATATTTTCATAGTATTGTTAATTTGATGTCAAAAATCTTTATAATTTTCTATGTAATTATTGGTCAAAGTTAAAATGCTTTGACATTCAAGTGTAAGATTGAAGGTCGTGTCAATGCCTCATTAGACATATATATATATATATATATATATATATATATATATATATATATATATTATTAAAATATATAGAAGAGACTATTTTTATTAGTGATTTTATCATAAAATTAGATTAACGTGTTCAGAAAAGAGGCCTAGCCCGCTAGCCGTGAGCCGTAGCCAGTAGCCTCCTTTGAAAGTTGAAAACCTCGCCGCTCGCACCCACCGAACCGTTTCCAATCAAGGGGGTTGAGGGCCTGTTTGGTTTCAGGGGCAAAACATTTACCCTTGTCACATCGAATTTCCCGTCCCTAATTTCGTCTATTTAAAATATACTAATTAAAAAGTAATTTGTCAGCCGGAGGCAACTTCGCGAGATGAATGTTTTAAGCCTATTTAGTTCATGTTTTAGCAATGTTGTGCTACAGGAAACATTTGTTAATTATATATTAACTTAGCTTAATAGAATCGTCTTGTTAAGTCCCGCAAGGATATGTAGTTAGTTTTATAAGTAGTCTATTTTTAATACACTAAACTAATACCGAAAGATTTGATGTGACACGGCAAAACATTTGCCGCTCCATCCAAACAGGCCCTGAGCGGCTGACGGCCCAGCAAAGCTGCCGAGAACAGCGCGTCCGTTTTCAAACCTTTTCAAATTCCTCTCCTCGCAAGTCGCAATAATACCGTTTATCATTCGATCTCCCTCCCTCTCCGCCGGCTTCGCTTCTTCCCTCCCGCTCTACCCCTTTTAAATCAAACCCTCGCCTCGGCCGGCCCCTTCTCTATAAACCCTAGCAGAAGGCAGGCAGCGCGCACTCCATTCCCCAACCCGATCCCCCCTAAGATCGCGTCCGCCTCAGTCACCGCCTGATGGCTACCCCGCCGCCGCCGCCGCTCCCGCCCTTGCCGCCGGGTCGCGTCTCCTGCGGCTCCCTTCTACAGGAACTGCAGGTTCGTTCGATTCTACGACCCAATGCTTCCTTGTTGTTTGGTCTACGATCCTGGCCTGTTACTGGATCTTGGGTGTCACGTTCTTCGCCGGCGATTCTGTCTGCTGCGGTTCTTGGTGGGTAGGGGGTTTGTGTCTGCAGGGGAAAATGGGTGTTCGTTGTCGTATAATTTGGGGGATCGGGATTCGAATTTTTGGGTTTCGTGGTTCCCGTTCTTGATTTTGTAAGGACGCGCTGGAATTGAGTGCTGATTTTGTGACCCTTTCATGCATTCTTCATTTCTTCTCGGTCTAGTCCGTGAATTTCGGGTACCGGGGCACGGCCGCTGCATTTCTTGGTGTTGAATTGTGCCATGATGGTTGGACCTTGGGGACAAAGTTGTCGCCCTCCAGAAATTCCCTGTCTCCTGGTTCCCTTGGCATCAATTCTGGTCTGGTTTGTCATCTGCCGTTGCGATCATGATGATTCATCGTCTCACTGTTCTCTTTTTCTTTGCATCCGTGTTTCCGTGCATTCAGACTGTCTTTGTCTCTTTCTGTGTCGCGTTGGATGGGTCTCTCTCTACATCCAGTTCGGCTTTGCATTCGGTACTGAACACCGCAATTTTGAATCAGGGACTTTGGGGAGAAATTGGTCAGAATGAAATGGAAAGAGATAGGATGATACTGCAACTGGAGGAGGATTGTCTCGATGTTTACAGGCAAAAAGTGAATCAGACTAGGAAGCAGAAGGCAGACCTGCTTCAAGAGCTGTCCTTTGGTGAAGCTGATATAGATAAGATCCTTTCTGCTCTTGGAGAGAGAGAAACCTTTCCTAAGGTTAGTTTTCTTTCATCATTCAGTTTCTGTGGTTGTTGTAGCTGTAGGCTTTAAAAGTTTCTGTGGTTGTTGTAGCTGTAGACTTTCAGTTTTCAAATTGACACTGAGAAAAATTTTATCTGTTCAGTCAGAGAAGCTTGGGGGCACATTAATGGAACAACTTGCTAAAATAGAGCCAGTGCTGGAAGATTTGAGGCGCAGGAGGGATGAGAGAGTAAATGAGTTCAGGGATATTCAGTCACAGATTGTTCTTCTACAAGCCGAAATTTCAGGAGCCATTGATCATGGGGATCCCGCTGCTCCTGTGGTTGATGAAAATGATCTATCCTTGAAGAGATTAGGGGAATTGAAGGAGCATCTTAATGATCTTCAGAAAGAAAAGGTTGCGTATCGACCTTCAAAATTTTCTTTCCCATGTTGCTTGGCTGCTATTCTTAAATTGATTGTTTTATTTTTTTATTTTCAGAATGACAGGCTGCAAAAGATTGACATACAGATTAGCAGCATTCATGAAATGTGCAACATAATGTTTATTGATCTCAAAATGGCACTAAAGGATGTTCATCCCAGTTATGCTGAGCTGGGAGGAAGCAAACCCATGAGTGTTAGCAACAGCTCACTTGATAGACTATCTGAAAAAGTACATGCGTTAAATCATGAAAAGAAACAAAGGCTTCGGAAGGTGCGTATATCGTTCAAGACAGTTATTTCATTGTAACGGAGATCAGCATACATATTACTGAAATGCATTCAATCTATTTTCCCATTTTTTTTTCTGATGTCAAGCACACTAGCCATCGAACTTGACCTTAAAGAACAAAAATTGATGAAATTTGCCTTAGAAAAGTGTCAGGTTAGGTGAGAAAATCATATATTTTTCCAAAACCAAATGTGTCATGTTACATTTTCCTCTTCCCTGCACTAAATATTCATAGACTTCGACCCTTCATTATTTAAATATAAAAAAATTATGGAAGTAAAATATTAGAACAACTCAATGCTCAATAAAAAACTATTTTAGTGGCTCGGTGTTTACAATCTTGAAGTCTAAGTTTTTTGTAGGCCTTCAAACCCTTGGTTTTGTTGCTCATTTGGCATTCTGTATTTCTGTGTCTAGTGACGGAGGAGTAATGCCTTTTTTTTTCCAGAGTATGGTTGGCTTGCTTTTTCCTCACATAAAATACAATTTTTTTTGCTATCGATTGTTATTTTTTACCTATTTTACTTAAGCCTTGTGAGTAGTTTTTGGTACAACATTTATTCCTTGTGGTTCTGTAGTTATGGTCCTGTATGTACTTCAATAGTTTGGATTATATATTTATTCTGTGTTCAAGTACTGCATCATTGAAATTCACACTCAATTGCAGTCGGTACAAAACAATTATTCCTTGTGGTTCTCTAGCTATCATCCTGTATGTACTTTGATAGTTTGTGTTTATATATTTCTGTTGTGTTCAATGTACTGCATCGATGAAATTCACACTCTTTTGCAGCTCCAAGATCTTGGCAGCACACTCATTGAGTTATGGAACCTCATGGACACACCAACTGATGAACAAAGAAGTTTTGACCATGTGACTTCTCTTATTAAAGTCTCACCAAATACAGTGATGCCCCAAGGGTGCCTTGCACATGAGCTTATCGAGAAGGTAATCATATTTTTTGAATCTTGTTGATGTCAATACTTCAAATTTATTCTAGTTATTATACAGAACCCTTCCCTCCTCTTATATAGGTAGAGACTGAGGTTAAGAGACTGACTCGTTTGAAAGCCAGCAAAATGAAAGAGCTAGTCTTCAAGAAGATGACCGACCTTGAGGAAATCTATAGAACTGTTCACATGGATATTAATAGTGATTCTGAGCGGGGAACACTCAATGATCTCATTGATTCTGGTTAGCTTCTTTGTTGTATTTTCATTTCATACTGAAGTGCTTTCCTGTATTTTGCTTTTGTTTCATTCAAAGTTTCCTTGATGCTCCAGCTGGTTCCTTGATGTAGCTGGTGGTGTCCAGTCAAATTCTGCCATTGCCATTTATTCAAACAATAATCTCCCCTTGGCTTTGTGTAATTGTATTATGATTTGATGCTCGCCTTCTCAGTCAACATTCTTTGCTGTGAACGTGTTAATTAATTTGTACCATTGTCCATACTTATACACAGTATAAGCTTAAGGTCCTATGTCTAGTGCACCACCATATTCTGCAATTGGAATATATATTATGTTTAACTTCTGCTCTGTAGTTCGAAGTAATTAAAGAGATGAAAATACTATAATGAATGATGACATTTTTGGAACATTTTGCTTTTTTTTTGTGTTGATGGTCATTTCCAATTTAGTTCTACCCTGTTGTAATGTTTTATGTGAATTCCTGGTTGGTTGATTTAACTATACTTTGATTTCCCCATTCTATATTGAAATGTGTGAACTAATGTGATTGTTTACTCAATTTACTCCATGGTTTCCTACAGCCATTTAGTAGTTGATTCAGTAATTCAAGAATACATCAAACTTTGATCTGTAGGTAGAGCAGATCTTTCAGAGTTGCTGACAAGAATGGATATTCGAATTACGGAGGCAAAAGAACATGCATTAAGTAGAAAGGATATTCTAGAAAAGGTGGAGAAATGGACATCAGCATCTGTAGAGGAGACTTGGCTTGATGAATATGAGAGGGTAACATAATTTGTTTATCGATCCTTATTAGCCTTTGTTCAAAGAGTTCATGCATTATTAATACATGAAGCCTAACAATATTTACAGCGCTATATCTGTTCTATACTCGCACCTAATTTACAACCTCGATTTCCATTCCAGGATCAAAACCGCTATAATGCTGGCCGAGGAGCTCACATAAATCTCAAGCGTGCAGAGAAAGCTAGGGTATTGGTCAGCAAACTTCCATGTAAGCTGTACACTTGTGCATACTTACTGAAAAAATATCTAAGAACTTAAATAGCCCCTACATATTGAATAATTACCATAGAACATTCCAGAAGGCTGCAGTATTCCTATATGATTTCATTTGGGGTTGTTTGGATAATAGATACAGCAACTTCAGGCTTCAGTCTATGTATTGACTATATTTTATAATAAAATAATACACAACTATAAAATAGGAGAAACCAGTTTGTGAAAGATTCTTCTGTAGTGTGGTTACCATGAGTTTTTTTTTGTGTGTGATCTGTGTTGTCTGAGCAACTTCTTGTTTTTGACTTGTCTATTCACCGCCTCCATGCCATTCTCTCAAAAAGAAAGGACTATTTCATTCAAGTGATCTCTTTTGGAAACATGTGTTATACACACCTCTATTAGTGATTCACATGCTCCCCTATTTCAAGTCAAATTTACATTATAGTTGATGAGGCCTGTTTTTAACAGGGCAATTTCATACTTTCAGCTATTTGCTATTGTTGGTTGCTGCTACACACCTCTATTAGTGATTCACATGTTCCCCTATTTCAAGTCAAATTTACATTATTGTTTAGGCCCGTTTTAAACATTGCAATTTCATTACTTTCAGCTATTTCCTATTGTTGGTTGTTGCTCATTGATCTACTAGTATAGTCTCTAAATTTTCAACTTGATCTTAAGTCTTATTTCATTTTACAGCTCTTGTGGAGAACTTGACTGCTAAAATTAAAGCTTGGGAAAAGGAGAAGGGTATTCCATTTATGTTTAACAAGGCAAGTACAATTACTCATTGTTCTTGTCAAACAAAAATGTTTGTTAGTTTGAAACTGTGATAGGTTTGTGCTTACTTAATTTGGTATACTCATGTACAGGTGAAGCTGTTGGATTGTTTAGAAGAATACACCTGTACAATACAGCAAAAAGAAGAGGAAAAGCGTCGATCAAGGGTTGGTTTTTATTTTGCATATCTTCTGTTCCATAAAGTCCTGGTTATGTTTTTTTTAGTTTACCGTAGCCCATTTTCTTTATAATTATAACTATGTTTTTTTGTGTGATGGAAATGATACAATACTTGCAAAACTCACCAGTTTTTCTATCCTCTGATGTGACTGCAATTCCTTCTGCAAATCTCAATTCCAATGATGTTTCAACTGTTTTCAGGAATTGAAGAAACTGCAAGAACAGTTTGCTACAGAGCAAGGTGCCAAGTTTGGAGCGAAACCAAGCCCTATCCGTCCTCTTTCTGCAAGGAAGCCTCTTGGGCAGAGCAATATCAATGTTATTGGTGGTACTCCGACCGGCCGCCGTGTTTCTACCCCTATGTCACGGAAGGGTAGGCCATCTTCTGGTAGGGTGCTTGAAGCTGTCAAGACTGCTGTGACACCGGCAAACTATGTTGCCCTTCCCAAGGACTGCTCAGACAATTCTTCCCTTTGAAGTGTAATCACCACCTATAAGTTGAACCTATTCTGACCATCGCTTGACTTCTCACTTGATCTGCCTATATATATAGCCTTGACTCCAATGTCTGCTTGTTTTCAGACTTGAAAGTTTCTACTCTGAATAGTATAATTTTTTCTCTTTTGAATAGTGGCAAAATTTTATGGTCTATTTCTTTCTGAGCTACTGTGACATCGAGTTGAGTTTGGCATGATGGAGATGGTTGGTCAGCTTTTGGTGGTGACTTGGCAGAGAAGAGCATGGCTCGGTTCATATAAATTGATTTGCGGCCTGTTCACTTTGTCGTTTCGGTGGCTGATAAGCTTTTTGACTGTTTTTCTATGAGAAAAATACTGTTTCGGTGGCTGATAATTCGGATGATAAGCCAAACGAACTGGGCGTTGGTTACATACATTAGAATGTGGTAGCATTACCACCACCAACAATATTTCTGTCTTGTTGGTCACAACGAGCCTTGCTATGGATAAACGAAGGTAAATTCCAGTTTCCGCAGGTGCAGCTTTTTGCTGTTTTATTTAGGGAGCGTGCCTGATAGAGATCTGTACACATGTCTTCTAGCCAAAGGGTATTTGATGTTTTCCCCATCTCTCTTTAGTACCTGCCTGTCCGAAACGTCTATTCGGGTTAACAAACACTGTTACACCCTGCCCGCTGGATTGGCCCAGAGCTAATGCAGGGAAGCAAACAGGCAACGAACCTTGGGTAATTGCAACGGGAGCAACATACTGATTGGCACCGAGTCTTCAAGTTTTGCAATACTGTACTCAAGTGTTGTTGGTGTGTACGAAGAAATCATACAGGTCTACCACGAGTAGTTGGCTAGTTGCTACTCGATTCGGTTTCAGTATGTTGCCCCATTCAGTGTTCAAACATGTTGCCCCATTCAGTGTTCAAACAGTTCACAGGAAAACTGCCCATGTACCATTTTGTCTGACCTATGAAGCAAAGTGTCTCGCCATTAAATGAACAAGATAATTTCGCCTTTTGAGATTCATGTCACTGTTCTTTCATACTGATTGCAAAACCTCGTTCTCCAATATGCCCATGCTCTTCTGTCACTAGTGAGTAGTCATTACCATTAGTGCCATGTAGATGATCTCATTGAACCACACTAGATATCAGTGTTGCCTGCCTGGTCATTCCATTGATCTCAAAGGTAGTTTGGTGCTTCTTGTCCCCTTTCTCATGTTGCTAATCCAATAGGTAAAGTCACTGAATCTCCAGCTAAAGAATTCAGTGACATCAGTCCTCAAGATTTGATCCGAAAACAAGATTTATACACAGTCGGCATCTGAGTCGAAGTTGCATATATATGTTCCTCTACTGAGAACCCTAATTAATGAGATGCAACCTCGGATTAGAAAATAGTATGCCACAGTAGCTATTATTCTCTAGCTCACATGCAAGCTGCGTTTTGTCACTTTAGGCGTCTTTGTGAATTGTGATATCCTTGTTGGCTAACACAAATTGTCTTTAGAATATTGCAAAGTATGTGCAGCGATCTGGAGAGCTCAACTTGGTGCTAGAAGAAATTACTTCTTCCGTTGCAAAACTACACAGATGAACTACAGCACTAGCTTTTGGAAAGATAACAACGATGTAAATTGTTCGTCAATTACACAACTGAAAGCACTTTACAAAAAAAAAGATATCTCAATGCAGTGGAAGTGACTGAATCATTGTAGTGTTTTAATGGTGGACGATGTTACCTGGCAAGTTAAAAATCTGGTATCAGTTAAACATCACCGAATTCTTTGTTTTAATAAAAACTAAAAAGGTATCAAGCTAGGGTTCTTATCATGTCCTTCCAGGTAACAATTTTCTTTCAATTCCTGGTTGAATACATAAACTTGGTCATCGATTGAATTGCCCTTTAATGGCTCCGGACACTGGTAATATATCAATAATCCATGGAACCAAAAAGTCTGGCACTTCTAAAGCTGTTCTTTAATTGACCTATAGAAAACTGAGCCAAACTCCCGTGTGAGCCATTTCTTTGGCCAACTTACAGCGGGTTACTTTTCTCCAACGAAAAAAGGCCAGTTTGGATTTACAGGAATCGGACATGCAATTTGAGGATGCATTCAGCAACATGTTTTGGCACTTTGGCATATTGCTGGCTGCATGATATGACAAATCCTGCTAATGCCCATGCCGCATCGTTATTTCTGGTTTGGAGCAAGGAATCTTAACAAGATTACTTGGCATACGGCTCTTATTATTAATGCTTTCTCATCCTGTTTTTAGTACTCTACTGAGGTTATCATGTAGATGTAGCGGAGACCACATGAGTTTTTGGAGAATATATGGCACAATTATGAGAATATAGCCTGAGTGCGAGGTCACCACACTCTTGTGCGTGTGGTTTGCTTTGTAGGTGCATTGCTTTTCTGTTATTCCCAAGATGTTGACAGATGTTTAGTGGATTCGCTTTGTTTTGTTTTGTTTTCCCCACTGTCTGATCAGGCGATAAGCTCTGGAGACTCTCTGTACTCGTCTACTCTTGAATCAACTGAAGCGAGCATCTTGAATACACAACTGCATGCGCCTTTTCCGTGTTTTCGTAACCGAAAGAAACGCCCAGTACACGCCAAGAAACAGAAAAGATGATGCAGAGCTGCAGAACGAAACGTATCCGAAACATCTGATGAGGCAGAGCCCTGTGGAGTCACCTTTGTAGTAGTAGCATTGTTGCTTCTGCATCCACATGCTAACATCTGCTCCAGATGAGTGCGGAATTTTACACGACCAGACCAATTGCACAGTTCTGCAGCTGAAGATTATTGGTCTCAGATGGCGAACAATGTCAGATAAGCCATGCTGCGTGATGATAAGAATCAGGGCGTGATGATACGCATCACCATGCACGACGACATCGCGAAACGTGTTCCGAGCGGAGAAGCAAGTGATGCAGAATCCATTAGCTTGATACGGAGTGCCTGCTGCCTGTCAAGTATGATTGTGTGTATGGCTTTCATGTAGTAGTACTAGTAGCACATCTGCAAGAAGCAACTGAATGGAAACCAAGCCACAGAGGGAACCTAAGAGAGTTTATCGAAATCACGTATAGATCGACTGATCCATGCCCAGGATTTGTAAAAAAAATATATATTTATTTTTTCTTGGGAGGGGCATCAAATTCAGGCAATGAAATTGAAGGAAACCCCTTGGCTTTAAGCAACCAACTTGCCTACTGCGCTGGTGCAGTTACAGTGGAGATGGGACCTCAGCTCTCTGGAGTCCTTTTGTTTATTATTTCTGCTAAAGAGATGCATATTGGTTTAGGGATCAGCTCTGAATCTTTCAAGTGCTTGCTAAGTAGGACTACTTTTGGGGAATTATTCCCTCAACTCCCATCACTAGGCAATGCTGATTCTTTGAGACTACCCTTGCTAATTGAGACAGGGTTCTTGGAATCGGTAGACATCATGGGTGCTGCCTAGTACGCCAATAGCATATACACATGGCAGTGGGAGCATTTCTTTTCAAGATGCAATGGAAACAATACTATCTGTCACTACAAATAAGTAGTATATGCCTATGCGCCATTCGCCGCATCAATATGCTATACATAGTGAAACCGCACACTGATCACGTTCTCGCATATAAAAATAATGCGAAGGGTGCTGCAGAGAGATAAAGAATGCTTAAGGCTGAAAAAGATTTGCCTTTTAGGTGCGCTGAGTTCTTGCTCTTTCAGAGTTCCAGGAACGCTGCTTGCCTAGCTACACACCCAATCATATGAACAGCCTCAAAGATTATGATTTCGTGCACTAGCTACTCAACTTTTGATAGGCACACCTTGCATATGAAATAATGGTATCATCTAAAACTTAAAATATTCAGCATAAATTTACATGATTAAAAACACTTGTTTTCTGAAAGAAGAAAAAATAGATTAAATGATGAAACACTCGGTTGAACTTCGATTGGGAGCTGCGAAACACATAATGCTACAAATGTCACCATTGATTGAAGGTGTAGATGGTAGTACAAGAGGTGATTATATATCTCAGACTAGCAGCATCTGCTTAGCAGGAGAGGTTACAAAACTCCCCATCAATATATTGCATCCTCCTCAGCTTCCATCTTGGCACTACTACAACACTACTACTACTACTACCACCATTTCTTAAAGCATGCATCAGGTCGCCCCACACTACAACAACATCTATCATGGGGGAGAAGAGAACGCACAAAAGCAGGAGGCTAAAATGACGCGATCTCCTGCGGCTTAAGCCTGGTCCTTGCCCTGGATCCGGGCATCCTCTGTGGGGACCGTGACGGCGATCGCCGCTTTGGAGTTGGCCTGGGCCTTCTCCAGCTGAACCTCGTCCAGCTCCACGATGTCCATGATCCTGCCGTTGCCGTCGACGGCCTTGATCGCCACGGGGATCTCCATGGCCTTTGCCTCCTTCTCCAGGTTCTCTTTGTGCTTACCCCACAGCACCGAGTAGAGACCGGCCACAATCAGCACGGACCCGATGATCCTGGAAACAAGAACGAAATGACATGCATGGGACGGACGGTTACTGCTTGTGATGCTGCTGTCTCTCGAGCAGTAAGTACATGTACATGCATGACGCATGGCGGGCAGCAGACTTACCCGCCGAGGTAGATGTTCTCGGCGAGGATGAAGGAGCCCATGATGGCGACGATGATCATCATGAGGGGCTGAAGGCTGAGGCGAAGACCGGGCCCCGGCTCTGGATCACCAGCCCTTGCACGTAGTAGGCAATGCTAGACGTCACTATGCCCTGCACCACCACAGATTCTTTCCTCGTCAGTAAGCGTCATGACTCATGATGTGTTTTGGTGGTCGGAGAGCAGCAGGTGCAGAGCTAACTAAGGTTTGGTTGGTATACTGACAGCGTATGCAGCGGCTAGGAGGTTCATGTCGAAGCCGATCCTCCAGACGGAGGTCTGGTGCTCCATGACGAAGGTGACGACGATGGCCTGCAGGGTGCCGACGAGGCAGATGAGGGTGGTCAGCGACAGCGGCGCGTCGTACCTCTTGAGCGTGGCGGCCTGCAGCAACAGTTTAATTTGATGACCAAACAAAATATAGTTAGGATATATACTTGATATATTGAAGCTCCAGCATGCATGGCGGAGCATGGCTCAGGCTCAGAATCGTCAGAGCACAGACTTGGAGGATGAAGAGGGACGCCCAGGCAAGGGTGGCGATGATGAGGAAAATGGAGCCCGTGAACCAGTCCTTGTCGGCGGCGGCGGCAGCGGCGGCATCCGGGTGCGGGCCGTGGAGGTGCATGTGCTTGGTCCAGACCATCTCGACGACACGGCCCTTGTAGAGCGTCATGAGCATGGCGCCGGCCACCGTCACGAGCGTGCCTACCACCTTCGCCACGCACCTCGCCTTCTTCAGGTTCACCTTCTCCATCCTGATGATATATACGGTGTTCATTAGTATGTTAATCGGTTATCCACCACCACCAATGCCACAACTTGCTGTTTGTGTTTGTCAGTTCTTAGTCGTCCCAGCAGCGTGTGAGTCTGCATGTATCTATACCTGAAGAGCACGGCCAAGATGAAGGTCATGGCGGGGAGCATGTTGCTCATGGCGCAGGAGAAGGTCGGCGAGGTGAACTTGAGCCCCGCATAGTAGAAGTTCTGGTCGATCACCGGCCTGCACACGTACACGATTCGATGGCGAGCAAGTCGTCAGAGGCTCAGAGCAGAGTTCGTCAAGAAACAGAGCAACCCGGCTGGCCGGAACGGAACATAACGAAGCCCTGTACGCATAACGCACCCGAGCAGCGCGAGGACGAAGATCTGGAGGAAGACCCAGGGCGTCATCCTGGGCCGGACCTTGCGCTCGAGCACGAGCGCGAAGGGCGCGATGGAGAGCGTGGCGAAGGCGTGGCGGTAGACGACGAGCACGTAGTGGCTCATGCCGTGGTTCAGCGACACCTTGGTGATGACGTTCATGCCGGCGTACCCGAACTGCAGAGAGATCATCGCCACGTACGGCTTGCACCGCTGCATCAGCGACTCGCCGGCGCCGGCATCTTTCACGACCGCCATTGCTGCCACGGTATCTGCTCTCCTCTGCTCTGGTGCGGCCGGCCGGGGAGGGAGGGAGAGCGGTGTGCTTGCTCGCTTGTCGCCTGAGCCCTGAGGAGTGGCCAGCGCGCCGCGGGTATTTATAGGCAGGCGTCCCCGCGGCAACAGTGCTGCTTCTGGTTCTGGTGCTGGTGGGGTGCGCCGGTTGGTTGCCCGTGGGGGCCAGTGCTGACGTCGCGCCGGCCGGGAGCTTCTGGGCTTTTGGCTGCATGGAAACTGATGAGATGCAAAGGCGAAAGACAAGCTGCCACACTGCCTGCCCCCGGGGCCTAGAGCTATTCCCTATTCCGGAGCACAACCAGCGCGTGGCTTTCTGATGCCATTGCTTATGCCCATGCTCATGTGACCTCCTTCCCCGTCGTGCGCCGCTAAGGTTAGCAGCGCCCACCCTAACTCCCATCTTCAATTCATTCCTCTGGATATAATGAAAAAATAACTCTAGGTCTCATTGTATTATTTTCAGGGACCTATTTTTCAGTAAAAAAAACAACCACTCACAGACTGAGGCTCCTGAAGAGGAGAGCAAGCTCACCATTCATTTACTTACCTACAATGGTGCTTTCATAGAGATACGATCCTACAACGACTCCTTCCTTGGAAAGCAATTCAAACTCGGTACTCCAAAGCAATGAAACCAAAGGGAGAGGCTTCGTTGTTGTCGTCGCCACCTCGTCCACCGCTGTGATGACCTCACCGTTGGCCATTCCGCCCACCTTCCGCCCGCTACCCTTGTCTCAACCCTCTTCTTCCCTAGTATCGGTGACGTATGGGCGCTAATCTTATCGGCTGTTAAGCCACGTAATAATTCCTGGTTCGATTCAAACCAAGACAACACTAAAGCTGCCCTTAGCTGTAGCCTATAGCACTAGAGTTTAACTAAAACAGCACATTGTAACGTAGTGCAAGATTTTTCTCTAATCCAGGATTTCTCGAACATCTTCACCAAATTGAGAATAGGTAATTCTTATTTACTATAATAGGTAATAAAGGGGAATGAAGACAACAAATTAAAAAGAAGAAAGTCAAAACTCACTTGTATGATTTCAGCCACTCTTGATTTTTTTTCCACCCAAGGACGCCACGTGGCATTCTTTTCCCCACTCCGGTCAGGTTAGAGTGTAAATTTTGTGTCATGGATGCGGTTGTATCACATGAATTTATGCTATTAAAAAATCTAAATAATTTGGTCCTCTATATTACTCAGGTGATCAAAACCCATATATCGGCTCGATATCAGTACAGTCAGATAAATTGTAGTTATTATCAGTTTATACTAGAATTACATTGTATTTATACTAAAGGCACATTGGTTATTTTGGTGTAACTTCTATATAGATTGTTATAACTTATAAACTTATATATGAAAAATCCTTTGTTTAGTTTCGAGCGTTTGCTTTATTAAATATGTTATATGTTTGTTCAAAATTCACTTTTTAATATATACATATATATAAATCTGCTTATCTTGTAAAATTTTGTGTGATGAATATGGTTGCATCACATGAATTTGTGACATTAATAAATCTAAGCGGTGGTTTGGCTCTCCAAACCACTCGGGTGATCAAAATCTACACATCGCCGAAGTTTTGTGTATAGATAAAAAACAAGTTCTAGCAAATTCTGTTTCCCTAATTCATTTCAGTTTATAAAACTACACCCTGGATCCCTTAAACAATGGGGAGATCAAATCAATTCCCTTTCTTTTTGTCCTTCCATTTTTTTAGAGTTCGATTCTTTTTGTCCTTCCATCTCTATATGTTGTGCATCAGGAGTAGAGGAGGCCGCACCGTGCAGCGACCATGCCACACTCAGGCAGTGTTGGGTGGTGCTGTGGGGGAGTGTCGTGCCGTTGCTACTTGAGAAGCTACGCATGAGAGAAGAGCCAGCAGGGGAAAAGAGAGAAAATAGAGTTTCTTTTTGACGTGTTGACATGTGGTGGTGTGAGCAACCTCGTCGACCTGGGAGCTACTCGGGCGTGGTTGCACGAGTAGGGAGGCATTGCGCTCGCGGCGACGTCTGCGAGCAGCTGAGCTGTGGAGGTGTTCGCGAAAAGACGAGCACAGAGTACAAGAATTTCAAGCCCTGTTTAGTACTTATAAAATCAAAAATATTTTGGGTTTTGCCTCTCTATTTTATAAAATAGAACTAAACATCACCTAAAGTATTTGGTAAAAATGGTCCATTCTCCATTTTAGATTTTGTATTCAAGAGACCAAAATAAGAGAATCTTTGCATTGGGTTGTTTGTCATCCTCACAATCTCCATCATTGAAATTCAAAATAAACCAAATTTTGATTGAAACTAAACACCCCACCAAAATATTTTACATTTTGAATTTTGAAATCCAAAATAATTAGGATTTTGTATTTTGAATTTTGGTTGGAACTGCATGAGGCTTCAATCTGTTCGATTTAAACCGAACAACCGGAGTAGGAGACCACATCTAAATTTGCTAGTTTCTTTTTTTCAACTAGATCGATTGATTGCTGTTTATGGAAATCCGATATTTTTACGAAACCGAATAAATCGATCGAAATTGCGGATTAAACAGAATGCCCAACCTTGAAGAATGGTGTGCGAGGAAGAAGGAATGGGGTCGTTAGTCAACGGAAGAAAATAGACCCTGAGCTATTTTTTTTAATTCCTAGGCTAATTAAAGCTCGTTCTATATGCCAGATCTTCGTAAACAGGGGTCAGCATTTCTTAAGCCCAAATTGGAAATGCCCATTCATATTCCCACTCCGATCGACGGTTGCACGGAGCGACGCAAGCATTCGATTCGACACAGCAGAGGCGGGTGTAGTGTAGAGTAGAGATGATGGATAAGACGGAAGAATGCCGGCGTGGCGGCAAATAGGAGAGAGAGAGAGAGAGAGAGGCTATGGTCTCGGCCGGGAGTGGAGGGCGACGCGGCTCCGGTCATCCGAGAGGTGCTCTGTGACGCCCGCGGCCCACCAGGCCACCACCCGGCAGCGCGGCACAGGATGGATGGGACGGCCTCTGCTCGCGTGTCGACTCGGCGTTGGCTCTTCTTGGCTGCATCTTCAGTTCTTCACACGGCGCCGGATCGTTCCTCGGTTGTCTAGCTGCTGCTACCTGCATGGCAATGCCTCGCGACCTGCATAAATGGTCCATTGACTATTCACTCCCTGTCAGGCAAACAAGCTTGCCCCAGCCGTAGGAAATCGGATGCCTGGGGGACAAGCCCTGGCCCCCGTCTCGGTCGCTGATGAGGTGAACTGATAGACACGCTGCCACTTGAGAAACGAAGAAATGCACAGCTTCTGACCAGGAGAAGTACACGTGCGTGTGACGCTGGAACGTACGACGCGACGATGCTTATTCATTCTATCCGAGTGGCACGCGTGCAACTGTTGCTCATGGCTGATAAGCAGCCACGATGGATCGACCACAGTGCTATCCGTTCCAGCTACACATGTCAATAAGCGCCCGAATTGATCGCTCGGATCCTAGTGGTTGTTAGCACTGACCTAAATAATTAGCATCCATAGAGTGGACGCATCAGTTCCTGCAATCCTAGCTTCTTTTCTTGTTTCTACTGCGATCCACACTTTGCACCGTATATACTATGATGCTTCCTCTCAACATAACATAAATAACGTATATAGTCTTTGCTTCTTTGGAAGCATCACGCCATTAAATTGCCACAGGAGTTTAGAATACACACCTAAAAACGTAATATAACCCACGGTGATGAATATGTGTAATAAGAGAGAATCACTGCCACAAAAAAGTTTTAGGACATATGCCTTTTTTATTTTCAGAGGCAGGCAAAAATTTAACATGTCTCCTA
This sequence comes from Microstegium vimineum, assembly GCA_022036555.1. NCBI lineage: Eukaryota > Viridiplantae > Streptophyta > Magnoliopsida > Poales > Poaceae > Microstegium > Microstegium vimineum. The sequence continues at coordinate 21,484,612 of CM039127.1, read as the reverse complement.
CTGCCCATTTATGAAGACACCCAAAAATCGTCTCTCTCCAAACCATTGGATGAAGACGATAGTTCTATTTATAGGAATAGTAAACAAAATGTTCAGTTCTAAAAATATATTTATAGGTGGGCCCATATATAAAAACAATCTATTTTTGGAGGCGAAATACTAATGAGCCCGACTCTGTAAATCTATTTTCAATGACGGACATTTATAAGGCCCGCCTTAACAAACCAGGCCTAACCCGCTAACATCTTCAAGTCCACGTCAACCCACTATCAATCTCGAGTATATAATGGAAATTGAACACTAACCATTGCTCCTCTCCCCCCCCCCTCATTCGCGCCCCCACTTTCCTCACCCTCCCTTCTCTATCTCCCTCACCCTCGACAGCGTGTGGTGGCGGATCAAGCTCGCGCGGCTAGGCGGCAGATCTCTCCCTCATCCGCGCCGTCCCACTCCTCCTCACTCCGCCCTCCTCTCTCCCTCACCCTCGATATCGTGCGGGGCGTTTCCACCACCCATGGCGGTGGCGCGCGACACTTCCTCAATGGCCTTAGCAAGCTACATCGATAGGGTCAGCGGGCTTGGAGACAGGCTTTTGCTTTTTTATTTGTTAAATATGGATTTATAGTGACACAAACTCGGAAAGGCGCACTTCCTACCCGCTTCTTGAAATATGTTTTGACCATTTGTGAAAATTGTTTGGGTCGTAGTGATTCAAAGTTTGATGAGATACATTAATGGTGAATTATTAGGCATGATTAATTATATAAGAAAGTTATTTTGATTTATGAGTTTTACATAACAATTGGTAATATTATATTTTTTATCAGTTGACTCTTTCTTTATAGTTTCGCACTAGAAAAGTATATTGGCACTCAATAAATATTTAAAATAAAATATATGCAACTCATACTAAGGGCCGTCGCTCCATTTTTATTTTCATCCCGCATGCACCACAAATATCTCAGCGCTGGCGGTACCTTTCTCTCTTGTACGTGAAACAAAATTATACATGGCACTTCGTATGTTATTTCCAGGTCACTTCAAGGAAATCAACGACGTCGTAGACTACTTGATTCTTCTTCTTCTTTTTGCCGATTTCCCATCGGGATTCCTCGTGGAATTCACCGGTGGGTGGCGTCGATCCATGGGTGTATCACGGCGGATCGGAGCTCTCTGGCGAGTGTAATCTGACTGAGCCAGCGTATCGATGCGCTGCCGCCCGCCAGGGTATCGTCGGGCGTCGTTGGTCGGTCTTGGACGGGACGATCTAGGCGCACGCGGCGCGTGGCGCCAGGAATCGGTTCGCGTTGGGCTGGAAAATTTGTGGGAGATCGAATGGTGCTCTGCTCCCTTGCCTAAAGCGCTGATGAGGATTTTTCAGCTGTGTCCAGATACAGCGCGCACAGCCGCACATGCACGGCACGGCGCATATAATGTCGAAAGGACCGAAAGAGTTACATTGGAAAGATATGGACGGTCCCAACGCGCGGAAGAAAGTATCCTAATACCGGTTGTCTCACCGATCAAAAAAAATACTGGTTGTCTCAAATAAAAAATGGACCAGTTATTAAAAAAACAAAAGTGGAACACGTGTGTAACGGTGTAAGTCTTGCACGCCCACGTAAGCCTGGGCAAAATTAACCGAACCAAAAAACCCGAATCGAAACCGAAAAATTCGATTCCTAAAATTGGGGAACTGAAATAACCGAAGAAAATTTAGTTCCTACTCTCGGTTAACCGAATTAACCGAACTAACCGAATTAACCGAACTAACCGATTACATGAATTATCTTTCACTTGTATATATTTTGTAAGAATTATGTTTGTTTTATGTGTGGTGTTTCATGTTTTAATTGCTATATATTTGTCTTACTATGTTGCTAATGTTAATTAATGAATTATCATTATTAAAAATAGATATAGTGTTGCATAAATTTGCTTTAGAACATATATATTTATTGTTGTTTTGATCTTTTCTGAAAACTTCGGTTAGTTCGGTTAGAACCGAAACCAAACTAAAATAACCGAGAACCGAAATGGTCAGTTCCGAGAATTTTTAGGAACCGATTGGTTCCTATTTTTTGAGAACTGAATTTCTTCAATGAAAGAACCGAACCAAAACCGAACCGAAAATCGAACGTCCAGGCTGACGCCCACGGCTGCTAGCCTGATAAGTGCCTCACTGCCAATCCGCTTGACTCACTGGACACCTTGATTTTAAATAGCGCGCATAGTGGAGAGATCACACTAAACTATTGCCATTTTGCCTCAATATCAACTACGATCGATATATTATGTTATAGCGTCACTAAATTGCTTAGCTGTAGCTTTGAAATAGTGCTGCTATTTCAATTTAGACTATAATAATTGACAGTCTAGTTATTATCTACTTATATTTTATTTTAAACTTGGTATTTTAAAAAATGAACGCTCGAGTTTCATAAATTACACTCTAATACCATATTAAGTAATGTTTGCTACGTACATTCTAGAACCTTGAAATCATATTTGTCTTCATTAAATTTCATGACTGTCATATTTTTTTTGGATCAATTACTCGTATTGTCAATAGTTTTCTTATAAACTGCTATTTACCATAGCTTCACGAGCTTTATAGCCTCTAGAAAAAAAAATATCGCTATTTGCTCTAGCCCATTATTTAAAAATATGTCAGACACCGATGCTGGCTACTATTGGCTGGTGGTCGGGCCGATGTCGACGGCACGAGAAAAGGGATATGGACTGATCACTATGCTAAAACATGACAAAGGAGACACCTTAATTAGTGACTCTGATGTGAGATCAGTGATGCGGGTAAACAGTTAACGTCATTTGTTAGGTGTTGTTTATTGCCATTGCCATTGCATATGATGCCACTCTGTAGTACAAATAGCTCTTTGGTCCTTTAGATCTCCTTAGTCCCCTAATGGTTGGGATCAATCTGTGAAAGTTGATGAGGAGGATAATAAGAAACTAAGTAAGGTATTTTCTGAAAAGGAGATTAGAGATGTTGTGTTTTCTATGGAAAGTAACACTGCCCTGGTCCATATCATTTTTCAGTGGAATTCTTTCAACATTACTAGGAAATCATTAAAGAGGACCTTCTAAGCCTCTTTCAGGATTTTCGTGATCTAAAGTTGGATATAGGGAGATTTAACTATGGGATCATTACCCTTCTGCCCAAGATAAAAGATGCCAATAAATTGAACAATATAGGCCTATTTGCTTTGTTGAATGTGGTGTATAACATTTTTTACCAAAACTTTCATGCTTAGACTTGATAAAGTCATGGGAAACATTATCAACAAAAGTCAATGTGTCTTTTTGAATGATAGAAGCATTGTGGATGGAGTTATGATTCTTCATGAAATTGTGCATGATATTAGAATAAAAAAGTGGATGGAGTTATGAACCTTTCACTTACTCATTGTCATCCCATCTAGCTACACTTACTAGTTATCTTTAGTTATCTTTATCTTGGCGTATTTATCATCACCCTCCCACTATATCTATTATCCCCTAGCATTGATTGATACTATATTGAGGTGATTATTGGGATCTCTTTTTTATTATCATTCCCAGTCACTGTTTTCCCTTGGGATAAAATAAATATGATAACTCGAAATACTCCTGAGTGAAGTACTACAACAATATATTTTATAGGCTTGCGAAATTATCCAATAGACATAAGAAATACCAATAGTGAACAAAGGTCACAAATCCACATGATAAAGGGGACTTAGGGATTAAGGATCTCATAAAGATAAACATTATCCTTTTATGTAAGTAGTGGTGGAAGGTTGACAATGAATCTAAAATTTGGCAAGAAATAGTTCATAAGGTAAAAACAACTCATTTAGCTACATTTTCCAATAATTTACATTTAAGAAAATAAAAACATGTCCCACTTGAAGTTTTTTGGTCAACGCCCATGCCACACTACTGCTGTCAACAGCCCCACAACCGTCCATCCTGGACACCTAACTCGATCCCAACCAGAATCCCCACAATGGAACAATAGTTGCCTGCTCTACCTCCCATTATTCACAGATCTGAAAATAACATTCGGATATCCAATTCTGGTGAACTATCTAGGCAACAGTAGGAGTGATCGTGATCGTCAGTCTTGGTACTCTAACTCTCTATTGCATGTTCTCTACTTGTCAGTATTCTCGGATCTTAAAATAGTGGCCACAATTTGAATTCTATTGGACTTCTAGGCGGTGGTGGCCGAGGCGACAGAGTGTCCAAAAGAATAGCCAGTCACTACCATGATAGGAACCAGCGTTCGTCCATGTATTTTTCCAAGTCGGAAGCTATTGGAGAAGTTTTTTTTATCTTGCCAAAGAATTAAGATCGAGGGTAGACTGTTTTGGAGAGTTCCAACTAGCTTATGTAAAGAGAATCACTCCTGACCAGTCAAATGTCCAAAATGTCAATTGATTCAGGTGGTCCTCCATTTACAATATGAGTTAGGAGCTAAAAAAACATGCTTCACCCCACTCCCTATTATATTCTGGTGAGGATCGGTAGAGAATTAATTGTCATTAGCTCCCCACCTTGTTCCCTCACTGGAATCCAATGGAATCACTTAATCGGAGGATAAGGAGCACAACTAAAAAATAAGGTAGCGGAGCTCTCCCAAATAGGGCTAGAGTTTATCAAACTATTAGAGATGTTCTAATTAAGGTGACATTTACGGACCTGTTTAGTTACATGTCATAGCCTACCACACCCAGAGTGTGGCATGCCACACTTTGTGGAGTCCAAAACTAGCGTCATATTCTGTGATGAGTTTCTACTATTTGTTTTTTGCCACCTCAGCTTTTTCACTAACCAGATAACAACTTTATCCCGTGGCATGCCACAACTAGCAAATGGAGAGTGCAACCAAACAGATTCTACCTCTTCGTCCTCTGTACTTTTCTACCGAGGAGTGCTATGTTATTGGCCTATTCTCCACCAAGTTTTAGCTTTGCAAATATGGGATGAATGTTTGGTTATATTCTTTCTACGACCTGGCCTCGGCCTTGGGCTCCATATTATCAAATCCTCATTAGCTAAAACCAAATCCTCATAATAGCTAGTACATCATATTTGATCGTATCAGACAATGTAGACTTACATAAGCTAATGGACCAATAAATTTAGAATGTCCTCGCCTTTCCATCTCTATTAGAACATGGAGATGACCACATACAACAAAACACAACCATCTTATTAAAAACGAGGATAATGTTATTACTCATAGCCTGCATGAGTAGGATAACCAACTATCAATACATTGTATATGTTTATGCCGACTTGAATTGTGTTGTATAAGATGTAATGCAGGTTAAGTCTAGTGCCATCATATATATGACGTAAAGTTTACATGACTTGAAAAGAATAATTTTTCATACATGAATTTTGTCTACAAAACTTAACCTCCAACTCCTAGAGTTTTACTTTCAGCTTAGATTCGAAATTGGACCTAGCAATTCCCAAACTTACAACCCTATAGTAGCTAAAGAGCGAAGATGTTGGATTTATTATGGGCCAGACCCATTTATATATTCAATAAATCAATAACTACTCTATAGTGTGTAACCGTGTGCATTACTATTTGTACTGGATTGAAAGTTCAAGGGACGTTAACTCAACTTAAATGATGAGAATTAATCCGTCTAATTTGAGAAGTTGAGAAATGGAAAAGGTGTACCACACGCGCTCTCACGCCGCCGCCCATGAGCTCAGGCGTGGGCGTGGCAGGCGGTGCCGAGCCCGTGGGCGGCGGCGAGCGGGTGTGGCATGTTAATTTTTTAGCATCCACTTCGCTTGTCTGGCTGCTGATCTTCAGGAGTCTCTCTAGCGCACGCCAGCCTCCCTATGCGCAAGTCTCTCTGTCTCTCGCGCGCGCCAACCTCTCCGCATTCCTGCGGGAGGATATACTGTCTTCCAACTCCGAGACTTAACCCGACAACAACACATATTCCAGAGATCGATTCAGTTGCTTGAAGGCTTTTTCCATCTCGTAACTTTGCGTGCACAGAGAAGCGAGAGGGCAAGTGCCTCCGAAGCTTTTTTCGTTCGGGACCTTACACGGAGGATCGGCAATTAGGTTTTTGGGGAGCGTCTACGCGACTGCCCGTAGAATCGACGCTGTCGTCTTCTTCCTCCCGCGACGTCGTCGTCTTTTTCCCTGAAGTGCCACTGCCGTTGTCTTCCTCCCGGTGAACGTCAACTCCTTCTTCCTCTTCCTGGCGAGAGGAACGTCTTCATCTTCTACGGCATGACAAGAGAAGTTGAACAAGGTTCTAGAACCTCGGATGCGCAGATGAGAGGGTATGATTGTTTCATCTTATCTCTGTTTTCCGTCATACAGTTTCTATATGTTTTAATTGTTCATCTTGTTTCATATGTTGCCACGAGTCTGTTTCATATGTTCAGTCATGTCGTAGCATAAGATGTCTGATGTTTGTTCCTGCTAGAGTATCCTCTGCATGTCTGTTTCAGTTTTACAGCCTTGCTGTTTCATATGTTGTTGCCTATATGTTTCTGTTGTTCTGTCTCGTCGTTTCATACGCAGTCTTGTGGTTGTTATCGTTATAAGTAGTATGTTTTATTTTTCTGTTATGCTACATGTATCATGCTTAATGTTCTTGATCACATGTTTCATATTCTCATGAATATGGTTGATGTCATAATCTCAATTATTGATAATCTTTTAAATGTCACCATCATAATGTTAATTTATAGAATCAAAATAACATGAAAATCGCCTATTATTCTAACAGAAGACACATCAACAAGAAAACTATCGCAACAAGGTGGTGAAGCTGCCGATTATTTGTGCCAACCAAAATTACAAGGTGGTTTAGGTATACAAAATTTGGACATTCAAAATAAATGTTTGTTGAGTAAATGGTTATTTAAATTCCTGAATGAGGATGATATGTGGCGGGAATTATTAAGGAATAAATACATTAAAGATAAGACCCTAGGAAGTTGCGTTAAAAAACCTACAGACTCACACTTTTGGAAAAGTCTGATGAATGTTAAAGACAACTTTATGGGGTTTGGTTCTTTCAAGGTGAAAGACGGGTCGCAAAGCCGATTCTGGTTAGATACCTGGTTGGGAAATAAACCTCTAAAGGATAGATACCCAGCGGTGTTTAATATTGTAAGAAGAAAAGAAGACTCTGTGGCACAAGTACTTAGTTCATCTCCATTAAATATTTCTTTTCGCCGAAATTTGGTGGGTGCAAACCTAAGGGATTGACATAGAATTGTTAATTCTTTACCTGATGTGAACTTACACGAAGAAAGGGATGTTTTCGTTTGGGCGTTACATTCATCAGGAAGCTTCTCCGTAAAATCCATGTATGTTGCGTTAATTAATAATGAGATTAGAGTCTCACAAGATATTTGGCAAATTAAAGTTCCTACAAAAATCAAAAAAAATTTGTGGTATCTGAAAAAAGGTGTGATCCTAACTAAAGACAATCTTGTTAGGCGACACTGGAATGGTGACACAACGTGTGCCTTTTGTCATTATCCAGAGACCATTCAACATCTTTTCCTAGATTGCTATTATGCCAAATTCTTGTGGCGAGTGGTACATATGTTATTTGGAATACCACCTCCCATTAGTATAGATGACCTTTTTAATAGGTGGTCAAAGAGGGGTAGTAAAAAACTAAACTCATTGCTACTGACAGCAGCAGCGGCACTTTGTTGGACTGTGTGGATAACGAGAAATGAGGTGGTTTTTGACAAATGTAGACCAAATTTTTTTTTGCAGGTACTTTTCAGGGAAACTCACTGGCTACGACAGTGGGCACAATTGCAGCTGTGTGAAGATCTACAAGTTGAGCTAGTCTCAGCTGGGCGGTATCTTGAGATGTCAGCATTGCATTTCTTTTGTTCCAATGGATGGTTGTCAACAAGATTTATTGTCTCCACTTAGTCAGAACCTTACCTCCATTTTGTTTTTAACTTGTCCTTTTCTTAAGTTGGAGCTTCCTTTTGGTTGTTTGGAGGCCTACGGGCAGAATTTTGTAATAATTGGTCTGATTCTATCGATTAATAGATGAAGCTGGATATAAACTATCCTTTATTAAAAAAAGCTGTACAGAGCACTAGGGCACCAAAGTAAGTAGCTGCTAGCAACAGCGGGTGACGACGGTAGTGATTAGTGAAGATAGTAGATAGGTAGGGGCCAGGCCGAATGTAACATGCTGCGGTTGTGGTTGGTAGTGCATCCTGCCGGGCTGGAACCCTTTGTTCATGCAGGCTTTAGCATGCTATATATTCTAGCTTTTTGGTTGGCCCTTGCTCTCTCCCCCGAGAAGCACGGTTGCTTTACCAAAGGTTTTGGAGGGCAACTGACACTATCAAACTGTCCTGGAAAACATTGGCAATGGAGTATGAATCATAGGGCTGAGAAAGAAGAGGGCAAGGCACCGCTGGCTATGTTGTAGCGGAGGTACGACTCTGTCTACAAAATCTTGCTCTGACCACACAGCTGCCGACATTGTCGAGGAGAAAGGCTTGGGCTTGGCAAGTCGACCTCTTTCCAGAAAAGCCTTGGGTTTTGCTGACATTGTCAGATCTTTGTTTAGCTAGTGACATCAATCTTGAACAATCCATTTAAAAAACTGAGATGGTAGGGCCGTAGGCAGGGGACTAGGGAGTCTGATGACTGTCCAGCTCTGAAGTTGAGGCATGATAACTAAACAATTAATGTGTGCTCTTCCTCCGACTATTTAAAATCTTCATATTTATTAGTTTCAAAACATCATATACTAAACAGAAATATTGTGTCTATAATATGATGATATCACAACGAGAATTTGTCCAAAAATACCCCAAATTAATGGTGGGTGAAATGACACACTGCAAAGAGAAGGTGAGTGAAATAACCTTTTTGCCCTCGTCTTCGACCTTCGATTGGTCATTGATTTTTGTTATAAACACCCCCCCTCCGAGGCGTGCAGGAATATCAACCGCCTTGAGGCAGTCACTTTTAATTAACCGAGACGGTTACAAAAACTGTCTCGCAAAATCCATTAACCGAGGCGGACATTTATAATATAACCGCATTGGTTAATAGACATTAATTGAGACGATAATTCTAACGCAACAGCCTCGGTAAATCATTAGCCGAGGCGGTCATTCTAACGCAAGGAGGTTGCCGTAGGTGGCCTGCCTCGATTAATCGATTAACCAAGACTATTGTCTTATAATTCCTACCTCGGTTAAGCTTGCAATAAATAAAGTACTAAATTTGAAATTTCTAAACGTTTTTAGATGAAAAATTAACCAAAATAAAAGTTATAGATCTTGAAGAGTTATAGAAATTCATAGTTGATAACTTTTTTATTCAAAATTATTTAACCAAGTAAAACTACATTTGAATTTGTCACATTTCAAATTTGAATTTATCAAATGACCTTAAATTAAGAAACAACATGAACGAAGGTTGTTGATCTAAACAACTTTGTAGTTTATTTTTTTTCATTTTAAAGCATTGATAATGTAAAAATGGTGATTTGAAACTCAAATGTTTCAAATGATCTCGAATGAAAAAATGACCTAAATAAAAATTGTAGGTCTTAAAAAGTTAAAAAACACTAAAAAACTTTATAGTTGACGACTCTTTCAATTGTCAACCACTCAATTTAAATTTGGTTAAGTATAATATGAGAAAATATTATTAACACAAGTGTCAATAGGGTGGAATGGTACAAAAGGTTACACGCGATGAGGTCTGAGGTTTGGACCCCAAAGCCACGAGCCACGCAAAAAGCATGCCTTGACTGCGAGCACATGACGTGTGGCTGACCGGTGGGGCCTCCTGGAATTAAAAAAAATTGCAATTTTTTTGCCCGAATTAGGCCGGAGGCAGCGCGTGCTGTGTGAGGGAGTGCGGTGGAGCGGCAGCGCTGGCCACGTGCGATTTCTAGGCACACGTAAGCTTGTTAGCCGGACAGCGACGGGGTCGGGCTGATGGCGCCACGTGCTGCGCGCGAGGGTGGGAGGCCAGCATCGAGTCAACCCGACCGAGCGTGCCTAGGTGGCGGCGGCGCGGTGTCGCAAGGCTTGACGACGGACAAGGAAAGGCCAGAGATGGCTGGAGCAGAGCGGAAGGTGCGCCATCCATGGAGTCCGCGGAGACTGCTCTCGAGATAAGATGGCTAGGTGGCGGCGAGTCAGTGGTGCTACACAAGGTGGCGACAGACTTGTCGATGCTGGGAGCATGGCGAGACCTCGCCGGAGAAGAAAAGGTGGCCAGCCGTAGGTTGAAGATGAGGGCAACAATGTCTTTTTACTCACGTTCTCACTTCGTAAATTTGAGAAATAATTAAAATAATCGGCACGGTATAACTGTGTAAATAACAACGAATTTATGGTGTCATTACACAAATTCTCGCAGCAGTGTCCATCTTAAATTTCCCTAATAAATAATACGTAATCTTCATCTCGTTATCTAATTATTATGTAGACTTTAGTTACCAATTAGTCTCTATTATTTTCTTACAATCCATAATTTCCTCCTTTATTTGCATAGTACACCTTCGTATCTGTTTGACATGTGTCTAGTATAAACATTGTCTTCCTGTCAAGAAAAAGTATGTATAAACATTGTTTTAAGCTATGTCAACATTTGTTGCAACTCATTTGGGGGAACTTAATGAATTCAGATACCGGTGATATATGTTCCAGTACTTGATCCTATGGTCTCCAGGTTAATGAGACTGAAGAATCACTAGGCTTACACCAGGCTTACTACTTGGGTTGGGTGTGGCCGTGTGGGACCATGCATATTTTGCTAGACTTTTCTTGCCTAGGTCGGCCCATCGAAAAACAACAGATATCTTGAGGTTGAGGAGAAAAAAGATATGTCAGCAGCCAGCTCTTTATGCGCGCTTCCGCCAAACACGTTCTGTCACGGCGGATACTCCTGCCGCACCCGGCACACACCTTCAGGCTCCTGCAGCCGATTCGATTCGATCCACAACAAGGAGGCAATTATTCCAGGGAGAAAGGAATCCCTCTAATTTGGTGACCCTCATGTGGGAGTGGGATGGCAGCATGCCCCGAATCTACACGTACTGCAGCACTAGCTAGCAGCCCAGGACCCCGGCCGGAACAAGCGCATCAGCTAGCATGCGTCCGTCGGTGTCATCTCATCTCAGGTTGGCAGGTTGCCTTGCCTGCCTGAACCTGTGCCGCGTCACTTGCATGCCACATCGTCTCGGCAGCTCTCGCTCGGCTGCTTGCTCAACAGTCTCTCGTGCTGTAACAAACTAACAATGGTGTCTTGCTCAACTGTACGTGTTCTCTCGTCTTGGTTGTATACACTCTACGAAACACCCGTGAGTGCAGAGGCCGGAACGTTGTTTCCTGTCGTATATCTATCTAAAGCAACTGTTCGTCTTGCCTGTCGCTGTAATTCCTCTACTTGATTCCTCCCTCAGATGCTTCGGAGTTCGGAGAAGTCAGCAGCAGGCAATCGCATCATATAATAGTTTCTGCGACCGATGAGCACATGCACTTGGACAGCCGGAGGGCTGCTGGGTGTATGGTTTTAGGGACTAAAAAAAAGTCTCTGTCACATCGAATATCTAGACACTAATTAGGAGTATTAAATATAAACTATTTATAAAACTAATTTGTCAGCCGAAGACTATCTTGCAAAACAAATCTATTGATATAAAATAATCTATGATTTGACAATATGATGCTACAGTAAACATATGTTAATGATGGATTAATTATGTTTAATAAATTCGTCTCATGAAGTACTACATGACGCTGTAATTAATTTTATAATATGAATTATATTTAATTTATTTAATTAGTATCAAACATCCGATGTGACAAGAGACTAAAAATAAGTCAGGCAACCAAACTCGTGCTCGAATTTGCTTGTCTGGGTGCTACTCGTCTACTCCTAGTTGGTTTGAGTCCAGCTCCAGCCGCAGTATATGTTCCATGGCAACATGCCGGTCGGTCGGTCGATCTTGGAGGCGAAATGAAATGTGGGGAAGAACAAATCATATGGAGCAGTTAAGATTTCAAGAACTAATCACTAATCATGAAGCTTTTCCTTGGGAATTTATGTCAGGTTTCGTAGGTGATAACCTTTTGTTTGGTTCTGGACACCAGCCTCACTCTGAATCCGACAAAAACATTGTTTTCCTTCAAAAGTTCTTGCCTCTTTCGACCGGCCCAGACGCAGTGAACGATGGCCTACTAATTCCGCGTAATTATTGATGATCTGCACGTACCTTTTGTACACAATGGATGCCCAGGTGTCGTCCAAACTCCAAAGTATAACCTTTTTTTGTGTCAATTAATCTGCCGCTTTAAGGTCCACACTTCAGTTCAACTAGAAAAAAAGAACCGTCAGTGTAGTGCAGCAAAGGATGTTTCATTAGTTCACCAAACAGTCAGCGATATTCTCAGAAAAACATCTACTAGTATGCAGAACAATTTGGAGTGAATTTTATTTCCTCAGTTCAAAGAAATAACATACTCCTTCCCTTCTAGATTATAATTTGTTGAGTTTTTTTATCTCAATTTTAACAGTATATTTTATTAAAAAATTGTCCAAACATAGTCAAATTAAGTTATCCTCGAAAAACTTTTATTTATAAAACAAGCCACAATAAAAAAAAACCGATATGTTACATAAATTTTTGAATAAGATGAATAGTTAAACTTAAGATTTAAAAAAGTCAATTGAATCATAATTTGAAACGAAGTTAGTAGAAAAGTTAAAGTGTTTTTTCTGATGGGCGTTGTTGTCCGATCCATGACGAGAGAAGTTGAGCAGGAAAAGATATTTCCACGTTAAACCTTAAAGATAGAATAGCACCACGTTATTATAAAGTAAAGGAAAATTGACAAATGACCCAATATGAAGGACTCAAGGAGTAGCTATCTCAGAGAAGACGAAGGAAAGGAAAATACAAGGGAGGAAAGGAAGGAGCAGTGCGTGACTACTACTGCCATCTTTCACCCGGAGATGTCCATGTCACTTGAATAATCACATACCTGTTCAGATGCGACAAAAACTTGAAGAACAACATGCGTTAGAGAGAAACAAAATTCACTCATGCAGTGCTCTTATCAGCATTCCTACTACTAGCAGCCCATTAACCCATGCCGCCGCACGGATAAAAGACAAGCATTAGAGATAAGTTAACTTCAAGGTCAGCAACTATTCAAATTTGTTTTCCGCTGGCTTGTTTACTTTGTTTGGTTATACTATACCGAACATCCCTCTGTCGCTGTGTCGCCCAACATTCGGCGCACCGTCGCTGATGAGCAGCGTCGGATCCATCGCTGATGAGCAGCGTCGGATCCATCGCAGAAAAACATGCCTGGCTCGAGAACCATGTGCGTCGTCCTACTTCAACTTTCTCGTCTCCTGTGACTCCCGGTCCCGACCACACGGCTGCCGGATCCATGATTTTCTGGTCCTCCTTCGACCCTGTGCGTCGACACTCCAACTAACAAAACAAATCAGGGCATCTGAAGTTGGGCGCGGGTTGAAGGATTGCAATCACTCAAGACCTACGAGTTGATGATGAGTGATTGCCAGAAAATAATTAGGCTTTGGTTGGGTTTGAGACTAATCTTAGCATGAGTTTGGAACGTGTAACATGTCTCTTAGCTTACAGTGTGCAGTCGTGAAGCACCAAAAAATAGTCAACAACTATGCATGTAGAAGGTCAAGTAGTAACGTTGGTCTAATATTTTATTTCTCGATCACGCAGAAGACTTGCGTGTTTTTTATTAAGAGAAAAAGGTTTGGTTTCATTACATAGGTAGGCACATAAAGGTATTCAGGAACAATGAGGCCTACCCAAAACAAAATATTGAGGCCTAATATTTTTTTTACAAAGCACTAGAGCAACTTGTTAGTCAACTAAATATTGAGAATGTGTTTTGCTCCAACTCTATTGTAAAGTTGCAAGCCACCTACCCATAATTCCAGTTAGCTATATATCTATGGCACACAAGAGAGAGCTAAGTCACTACTTGACTTAACCAGGGAGCTAGCAAGAACTAGTTACACCTAACTAATATACTAGCTACACAATTAGGAGGCTAAACTAGTGAAAGCATCTAGGCCCCATGGTTTCGGTGATTAACGTCAATATGAAGTTATTATGGCTAACATGTGTTTTGTAGAGCCAATTAGAGTGTTAGGCCATGATGACAATTATGAATGGACAGCCAATGGTAATCTAATGCTCCCAAGATGGATATCGTTTCGGATTACAAAGGATGAAGATGAAGACCATGAATAGACTAGGTCTAAGTGCCATAAGGAGATGAAGAGCACTTAGTATATATTAGGCCTTTGTTTTACCTTTGACCGTACTATTAAGGGGGGTTAGAATGAGTAGCTTGACTTCGGAGAGCTTCATGGTATAGGTGTGGTGCACACTTAACATATATAGCCCTAAGTGACCCTAGGTTGACCCTAAGGTAGCCTAGAACAACTTTCATATTCATTGCGAGTTGATTTGAAGAAGTTAGAGGTGCATAAGAGGCACCAGACGCTGGTGCACATGGCACCGGACGCGTCCAGTGTAGTCTCGGTGCCTAGGGTTTGGCACCGGACTCACAGAGTGCTTCAATGTCGACCGGACGCTTGTACCAAACTCAGTGCCCAAAAGTTGGGTGAGTCTGGTGGTTGTCCGGAGGGGTTCTAAAGAGTGCCAAAGGCCATCAGACGTGTCCGGTAGCAAGGCACCGAACTCTAGGGTGAGTCCGGTGTGTGATTCCAGAGAGGAGCCCGAGAGGACATCGGTACGTCCAGTGCCTCATATTTTGAAACAGTAACTAGCCGTTGCCTAGGCACCTGAAAGGTCCTAGATGGCTAGAGGGGGGGGGGGGGTGAATAGCCTATTAAAAAATCTACAAATCACTAGAGCAAAGGTTAGATCAACACTTAAGAGAAGCTTTTTGCTTTAGCTCTACTAGGGATGCAAAGCCACCTATCCAAGCAATTCTAGTTAGTTGAGTGCCTAACAATCAATAGCAAGAACCTAAGGCACTTCAACACGAGCTAGCAAAAACAACTAACAAGAGAGCTAACTAAACAAGCTACAAGCTAGCTAACTAGAGGACTAACTAAGCAAGAAATGAAGGAATGAAAATACAAAGGATAGAGGTGATTGTTATACCGATGCTTTGTGATGTATAGATGTCAATATGAAGAATCAATCACAATGAATACCAAAGAGTAGCCGGGAGACAAGTTGACACAAGATTTTTCTCCCAAGGTTTACTTGGTTGCCACCAAGCTAGTCCCCGTTGTGTGGACTACTAAAATGGTGATTCAGTAGCTAATAGGCAATCACAAGCCTAACCCACTACTCAGGCGCCACAAGAATCCACCCAAATGAGAGTAACTCAATGACACAAGCAATTCACTAAAGTTACCCTTTGGCTCCCTGCCGAGGTGGGTACAAGCCCTCTCACAATTCGTCGAAGTCGGTCATGAACAATCACCAACTCGCGCCGAAGCTTCCTCAATAGCCCAAGCCGTCTAGGTGTTGGCAAACACCAAGAATAACAAGAAATCCTACAGCGATGACGATGACCAAGTGCCACTAAGATGCAATGCAATGATCAATGCACTTGGTTCACTCAAACTCTCACAAGAATCCAATTGAAGCAAAGAGAGATGAGTTGGGGGCCTTCTCAAGCAAGCACAATGAGTGAGAATGAATGGGAGGTGCAAGAGTTAGCCCTTGGGCCGACCAAACACATATATATATCTTCACCAAACAACTAGCCATTTTGCCCTTGATCTCAGCTGTCTGCGTAGCTCTGGACATGTCGTGTATAGGGGGTCCGGACCATTGGCCATGCGTCCGGACGCTCTGCCATTTGAATTCGCCCGTTGGTGCCTTGATCTGCTGCCACGTAGCTCCGGATGCTCTGTACAGTGCTTGTCCGGACCAATGCTCCTTGCGTCCGGACGTTATGCAGAGACAGTCTAGAGAGCACCAAACGCCTGGACGGTTGTCGGGAGTCATGTGTCCAAACGACGCCTAGCGTCTGGACCCTCAGCAGAGAGCATCCAGAGAGGTCCAACACTCCAGACGCGTGTTCGGAGCTAGCATCCGGACCAAGATCACCGTCCGACCCCACTGTTCTTCCACGACCGAGGCTAGGGTATGCCTCTGGACGCATGCGCGTTTGTCCAGACCAGGCATACCTAGCGTCTGGACCACCGTCTGGAGCTCTGTCTCGAGTCCAATTGAGCTGCCACTTCTTCTCCAACCTTCCATATGCTAACACAACTTGTTCCAACCTTTGTGCTCAAGTATTAGCCTTCACAACATATTATCTTGGATTAGATTTCATTTTCATGTCACTTAGGTTTATTTTATGTATGCAATGCAAAACCTAGTGGCACATGATAACCGCAATCGACACGAGTTTTCCCTTCTTGATAGTACGGCTATCTATCCTAAAGGTGATCACACTCTTGAAAGGATCAAGATGACCAAGAGGGGGGGGTGAATTGGGCTCTTTTTAATTTCTAAACAAGAATTAACCCTATAAAGAGCCAATTAATCCCCTAGTGCCTACCGCTTGTGTGTCCTAGCTAGAAAGCGGTAGCAAGTCAATGGAAAGCGAAAACTTCCTACACAATTCTAGTATGAATTGAAAGACAAGTGCGGAAAGTAATGCGGTAATAAAGAGCTAGGGAAAGAGATGCTTGACACGGCGATGCTTTGCCGAGGTATCGAGGAGTCGACACTCCCCCCTAGTCCTCGTTGGAGCACCTCGCAAGGTATAGCTCCCCCTCAATCCCGCGCAAGGGATGAGTGCTCTCTACGGGCTGATTCTTCGCCACTCCGGCTTGGTGAATCGCCCACAACCGATCACAAACGTCGATGGAGAAGGGCCGCCGACAATCCTCTGGCGATCACCTTCCTCCGAGCACCACCGGACCGTCTAGGTGATGTCGATCACCAAGAGTAACAAGCCTCGATCTTCGCTTGACTCACTCAAGCTTCACAACTAGAGGATGCACACTTGAACTCTTGGATGAACTAGAGAGAGGATGGATGGATTCGCGAATCACTCTCTCTCTCTCTCTCTCTCTAGGGCTCTTGCTCTCTTCCCAACCTTCTCAACAAACTCAGCAACTCAAATGAGCAAAGGCAAGGTGGGAGAGAAGTGGGAGGGGCTATAAATAGACCCTCTGAAAACTGCCTCGGGCTGACGTTTTAAGTTGGCGACGGACGCTCTGTCGACTACGCGACGGACGGTCCGTCGCATACCCAACGGCTAGTTTCTGTTCATGGTTTGGGTGACGGACGCTCTGGCGCCTAGGCGACGGACGGTCCGACGCCCTGCCCAACGGCTAGTTCTGACACACTGTTCCCAGCGACGGACGCTACGTCACTGGGCGCCGGACGCTCATCCACAGCGTCCGACGCTAAGTTCTGGCTAGGGTTGAAAAACACCCTCTCTGGAAGGTCGACAGACGCTCTTCCCAGCGTCCGACGCCTGGCCGACAGACAGCGTCCGACGGACCCTGAAAGACTTAGCCAGAAAACAACCCCTCTGGAAGGCCGACGGACGCTGTGGACTCAATCACCCAGCGTCCGGCGCCTTTGTCCGATGCCGACGGACAGCGTCCGGCGCCCCTGCCAGGAGCGTCCGACGCCCAGAAAACGATTTTGACAACACCGTTTTTCGTCGCGATAAAAATGGAAGATGTTCTAGACTATCTTACGGTCACCATAGGCTTGCTTAGAGCTAAGGAAGTCAAGTGTGCACCACACCTAAGCCATGAAGCTTTCCTAAGTCAAGCTACTAATCTCAACCCCTCTTCATAGTACGGTCAAAGGTAAAAAGAGAAGCCCTATCTATTTCTAAGTGCCCTTCATCTCCTTATGGCACTTAGCCTATCATTCTAGGGTCTTCATCATGTCTCCTGAAAACCGAAATGATATCCATCTTGGGGGCTGAGTGATGACCATTAGGGCCCACTCTCCTTGGTCACTATGGCTAAGCTACGCATAGCCTCTGCAAAACACACGTTAGCCATAATAATCTCTAATTGACGTTAATCACCGAAACCAACTAGGGCCATGATTCTTCAACTCTCTATAGTGTCTTGATCACTAAACCAAGAATGGCCCTATGATATACCTTTGCCTTGAGCCCATTTTTGTTTTTCTCTTTCTTCTTTTCCTTGTCCATGAAGCACTGGATCCATCGTGATCCTTCATCTAGCTCCACTTGTCAAGTTGGATCACCCTAGCTAGAACACATGCTTAAGCCATAGGGTTAGTCCATAGGTTTCATCAATTAACCAAAACCAAACTTGGGCTTTCAGCACCGAAGCGTTCGGTGCTATGCATCAGAGCGTCCGGTGCCCCTTTAATCTGCGCTATTCAGCTGGCCAGCGGGCTGGTTTGTGTGGGGGGTTATAAATACCTCTTGTTTTGCTCTCCTCTCTTGCCTTTGCTCATTCCATCAGCTGAGAGACACCTTGGGAGTGTGTGAGAGAGAAAGAGCACTAATTAGGAGTGAGATTTGAGAATCCATAGCTTTGAGCCCTCATTTGTGAGTTCCAAGAGTTCAAGTGTGCATCCATCCATCTCATGAGGCTTGAGTGAGTCAAGTGAGAGTTCTAGTTTGTTACTCTTGGTGATCGACATCACCTAGACGGTTCGGTGGCGATCAGAGGCTTGGTGACCACCGGGAGATTGTTGGTGGCCGTCGTCCACATGTTGCGATCGGTTATGGGCGATTCACCGAGCCGGAGCGGCAAAGAATCAGCTCATAGTGAGCACTCGATCCTTACGCAGATTGAGGGGGAGCGATACCCTTGCGCGTGCTCCAACGAGGACTAGGGGAGTATCGATTCCTCGATACCTAGATAAAACGTCGTCGTGTCAACATCCTTCTTCTCCCTATCTCTTTACTTACCGTAATTACTTTCAAGCTTTTCATACTTGTTCTTGATTCATACTTGTGATAATGTTTGACTTGAATTGCTTAGGGTGTTCTTCCATTCCTTGAATTGCTACTGCTTTCTAGTTAGGACACACCTTTGTAGGCACGTGGGGGAATTGGAATTTGCTTAGGATTTAATTTTCACATTAGAAATTTAAATAAGTCCAATTCATCCCCCCTTTGGGCATATTGATCCTTTCAACTAGCACTACCACTATACAAGAATTTCAATAAATATAAATACAAGAAGAGCAGTGGGGTATACTGAGCGGACAAGTGTCAATCAATGAATACCAAGAGAACCAATAAACCAATTAACACATAATTTCTCTCCCGAGTTTCACTTACTTCCAAGCCAGTCCCTAGTGTGAGGACCGACTCACTTGGTGGTTCACGCGTTGATAAGATTACAAGCCTAACCCTACACAAGAGTGTCATAAGAAACTACATAAGATGAGGGTATTCAATGCCACGAATAATTTACTAGAATAGCTTTTGGTGCTTTGCCGGGGAATAAGCTCAAGAAGCCCTCACAATCACCATGATACGACCCAGAGACAATCACCACCCTCCGCTCAACGATCCCGCTGCTCCAAACCATTTAGGTGGTGACAACCACCAAGAGTAACTAGCAATTCCGTAGCTCACACGATCACTAGTGCCACTAGATGCTCAAACTCTAAGGAAATACAACTAGGATCTGTTCCAATCTTATTTGGATGGGCGTGATTGGTTTACATATCGGTCCAATCTGGGCCATATCTAGGAATTAGGTTTTGGTAAGACGGTTTGAGCGCATGCAATATTGTCATGTTTAATTGCTTGGCTGAGTAAAGGCCACATCCTCAATGGCAATTTTATGACCCAGTTTCCAACACAGTTATATTTTGGAAACCGTGCAAAAGAGTTTCATCCCATGAAACTATCTCTACTCCCATGAAACTCTTATCATTTCTCTCTTCATTAATATAGTGTCACATCAGCATATTTAATGCCCATGAAACTTTGATGAAACTTCATTGAGACTGGCCTAAGAACTTAAGATCTTGTTTGGTTGCTCGCTCGAGAATATATTGCATAAGATAGATTATTATTACTTGAGGTAAATAAACATTATGATGATATTTAAAACATATATTGGTTGCTAGCACAAGAATTTATATAGTACACTTTATATTTAATGGATCTTATTTCTCATAATTATTGGTTTTATCATAAATTTAATGGATTGTATTTCTCATAACATTATTGGTTTTATTTCTCATAACCTCAAACTTTATCTCTACCACCTTCCATATCTTCTATTGATTAACTTAAGGTGTGTGGTCATCTTTGCTTTCCAATAGACATAGTTTGTGCTACATGGATTGAGATGGTTTGCCTCTTTTTTTTTGTGCGACTTGCATAGTACATTTGCCCTATGTTCTTCCGAAATAAAAAAGTAAGCACTGTTGTACACTTCTTTTAGGCGAATAGGCCGCTACCATATGCAAAGAGCACGCCGTACTGTTCGCTCATCGCCTCACTGGGCTTTAGTGCAGCTAGTTATATACACCTTCCATGCATTTGATCGCCATGCATTGTTGCCATGAACCTACACAAGCTACTGGCTTTATCATGTCCTTATAGCTTGGATACACTCATCACAACGCCACGACATGATGATTGTGCTACTCAAATGACGAATCAAATCCTTTCCCTCATCTGCCTCCACCAACCTTTGCTTTGCTATCTCGCGTCCTTGATCAACACAACTGATGGACGGGTGGATCGTCTGTTCGCCTCCTTTGCATCTCTGCCTTGCCGCTTTGCGGTGCCACTGTTCGAGCTCAGGAACACGAGCGCATTTTTGCCGCAACTTTATTCAACTTTGTGGCGAGTCCTAAATAAAAACTTTGTGATGCTAAAAGGATGTCGATCGTCCACATTGTCGTCGTGTACGTCTTGATTGCTTGATCGCTCAAGAAGGTAGGCACCAAAGCTAGCTAGACAGGTAATATTCAGATCCGTGGTCAGAGATTCATCTTTGTCTTGGATCTTTATGCTCAATCAAACGCCCAATCATACTCCAGCTTTCATGGTGCTCTCCCTTTTGTCTAAACTAACTCCATGCACTGGCACAGACACAGCTAGATAGGAATGGAAAGGAAATAAAATTCCAAGGTTTTGCATGTGCCAATAGCATCCTTGGATGCATATGCATTCTGAATTCTGAACAGCATTCGCATCTCCTCCTGTTTGCTGAACAAGTCTTCTGTTACAACAGCCTCTGAGCTAACCTAGAAGGTCTAGTGTTTGTAAAAGAAATTACTTTATTTTCAGTGGAGCTTGCTTCTTGCTTCGATCAGCAACACCACGGTGGTCCTTATTAAAAAAAACCACAGTGGTCCATGGATCTACAGGTGCCGGTCCAAACACTAGCCAAGCCTAGCAGTAAAGAAAAGCATTTGTAGCCCATCAGGCAAAAGAAGTGGTAGCGAAAGAGCTCATTGCATTGGCTCCTTTGATTCCATTTGAGATAATCCACTAAGCTAAAACTTTCTTTATTTCCTTGTCCTTGTCTTAGAAAAGACTCGTGAATGGCCTTGACTGAAAATGTTTAGTCGTTTGTTGTCAGTAATTATACAAAGTGCACACAGTGGCATTTGATCAACTTACAAGAATATTTACCTGTGATTTGAGCTCAGGCTGCCCCTGCATCGTCAGTGTATTGCTATGGAGCAGCCTTTGGTAGTCGAAAATCAAAGCATGCTGAAGAATCATGGCTCTAGTTGGTTTCGGTGATTAACGACAATTAGAGATTATTATGGCTAACGTGTGTTTTGCAGAGGCTATGCGTAGCTTAGCCATAGTGACCAAGGAGAGTGGGCCCTAATGATCATCACTCAGCCCCCAAGATGGATATCGTTTCGGTTTTCAGGAGACATGATGAAGACCCTAGAATGATAGGCTAAGTGCCATAAGGAGATGAAGGGCACTTAGAAATAGATAGGGCTTCTCTTTTTACCTTTGACCGTACTATGAAGAGGGGTTGAGATTAGTAGCTTGATTTAGGAAAGCTTCATGGCTTAGGTGTGGTGCACACTTGACTTCCTTAGCTCTAAGCAAACCTATGGTGACCGTAAGATAGTCTAGAACATCTTCCATTTTTATCGCGACGAAAAACGGTGTTGTCAAAATCGTTTTCTGGGCGTCGGACGCTCCTGGCAGGGGCGCCGGACGCTGTCCGTCGGCATCGGACAAAGGCGCCGGACGCTAGGTGATTGAGTCCACAGCGTCCGTCGGCCTTCCAGAGGGGTTGTTTTCTGGCTAAGTCTTTCAGGGTCCGTCGGACGCTGTCTGTCGGCCAGGCGTCGGACGCTGGGAAGAGCGTCTGTCGACCTTCCAGAGAGGGTGATTTTCAACCCTAGCCAGAACTTAGCGTCGGACGCTGTGGATGAGCGTCCGGCGCCCAGTGACGTAGCGTCCGTCACTGGGAACAGTGTGTCAGAACTAGCCGTTGGGCAGGGCGTCGGACCGTCCGTCGCCTAGGCGCCGGAGCGTCCGTCGCCTCAATTAATGAACAGAAACTAGCCGTTGGGTATGCGACGGACCGTCCGTCGCGTAGTCGACAGAGCGTCCATCGCCAACTTAAAACGTCAGCCCGAGGCAGTTTTCAGAGGGTCTATTTATAGCCCCTCCCACTTCTCTCCCACCTTGCCTTTGCTCATTTGAGTTGCTGAGTTTGTTGAGAAGGTTGGGAAGAGAGCAAGAGCCCTAGAGAGAGAGAGTGATTCGCGAATCCATCCATCCTCTCTCTAGTTCATCCAAGAGTTCAAGTGTGCATCCTCTAGTTGTAAAGCTTGAGTGAGTCAAGCGAAGATCGAGGCTTGTTACTCTTGGTGATCGACATCACCTAGACGGTCCGGTGGTGCTCGGAGGAAGGTGATCGCCGGAAGATTGTCGGTAGCCCTTCTCCATCGACATTTGTGATCGGTTGTGGGCGATTCACCGAGCCGGAGTGGCGAAGAATCAGCCCGTAGAGAGCACTCTTCCCTTGCGCGGGATTGAGGGGGAGCTATACCTTGCGAGGTGCTCCAACGAGGAGTAGGGGGGAGTGTCGACTCCTCGATACCTCGGCAAAACATCGTCGTGTCAAGCATCTCTTTCCCTAGCTCTTTATTGCCGCATTATTTTCCGCACTTGTCTTTCAATTCATACTAGAATTGTGTAGGAAGTTTTCGCTTTCCATTGACTTGCTACCGCTTTCTAGCTAGGACACACAAGCGGTAGGCACTAGGGGGTTAATTGGCTCTTTATAGGGTTAATTCTTGTTTAGAAATTAAAAAGAGCCCAATTCACCCCCCTCTTGAGCATCTTGATCCTTTCACATGCATGTAAGGGCTATATATAGAGAGGGATTGTACTTTTCTTGCAAGCAAATAGAAGGTCATATATATATATATATATATATGTGTGTGTGTGTGTGTGTGTGTGTGTGTGTTTGTTTAGTTTTCAAAAATATAATTGACAGAGCATCTCTAATAATATCTAAAATCGAGTCATAAAATCTGGTTTTGAAATATTTCTAGCCCCCATATGACTTGTGTCGGCTTGTCGCCATGGCAGGTCATCTTCGACACTGTACCTCATATTTAAAATCTTTGAAACAGAATCTTTATTGTCTGCTCTATTCCTGGTATCCTCAGATATGAAAATAATGTCTGCAATACTGGCGATGGGGAGGTGGCATTGGTTAGTCCATTGTTGGACATCCCATCATCATAACTCACATCCAAAACCTTCGAAACGAAATCTCTATTGGCTACTCCATCTCCCAGTATTCTCAGATATTTTCAGATATGAAAATAGTACTCGAAGATCCAATTCTAGCAAAACCCTCGTGGTGGCAGTAGGGTAGGGAGCGGCAAGGAAAAAGAATGGCACCAATGGCATCAACAACGATAAGGAGCATTGGTCATCAGTGTATCTTGCACGTGAATGACGCCGTTTTCTCCACATTCAGAGTTAGGATAAGAAGTCGTCATTGGAGTGGGGTTTTTAATTAAGCGAAAAAGTAAGAATGAGAGTGGATTTATCAAAATGTTGAAGATGCTCTTATTGAAAAACAACACAATCGGTAGCACGAAGTAATTCAAACAATACATTATAAGGAAAACTCCAAGAGTCTCCTTGTATCCTTCATAATATAATTGATATAAATAAAGATTTTGGTGAAAAAATACCTTCCAATAGCTTCTTTAAATAGATCTTCAAATAATGTCATAACTAATTCCGGATTTCTTGCTAGGTAATGATAGAGATCGAGAGGTTATTATAGGGTAGAAAGATATATTGAAGAATATATATTTTGATGTAAAAATACCCTGGAGTATCTTCTGTAATTAGATCTCTAAATATTGCTATCCTCTCTAGAATCCACACGAGATATAAAAGAGTTGTTAGTGGATGAAACCATATAGAGAATGCTCTCCAAATGATGATGTAGAGAGTGAGTTTAAAAAAGACTCTTCAAGATGCCCTATGATCCTGGAACATTCGGTGTTCTATGATTGGAACATACTTTCTCCGTTCCTAAATGTGTGTTATTTGTGCTTCTTAAAAAACAAATTTGACTAAATATATATTAAAAATATTAATATTTATAGTACATAATTAGTATAGTTGAATAGATATTTAAATATAATTTTTTAACAAATTTATTTAAAAATATAAATATTATTCGTATTTTTTATAAATGGAGTCAAAGTTATCAGCACATAAATCTGTGCTTCTTAAAAAAAACTTTGACTAAATATATATTAAAAATATTAATATTTATAGTACATAATTAGTATAGTTGAATAGATATTTAAATATAATTTTTTAACAAATTTATTTAAAAATATAAATATTATTCGTATTTTTTATAAATGGAGTCAAAGTTATCAGCACATAAATCGTGACGACAAACGTTTAGTGACAGGGAGTACATTACTATCCACCGAAGAAACGTCCTGCACGCTCTTTTTACCCGATACACGGTGTGGTTATCTGGTAGTGCATCTGTCAGCAAAGAGTTCACCACGACAGACGACAGCTGAGAAAGAACGGTGGTTCAGTCTGCAAGCTCGACGAGACAATGACCAATGCGATAAAAAGTGGCAGACCACAGGTGATAAATTTTGGTTAACGAAAACTACATGGCGAAAACCACACTCCTTCGATCGAACCTGGAGGCAGAAACGAGCAATTATACACGAGACATTTGGCAAAAGAAGTATATGGAGAGAAAAGTGTGCAAATAACCCTGAGAAAAAGAAGGAGAAAGTGCAATAATTCGAGGATAGAAACAAGTGTAGGTAGACGCCATATGCATGTATGCATCTTTCTCCTTTCCTACGATGCATGTGCAAGCGTACAAGAACTGACGACGTCGACCGTGTGCGGAGTTCAGCAGGGTTTTCTTCAGTAAAGGACGACAGCCAGGGAGTGGCGGAGTGCCCAGTGTGTGCCATGTTGGATGAACGGGACAGCCCGAGCATCACGCACGGGCACGGCATGGCGGACGCGGTGACGCCGGGCTGCCGAAGGAGAGGGACGGGACGGCACTGCTTCTTATCCCGCCATATGTAAAGTGGTGCACTGCTGCTGCCATTACTAAAGTGAGCGAGTGAGCTTTCTCTGCTGACGGAATAACGACGGATGGTATGTATGTGTGTGAACCTAGACGCTGTTGAGCTCAAGGCAGAGGGGAAAAAAATACACTAGCTAGTCTGAGATGTTGCGTTCATGCTGCATGCTCATCATCTTATGCACACATACAAAGAGTCATGCACTTCGTATAATTTGCAGCTGTTGCCAGCATCGACGTTATTTGACGGGACAAATCCACTGACTTTGTCGACGCTGTATTGTTTATTTCTATCTATCTACTACTATATTTGTACACGTTTGGTTAGGCAAACAATGAACTGATTTGCACACAATTTTCATGTTATAGTATACTTAGTTTATTACCACTCAAAACTGGCGCGAAAGAGTCCAAATTAAACTCCGGGAGGAACCCAACCCCGGAAGGCAAAAGAAGACAACGATCCAAAAGAGAGAAGATAACTCCTGTCCATGCAGTCCAATCTGAGAATTTTAAGGCCTGGCAGACTTCCCAAGCCTGAATTAACCAGCAGATATGGGAGTAATCGAAAAGCAGAATGTTTGACCCGTCTTCCACGTCGCGACGAAACCGCGAACACGACCCACCGCCATGGCTGTATCCGCCCTGGTTGTCCACCCAATCCCTGCAGAGAGGGTCCGCGAGTCAGGAGAGCGTGGTGCGCGCCCCACGCGACAGTGAAGGAAGGGCGTGTTCGTCCTTTCAAGGCAGGTCCCTGAGTTCCGCGGCGGTCGAGGAGGGCGAAAGCATTGTCGAGTTTTTCGGCCAGCTCTGGGCTATAGACTCCACGCCGCCGCCGACGACTGGGGCACCTAGGGTTTCATGTACCAGCTCTCTCGCCACCACCGCTACGGATCCGGGACAACTTGTCTGGATTCGTAAGGATCACTATACCACACACTTTTTACAGCAACTACAAAAGAGTCGCTATAAATCGTTATAGAGACCAAGCATTGGTCGCTATAACTCTATACCGACCAACATCATTAGACGCTGTAAGTGGTGTCGCTATAAAGTTACAGCGACCGACACATCTATACCGACCGATAGTTAGTAGCCAATATTTATAGCGACCAATGTTCTGTTACCAGTTATACCGACCAATAGTTTGATGGTATATAAAGTTACACCGACCAACACTTCAGCTATGAACTAACATGATTACATAATTAATTTAAAATCAACATAAATTACTGAAGGTAGCAGCATAAATGATAGTATGATTTCCTAGCACGAAAAAATAGACTCCTATGGAATTTTTCTAGGTATGAGCTAAATCTTTATTTGACAGATCCATTAAATGAGCACTATCGAATTTCCTGCATCTTTGTTATAGAAATAACCTATCCTGTGTGCTTACTTTGAGTGCTTACAATCTCTGAGTGCTTACTTTTAGGCCACTTTCAGCCTTTCAGGTGCAAGAAAAAATCTATCTTTGTTGTCTAGTGCTCAGGGCTTTGAAAGTTAAGTTCTGTGATGTAACTTCAAGACCTTTTTAGTGTTGGGTTCCCTCTATTTCCACAACTTGCAGTTTAATAAATGAATCTTACTTGCAATTGGAAATTAGTACTGAAATGCACAAGTTACGAGTGTCTTGTTTTCAACCCGTGGAATTACCTAGGATGCAGAGGCAATGATATGATGAACGAATAAAACCAAACAATTCAATAGATTATGCTCGCCATTTGAATGGTGATGTTGTGTCAATGTAAATGATTTACTGTCAGGGGTGTCCTTAGTGTCACCTTAAGCTATATGTATGCATAATAATTACATGCAAACTATTGTCTACATCTGAATCAATAGTTTTATGTATCCTTGTAAACTGATCCTCTGTATGTTTCCTGAAGGTGTAACTTGTCACCTGGGTATTGAACCACTGTAACTTCTATACCACCATATATATATATACCATAAATAAATTACTGAAGCTTTGGTTCATAGCACGGAGTGGCAGATCTAACTCTACTTATGACTATGGCCTATAAGAAGCTAATAATATTATAAAATCACAGAGAAATATGATTGCAGAGACTCTTCTTCATTGTGGTTCTAAATCCATCGTCATCCATATTTCTAATTTCAATATTTTTTCAATCCAATTGAAAAAATATAGAAACTGAGTACAGAAATTGAAAAAGGAGAAAACTGAGAGCTCACACTGTAGTTGCTAAGCAGAATCGGATGATGGCTGACAGTGTGCGTGTGGAGGCCTGCTTGTTGGCCAGCGTGGAGGCCTGGGTGGGGTGTGGAGACCAGCGGGTACTGAAGTGCCTGTGGCGCAGCGGCTATCGGAGCTTGGCAGGATGGAGTCCGCTATCTCCTTGGTCCTCGCCTCCTCCGATCCTGTGCGGCTGCTGGGCGTGGCGCTGTGCCCCCGTGCTCAGCACAGATCCATACGTAGCGGGGACGCACGACCCCCTGCAGCGGCCGCGCGGGTCCCCTGCAGCAGCGGCACGGGACCGTGCACAGCGGCGGCACGGCCCGGCGGCGTGGCCCCTTGCAGCTGCGTGGTACCCCTGCTGGGACCCCTGGGAGCAGCGGCTGGATCGAGCGGCGGCGAGAGAAGAGGAATCGGAGCTCGTGGGGCGGCGATTTGGTGCGACAGGACGGAAGCTCGTGGGGCGGCGGCGGCAGGAGAGAGATGCGGCTCCTGTTTTTTTTTGGGAGGAACTAAAGGAATAAGGTCCGGCGGCCGCTTTTTTTTTTTTTTACTCGCGCACGGCGGACAAATTTTAGACGTGAATCGACACGGGTAGTGCGCTAGATTTTAGCTATGTATAGCGACCGATTATCTGATCTTATTACTAACATATACCGATCGACAATTTGATGGTTTCTATAGCGACCGATATACACTGATGATTCGTTGGAATTCTTTACCGACCAATGTTGCGTTGCTAAATAACAAGTTTTAACGACCGATGTCTGACGCTAATTTTGGTGTGTGGTACAGTGGATCTGGTGAAGAAGAAATCGTTCTCACACGCCGACTGCTACCTAGTGAGGAGATTTGAGAGGATTGATGCAGAGCCAGTGAGGATCAGGTTCAGTGAGATCTGGGGTCAACGAGAAGCTCGATCAACCTACGCCGAGGTGCTTAAGCGCAGGATGGAGGAAGAAGGCCGTTGGGTTTGGCAACCGGAGCCGCGGCGTCCACCTCCTCCCCGGAATCAGCGAGCGAGTCAGCCCAACCAAGGGGCGCCCGAGCAGGCAAGGGCTCCGCAGCAGCAACCAAGGTGGCAGGGGCAGGGATTGCGTCAATTCCAGAGTACCACTCGGCCACCTCCACCACAACATCAACAGCAGGCAGCACGTCAGCAGCAGCCGCCGAATCGTCCACAACAACAACAACCACTTCGTCAGCAACCTCCTGTAAGGAATAAGCAGGGAAGAGGCCAAGGGGGTGGTGTTCCAGAGATCCCACCTTTCATCATAGATCCAAGGTATAAGCACCTCATCTGTTTCAATTGCGGGGAAAACCTAAGATATGCTTCATCTGCAATGTATTTGGACACCATATGAAGGATTGCCCGGCATGGAATGAGTCTTATCCTTCTGCCGCTTATAAGGGTAGTGCTTGCCTAGGTTTGGGTTTTTACCATGTGGAGGTACCCTCTGCTGAGTCGGTCAAATGGTTAAACATGGTTAACTGTGGGGTTGTGCCTGAGTTGGTCAAATGGTTAAACATGGTTAACTGTGGGGTTGTGAAGGCCAAGAAGTCTGGAGAGATTACTTCTGCTGAGTTACACAAAGAGCTGGCTGAAATCTACTATAGAGAGTGGCCATGGCAAATCAGACAGTTGGAACAGGGTCAGTTTTTAGTTAGGTTCCCTCCACATAAGAGAGTCGAGGATATTAAGAACTACCCTTCCTTTAACCTCAGGAAAGAGGGTGTGCAGGTTGAGTGGTGGAATGGCTAGGGGAGTTAACTCCTTATAATTCTCTACAGGATACTTGGGTCCAATTGACTGGGATCCCACCCAAGTACTGCCACTGGAGGGTGTTTGCCCAAATAGCTTCTACCTTTGGTGTGTTAAAAGAAGTGGACCGGTCTTCTATCTTCAAGTCCTTTTATGAAAGTATCAGAGTTAAAGTGGCTTGTAAGGATAGCTCTAAAATCCCTACTGATAGGCTCTTTGAAATGAAGGATGACATCTTTGTGGTCTACTTTGAGGTGGAAGGAAAAATGGAAGAGGATAAAAAAGGAAAGGGTACTGATGATGGTGGAGGAGATGATGGGGATGATAAGAAAGAAGATGATGAGGCAGATGATCTATCTGGTGATGATGCAGTGGAAAACCCAACTCCTGAAGAATTCCAAGCTGCAAATAATTCCTCCTTCAAGACTCCCACAGACAAAAACCAAGCTGAGTGTAGCAAAAAAAGAAGGGGGTGTTACCAAGGTGATGGATTGAATCAAGATCATATACTCATGTCTTTGATGGGGAGTTCCAAGGATAGGATGTGTACTATAAGTACTGATGAGATTGTGGTTTGGGAAACTGATCCTAAGACCAAGTCAGGGAAGCTAGTTGGTGAAGTTGTGGCTGACAAGCATGTGACTGGAGAGTTGATCAACTGTACTGCTTCAAAGAGTATTACTTTTGACAAAGATTCTGGATAGGAAATGGCTATTGATGTGACAAAGAGGACTTCTGTGGGTGGTATAAATCTGGAACAGGGAAACAAAAATCCAGTCAACCAGATATGGCAGCAGTGGGTACTAATCTAAATGTGCATGGGGTCACAACATCAGTGGTGGGTATTGACGGTAATTAAGAGATATCTTGTTACCATCAAAATACCGTCAACATCCTCATTCTCTAAGGAAAGCAAGCATAACCTGATCATATTTGTGCCAAATAACTAGTTTCACATGTCCCATGAATATTTGATGCAGAAATGACAAAAGGGGACATTTGGGAGCCAGTGGGCCCACACAAGGGGTCGGCCGACCACCTTGTGGGGCCACTTGGCATCCCAAGCTCCCATGATCCAAGATCCACCCTTTGAAACACTCTCTACCCTTGGATCCAAGTGTATATCCTCTCAATGGTCTAGATTCACATCACAAGGATCCATGGGCCCACATCAAGGAGTTTAACGTGACAACTCAACTCAGAATCAACATCCAAGGTAAATGACAGGTGGGACCAGTACCCAGAGAGCAGAGGTGGGCCAAAGGCCCCACATGGGGTTCGGCCGACCCCAAGATGGGCCCCACCTGGCCACCACTTGGTCCCTGACCAGTGGGCCACCATCTAGAAGGTGCAGAGGGCCCATATGGCAGCAAGGTGGTTCGGCTGAACCACTATAGGGCAGTTTCACCCCCCTCAACCGCCTCACTCACTCCCCACATGGTTGAAATAAACACCTTTGATCCTTAGGCGGTTCTAAAGTCGCTTAGATCCAACGGTGGCTGATGAAGGTGACGTGAATCGCTGACGTGGCACCGGAGTAGCCCCTACTCTACCTCTAGCTATAAATAGACCCCTAGAGCTCCCTTCTCATTCATGCCTCATTGAAGAAACACTACTCCTTAGTCTCTTAGCGGAGCTCTCTAGTAGTGTTATGCTGGTTGGAGGAGAGTGAAGGAAGTCTTCTGGAGAAAGCCCCGGGCCTATCGGGAATCTTCTCCGGAGCTCTTCCTCAGCGGATGCAGGTTTCTTGTAAGTTTAGCACTTGTAAGTGACTTCTTTCGAGTTCTTTATAGTATTCAGTATTCTAAGTCTGGGTTAGCTGTTATACACCTTTTCCTGCTTGTTCATCGCTTTGCTCTGAGTAAAGTGCTTTAATCTTAGGCCAAGGTTAAAGTAGTAATAAATAGTGTAGATGTGGTGTCTAGGCTAGATCTTACCTTTGTAAACTGCTTATCGCGTGGATTGTTCGTGGATGCTAGTAGAAAGTGATAGCTCTATCTAGCATTTGTATTCCACCACGCGTGTCAGATAAGTTCTTAAAAGGTAGGGCTTCAATACAACTTGACAGCGCGGTCCGGTAGGAGTTTTTTCCTCCTACTGATCTATCCCGTCGCCTCTTGCAAGAGAAGGGCTGATAAAGCCAGTATAACTAGCTATACCTTGTTAGTCTACTTTTCTATATCGAACCTCTCTACCCAGTTATCATAGTCTCCCTTGATCCATCATAGGACATGCCCGCATTCCTAGTTAGATCACTACTCGTTCCCTGTGGATACGATACCTGGAATATTCCTGGTGAAAGCTACCTTGACAACCGTACGTTTGCGGTTCTTTTTCGTTTGCCACCTTTGGTGGGAACGGTAGCTGTTTTAACTAGTATCTTTTGGTCCTATTTTTACCTTTGTTTGATTTTACCTTTCATACCACATACACATATGGATCAAACACCCCTTATCGAATATGGTGCTCCAAAGGGCGCTAGCTTGGAGCCACCTAAATCATCTCAGGCCGTTCTGGCCGTTCGTTATGAGCTTCGCCCGAGTCTCATAGCGATGGTTCAGGAAAAACCGTTTTCTGGGGATGAAGACGAAAATCCCTATACTCATATACATGACTTTGAACAACTCTATTCATGTGTCCACATACAAGGGATAAGGCCAGGTACCCTTAGGTGGAAGCTATTTCCGTTCTCTTTAACGGGAATAGCCAAACGATGGTACACTCGCCATGTAGATGATGCAAAAGGAGATTGGGAAAGATTGATGCCTAAATTCTATTTAGCCTTCTTCCCTATCCCCTATGTCATTCATCTTCGAAAAGAGATCATCAACTTCTCATAAAAAGAGAAGGAATCTCTAGGTGATGCATGGGCCCGTCTGTTAGATCTAGTATCTTCAGGCCCTGATCTTGCTATAACCGAGCCTGCAATGTTACAACATTTTTATGGCGGTCTTAGCAGAGAGTCTGCACAACTCCTTGATATATCTTCTGGTGGAGCCTTCCTGTGTTTACCCGTTAGTGCAGGGAAGAGTCTTCTGACGAAGATTCTTGATAACACCCCCTATACTAACGTTTATTATGAAGGACCTTCGGAAGAACAAAAACCACCCCCAGAACAGAAACATCATCGATAGCCGAAACTCTTCCTTCTACACCTCAAGATCCTGCTATCGAACCTGAACCACCAAGGGAAGAAGAAATTCATCCCTTGGAATTCCCCTTTGATATCGAGGCCGATTTGTTTTCCGATTTTGGAAATACCTTGAATCAATCTGTGTAAAAGAAGTCATCTGCTAGAAAAGCTCCAAACCTCCACTTCTCTAATCTCATAGAGGAAGCCTATCATCAGGAAACGGTTCAAGAGCTAGCTTCGATCATGAGCAATGAGTGGTTAGAAGAGGCCGAATCTTCATTCGAGCCAATTCAAATTCTTTCTTCCTCTAGAACCATTCCTTGTCAAATCAATAGAGTAAGGTTAGACTCTCTCTACGATCCTGCTGTAGGAGTTAGCATTATGTCTAAGTCCTTAGCTAATGCTCTCCTAGGCAGAGTAAATCTAACTCCAACCAATAAGTTCTTGAAGATTTCTTTAGGACAATTGATTGAGAGTTGTGGTATTGCACAGACCTTACCTATGCTAATTAACAAAGTCAATATCCTCTTGAATTTCTTCATTTTTGATATAGAGAAGTTTGACTTGTTAATTGGACACCCACTCATGAGATTCCTTGATGGATCTCTTGATGGGAGTCTTAAGGGTCATCTTGGGAGTAGCATCAAGCTCTCGATTCCGCTAACCAACTCCACAAACACCATGATAGAATCGCTCCCAGAATCTGACCCCATAGAGGAAGTGATGGTTGCATCTCTTTTAGAATCATCTCATCCTGATCTAAAAGAAGAAGTTGAAGATTTCATCCAGGAAGAAGACGATCTAGATGAACCCATAGATCTGGAGAAATCCGAACCCCCATCTAAGCCCTCTATAGAACTTAAACCCCTTCCAGCTGGCTTAAAGTATGCCTTTCTAAATAACGATCGTGGGGCCCCTGTGATCATCAGTGACAAACTCTCTCCTGAAGAGTGCTTCAAACTCCTCACCGTTTTAGAAAAGCATCAGTCAGTCCTAGGCCATTCTCTTCAAGATCTCAAGGGCATCAACCCCGCTCTTTGCACACATCGCATTCCCATAGAACCTGAGGTTCTTCCTTCCAGAGAGCCCCAACATAGATTGAACAATGCGATGAGAGAAGTAGTAAAGAAGGAGGTCTTAAAACTCTTGCACGCGGGGATCATCTACCCCGTTCCTCACAGCGAATGGGTCAGCCCCGTACAAGTTGTGCCTAAAAAGGGAGGTATGACGGTCGTTCAAAATGACAAGAATGAGTTGATTCCTCAACGAACCGTCACGGGTTGGAGAATGTGTATAGATTACCGGAAACTTAACAAGGCTACAAAGAAAGATCACTTCCCGCTACCCTTCATTGATGAGATGTTGGAGCGGCTTGCAAAGCATTCTTTCTTTTATTTCCTTGACGGTTATTCGGGATATCATCAAATATCAATCCACCCCGATGATCAAAGTAAGACTACGTTCACATGCCCCTATGGAACTTATGCATACAGGCGAATGTCGTTCGGCCTATGCAATGCTCCTGCCTCTTTCTAGAGGTGCATGATGTCCATTTTCTCCGATATGATCGAAGAAATCATGGAAGTTTTCATGGATGACTTCTCTGTCTATGTAAAAACTTTCGATGATTGTCTTGAGAATTTGGATAGAGTCTTACAGAGATGCGAAGAAAAGCACTTAGTCCTGAACTGGGAGAAATGCCACTTCATGGTTCGCGAAGGCATAGTGTTAGGACATAGAGTGTCTGAACGTGGGATAGAAGTGGATAGAGCTAAAATAGAAGTCATAGAACAACTTCCACCTCCCATGAATGTCAAGGGAATCTGTAGCTTCCTTGGCCACGCAGGCTTCTATAGGCGGTTTATCAAAGACTTCTCTGAAATCGCCCGTCCTTTAACAAATCTGCTAGCTAAGGATGCACCCTTTGACTTCACTTATGAGTGCCTAGATGCTTTCTACATTCTCAAGAAGGCACTCATCTCAGCTCCAATCATTCAACCCCCTGATTGGACGCTTCCCTTTGAAATAATGTGTGATGCTAGTGATTATGCTGTCGGTGCGGTACTAGGCCAAACCAAAGATAAGAAGCATCATGCTATTTCATATGCTAGCAAAACCTTAACAGGGCCTTAGCTAAACTATGCAACAATTGAAAAAGAGCTGTTGGTTGTGGTATTTGCTATAGACAAGTTTAGATCTTACTTAGTAGGAGCAAAAGTCATTGTTTACATAGATCATGCTGCTCTTAAATTTTTTCTCACTAAGAAAGATGCTAAACCACGTTTAATACGATGGATCTTGCTACTCCAAGAATTTGATATTGAAATAAAAGATAAAAAGGGAGTAGAAAATTTTGTTGCCAATCATTTGTCTAGAATGCAATTCAAAGAAGCACAGAATTTGCCCATCGACGACTTCCTCAGAGATGACACACTCCTCAAGGTGATGGACACCAATCCCTGGTATGCAAATATCATCAACTTTATGGTCGCAGACCATGTCCCGCTAGGGGCAGATGTGAAGAAACTAGTGCAGGAGAGTCGGGTGCATCTCTGGGATGAGCCATACCTCTATAGTGTATGCAATGATGGATTGTTGAGAAGATGCGTACCTATGGAGGAGGTAATCAAGATCATGGAAAGATGCCATGGGGCAAAGTACGGAGGTCACTACGGAGCATTCAGAACTCATGCTAAGATTTGGTAGAGTGGGTTTTTCTGGCCAACCATGTACAAAGACACCCATGACTATGTCAAAAGGTGTGCAAGGTCTCAGAAGCATGGGAACATCAATGCCCGAGATGCTATGCCACTCACCAACAACCTACAAGTCGAGCTCTTTGATGTATGGGGCATCGACTACATGGGGCCATTTCCTTCATCAAAAGGGTATGAGTATATCTTAGTGGCGGTGGACTATGTGTCCAAATGGGTAGAAGCATTACCCTGCCGCAAAGCCGATGTAGCCAATTCAAAGAGAATGTTCCATGAAGTGATATTCCCCAGATTTGGAACCCCAAAGTTAGTCATTAGTGACGGGGGATCTCACTTCATTGACAAAGGCTTCCGCCAGTTCCTCACTAAACAAGGAATCCAGCACAATGTTGCAATTGCATATCATCCTCAAGCAAGTGGTCAAGCAGAAACATCCAACAAACAGATCAAGAACATTCTGCAGAAGACCGTGGATGAGATGGGTACAGCTTGGTACCACAAGCTACTAGAGGCATTGTGGGCATATAGGACTGCATATAAGACTCCAATTGGTATGACACCATACCAACTTGTATATGGGAAGACATGCCATTTGCCTGTGGAACTGGAGTTCAAAGCACATTGGGCAATCAAGAAATGGAACATGAATCTGCCAGCTGCTGGAAAGTTCAGGAAGATGCAAATCTCCGAACTAGAAGAATGGAGAGAAAAAGCATATCACAATGCCAGGATATACAAGGAGAGAACCAAGAATTGGCATGATAAGAGAATCAAGGTCAAGGAATTCAAGCCAGGGGACAAGGTTTTATTATTCAATTCAAGAGTCAAGCTCTTCGGTCATGGAAAGCTTAGAAGCAAATGGGAAGGGCCGTACCTCATTGTCAACACCGCGACTCATGGAGCAATCACACTCCAGGACAACGACGACAACATCTTTAAGGTAAATGGCCAACGTCTCAAAATTTTCTATGAGCATCAAATTTCTGAACATGAAATTGATATGCTAGTAGAAAGTGACACCTCTATCTAGCCTTTGTATTCCACCACGCGTGTCAGATAAGTTCTTAAAAGGTAGGGCTTTAATACAACTTGATGGCACGGTCCGGTAGGAGTTTTGTCCTCCTACTGATCTATCCCGTCGCCTCCTGCAAAAGAAGGGCTGATAAAGCCAGTATAACCAGCTATACCTTGTTAGTCTACTTTTCTATATCGAACCTCTCTACCCAGTTATCATAGTCTCCCTTGATCCATCATAGGACATACCCGCATTCCTAGTTAGATCACTACTTGTTCCCTGTGGATACGATACCTGAAATACTCCTGGTGAAAGCTACCTTGACAACCGTACGCTTGCGGTTCTTTTCCATTTGCCACCTTTGGTGTGAACAGTGGGACAAAACTGAAGGTTGCTTGAACAACAATGGTGAAGTTCTGATAGGGGAGGAATCTGAACATTCCAGGTGGGAGGTATTCAAAAAGTTTGCTAGTCAAGATTGTTATACTACTGAGGAGTGCTCTGATTTGCTAAAAAGAATGGAATTAGAAGAGTCTGATGTTGAAGAGATGGAAGATAATGAGGACAAGGTTTCTCTAGAAGAGGCTGGACTTATTAATAACAAGATTCTTGAGTTGGAACCAGGGGAGAAAAAGAGGAGAGCTATGTGGGGTCCTACTTTAAGAGAGCCCAGGCCAAGGAGAGGACAAGAAGATGGAAAGACTATACTGCAGAAAGCTCAGGAAAGGCAAATTATCAGGAATCTTGAAAAGAAAGG
Source organism: Microstegium vimineum (assembly GCA_022036555.1). Lineage (NCBI taxonomy): Eukaryota > Viridiplantae > Streptophyta > Magnoliopsida > Poales > Poaceae > Microstegium > Microstegium vimineum. The sequence continues at coordinate 21,447,428 of CM039127.1, read as the reverse complement.
TACTAAGTCATCTTATTCATTTGCTTTTAAAAGCAATAGTATTTTACATGTTACTGCTTCTGCTGCTGGTATTGAATTAGGTAAAAATGACTTAGAAATTAATGATACCATTGATGGTATGAAACTAATAGAGATAAAAAGCTTGCAAACTTTTGAGGAAAATAACCCTGAGGTTAATTTGCCTGAAGATCTTAATGTTGAATCTTTAATAGATGAATTCCCACAATTATGTCCTAATATGGGTGTTTCTGCTTCTTCTGATGCTAATGATAATAGAAGAACTTGGGTACAAATTGTCTCTGAAGACAAGGGGACAAATCTGATAATAAGTGTAACAATGATAGGAGCATTTTGGAATGTGAGAGGCCTGAATAAAGAAGGTCGTTTACAGTGCATAACAGACTTTGTTAAGGAAAATAAGTTAGATTTTGTTGGTATTCAGGAAACTAAAAACGAAGTGTTTGAGGATTCTTTTCTTACTTACATCCATAGGGATTTCGAGTGGAAGGCTTTGCCAGCTAAAGGCACTGCTGGTGGTATAATTTTAGGTGTTAACACCAATGTTTTTGAAATTATTGCTTGGCAAGTTGGTGAGTATAGTGTGGCTTGTTTGGTTAGGAATAGCTCTGATAATTTTATTTGGAGGATAATAGTGGTGTATGGATTCCCATATGATGAGGGTAAACCTGAGTTTATCCAGGAACTAGAGGGGCTCCTAGATAACTGGGATGTCCCTACTGTTCTAGGGGGTGACTTTAATCTGGTGGTCAATGCTCTGGAAAAGAACAATGGAAACATTAATAAAAATAGGCTAATCTCTTTATAGAGTTTATTAATAAATACAGTTTGATTGAGTTGAAAAATCCTACTAGATCCTTCACTTGGTCTAACAATCAAGATATCCCTATCATGGCTACTTTGGATAGGATCCTTTGTACTACTTCCTTTGGAAACAAGTACCCTCTAGCTTATGTCTCTATCAGAGCTAGAGCTACTAGTGATCATGTGCCTCTAATACTGAACTCGGGAGTAAATGATATCAAATAACCAAATCTTTTTAGATTTGAAAAGTGGTGGTTAGAACAATCAGATTTTAGAGACTTTGTCTATAAGACTTGGGCTACACCTTGTGCTTTTGACAATGCTTTAGATGTTTGGCAATTTAAGATCCGGTTATTAAGGAAGAAGTTAAGAGGGTGGTCTATGAATGTCAATGCTTTGGTAAGAAAGCAGAAACAAAACCTCCTTGAGGAGTTTGATATTCTGGATACTGATTCAGAAAGTAGAGCTCTGGAACAATGGGAAAAGGATAGATTAGATAACATTACTAGAGAGTTAGAATCCATTTGGAAAATGGAAGAGATTAGAGCAAAATAGAGATCTAGAGATAGACAAGTGAAAAAAGGTGACAAAAATACTGCTTATTTTATGGCTATATCAAATCAAAGGAAGAGAAAAAAGAATAGAGGGCCTTGAGAGCCAAGATGGCTGGTTGAGTGATAATAAAGATATGCTTGAGCATGCAGTACATTTCTATAAAAACCTAGAGGATAATTTTTGGGAGGAGAATGAGAAAGTTACTGACGAGGAGAGAGATTTTTTAGAAAAGCCCTTCTCTGTTATGCTGAAGGAGCTCCTGACCCAGATGGGTATTCTACCAAATTTTCTGGGACTTAATCAAAGGTGATTTGTTAGGTTTGATTAGACTTTTTGAGAATGGGGAGTTGAATCTAGAAAGACTTAACTATGCTATGATTACTCTTATACCAAAGAAACCTGATGCCAAAACTTTGAAAAAGTACAAACCCATAAGCCTTTTGAATTGTAGTTTCAAGATTTTTGGCAAATTGATAAATAACAGGCTGATTTCTGTAGCTGGTAGACTGATTGCACCAAATCAAACTGCCTTCATAAAAGGCAGATACATTCTTGAAACTGTAGTGGCTGCCCACGAAATTATTCATGATATCCATAGGAAGAAAGAAAGTGGGATTATCCTGAAACTAGACTATGAGAAAGCATATGACCGTGTTAGTTGGGGTTTTCTGGAAGATATGCTCAGATCTAGGGGTTTTGGAGATAGTTTGATCCTTTGGGTCAAAAAACTTGTTGAAGGTGGCTCCTTGTGTATTAGGATTAATGATGAGAATAGTGTCTTTTTTAAACCTGGTAAGAGTCTAAGACAAGGGGATCCTCTGTCTCCCTTACTCTTTAATCTGGTGGCTGATGTTTTTACCAGAATGTTAATGAGAGCAGCTAAATAGGGGTTAATCTCTGGTTTACTGCCACAAATGGTTGAAGGGGGTGTGATTAGTTTACAATATGTTGATGATACTCTGTTATTTTTAGAAAATGATTTAGAAAAGTCAGTAACTTGAAATGGTTGTTAGTTTGCTTTGAACATATGTCTGGTTTAAATATTAATTATGAGAAAAGTGACCTGCTTACTATTGGGATTAATGTGGATGAAACTAATGAGATAGCTAAGCTTTTATGCTGCAAAACATGTGATTTTCCAATCAAATATCTTGGGGTACCTTTGCATCACTCTAAGTTGTGTAAGGCTGATTTACAGTCAGTTATTGACAAGATTATCAAGAGGATAGCTGGGTGGAGAGGGAAAATGTTTTCTTATGCTGGTAGATTAACTCTGCTTAGAGCTTGTTTGGCAAGCATTCCTGTATACTTGCTTTCTGTGATCAAATTCCCTAAATGGGCCATAAGCATGATTAATACTCATATGGGGCATTTCCTATGAGGGGTTCTGATGATAATAAGAAATATCACTTGGCTAACTGGCCCCTGGTGGCACAAAAACAAGAGTTTGGTGGTCTAGGGGTTCCTAATTTGAGAAGTTTAAACATGGCTTTACTCAGTGCTTGGGTGTTTAGATACCAGTTAAACAGAGAAGGTATTTGGACTCAGATTGTTGATTACAAATATAAAACTGATAAACCAAATGTTTTGTGTTTTCCTATGCTTAATACTTCTCCTTTCTGGAAAGGAGTTAACTGGGAAAGGAGTTAACTGGGCTATGCAGGCTGCTAAGTCAGGCATTCTTTGGAAGATTGGGAATGGTAAAAAAAATTAGATTCTGGGAAGACTAATGGATAGGAAATACTAGTTTGGCTATTATATATTGGCCTTTATATGTTATTAATGAACAACATGGTGTTTCAGTAAAGGAGGCGTGGGATGGTTTAAACCTTAGACTCACTTTTAGGAGATCTGTTTCACAGCACTTGATGAATTTGTGGTGGGAGTTGGTGGACTTAGTTAAATCTATTGAGCTTTCAAATGAGGAGGATGTTATCATGTGGGCTTATAATCCTTTTGGACAGTATACTGTTAGTTCTTTATATGTTGTAGTAAACTTCAGGGGAGTTGCTCCTACCTTTGTGAATTCTATCTGGAAGTTACATATCCCTCTAAGGGTTCAATTTTTTCTTTGGCTCCTATCAAAAAACAAACTCCTGGCTAGAGATAATCTTGCTAAGAGGAAAGATTTACTGGACCATACTTGTTTAGGTTTGAAGCTAGGTAGCAACTATGAATCAATAGCTCGGTTTTGGTTATCTGAGAAAAAGCATGAGCTAACTAATGCTGTTTCAGCAGCTGTCATGTGGTCTTTATGGAAATTTTGAAATGAAATGTGCTTTCAGGGACGCGTCTGGATGGGCAAAAAGCAAATCCTACTCAAGATTGCAAGGATGTTCGAGAGATGGGTTCCGTTGATGAGGAAGGAGAATGAGGAAAAGTTGAAGCTGGTGGCCGTGGAGCTCACAAAAAAAGCTACCTCTCTACCTCGATTGACTTGGCGCATGATGGAGAGTTCGTCATCAAGATGGGATCCATCGGATGTGCTGCTTTTGTGATTCAGAGGTGCAACTGGAGAGCAATCTGATGTGATTGAGCAAGTCTCAGATACTTCTGGCATGTTTGTCGTGAATGATTTACCGTGTTAAGGCGGTTGTAAGGCTGTAGACGTTAAACAGTACCTTAAACGTTGAATGTTGGTGTGCTTTTTGCAATATAAAAGCGGGGGGACCCTTTTTTCTAAAAAAAGATATTGGCCCATGCCAACAGGACCTCCGTCCAAGTGTTCTAAACGATGAAGATTGTATACGAGGAAAAAGTCTTTTGGCACCCTCAGCTATTCATAAAAACCAGATTTTGGTCCCTTCTTCTCAACTTAAAACTGTTTGGATTTTTGCACCCGGTACTGTACAGTTTAGACAACGGTTTTGTCCGAGGTTGGCCACGTCAGCTGTGAGATGTTATATCAAACTATGTCGACAGCAGTGACAGATGCAGAATAGAATTGAAGGGGTACTGATTTCTTCTTCTTTCTTTAATCTCTCTATTTTTTTCCTCTCCTTTTCTTCTCCCTCAACTTCTGAGAATGAGATTGAAGGGGTTGATCTCGTCTTCTTCGATTCTTCTAATATCTTCATTTTTCTTCTTTTCTCCCCTTTTCTTCTCCCTCAACCTCTCAGAACGAGATTGACCTCTTCTTCTTCCTCCAATCTCTCCATTTTTCTTCTTTTCTCCCCCTTTCTTTTTCTCGAACTCTTTGTATTTCCATTGATACACCGGCTGTAGAAGGGCTGGAGCCCCCCCCCCAATCGTGGAACATTGTGGAAAGTTAAGGTGTGAACCGGGTTTCAGATAGTTTGGAACATCGTGGAACGGTGGCGGCCAACAAAATCACAGTATCCCTCCAAATCCCACCAAACGGCTTGTGTTTAGCTCGATTCTCCACGCCCCCGCAGACTAAACCACCGCCAAATTAAACTGGGGATCAAAATTTTCATATTGTGGGTCTCTCGCCACGACTTGCACCCTGCACCGTGTGGTCGCGGTCCGAAACATATATGCCCTTATTATTTTTTAAAAAACTATACAATTAAAAAATCTAAGTTTTGTTGAATTTTAAGTATTTGTTTTAGCATGGAAAAATATACAAAACTAGTTTTTTTAGTTTTTCTAAAGCCATGGTCTATCTTCGAATGCATAGTTTGAAGCTGAATCTTCTCGGGTCCCATTTTGATGTTTATTTACTAATGCTCTCATAGTTTATTAGAAATTATAATTAGTCGACATTGATGAACTTAAACTACATAGAAGGCCAAGTGACTTTGACGACAACACAAATTTCATACTATCATTTAACCACCTCATGATTTATCATATTTAGTATGATGTATGAACACAAGTGTGAAATGATCATGTTAGTGTCACTTTATTGTTTATTCTTATATATAATCATGTTAGTGTAGACAACATGGAATGACACTTGTGTTCATAGTAAATAGGATAATTATGAGGTGGTTGTAATCTCAAAAAAAATGAGGTGGCTATATGACACCGGTGGTTTAGAGAAGTTGTGTTCATAGTAAATAGGATCAAGTATAAAACATAGGTTGTTTCATGTTGCCGGCCATAAGATGTTTTAGAGAAGTTTAAAATGATCTAGTTTATCATAGACAGTAGTACTATTAAGAGGGGCAAATGTGTTTTTTATATCGGTTGTATAGTTCCACTTGTGAGATCCTAATAATGTTGAAATTAGAGATAAGTGGAGATCCAAAATGACTTTAAAAAAACTTTGCATAATTATTATAAAAATGCTAACATATTCTTATAGGTTGTGGTTGTCTTATGGGACAATTCTTAAATGCTCATTTTTACAAAGTTTTGAAATTCGATTTTAAAAGGATTCACAAAAAAAAAAGGATGCCTTTTGGGCATGGTTGGACTACTGAATCAGCCCTAGCGGTCCAAACCGCTGGTCAAAGCGACCGGGCCAAGAATACTGTATCAGTGGAACATTAGGCCCGCATAGTCCGTTGGTTTTTGGTCCTGTTAACTAGAGTAAGCGGCCCAACACTAGTCTAACAAAGGCCATGGGTCGGTCAGACCGACAGGCCCAATTGACAACATTGTTGACCGGTTTTAAATAGAAAAAAAAAATCCACTTTACATCCGTTAACTTTTGTAAAACACTTTTCCTATTTGCCTGAAATTTGAGATGATTTCAGACAATACTAATGTACAACCTATAGTTGTTAATTTTATATTTTGTTATTTGTTTTTGTGTTATAACATATTAAATTTTGTTCTTGTCCTCCTATAAAAATAATTGTAATTGTTAAATCGTCTTTGTGCCAACATATATAAGTCTTTGTGAGGTTTGTAGTTTTATATAACATATATTTTTTATTTCTGGAACCAAAAATTGCAGATCGTGTCTATATAAATTACAAAGAACTAAAACTGTAATTTTAGTATAAAATATATGCAATAACTATCGTCTGAAATAAAACTAAAATTCAGGCACTTGAAATTTAGCAAATCCCTTTGTAGAAATCTACTTTACGTCTCTAAACTCTAAAACTAGACAAAACATCTTCCGCAATTCTTAAAACCATTTATATGTCCCTGAGCGGTTTGAACTGTGGTTTTGCTGGTATGCTACAGTGATAGTGATTTTTTCTTTTTTCTTTTTTATTTATTTTGACTAAATCTTTAAAAATCATAATAAATCACAAAACAAATCATAAAATGAAAAATTATATTTTATTAGACTTTTTATGAGTAGATCTACGTAGAGAATATATAGCATGGTATGGTTTAATACAAAGTTTTTTCTTCATTTATTTTGGCTCAATTTTTGAAAAATCATATTAAATAATAGAAACATATAAAATGAAAAGTACAATTTTTTTAGACTCCACATGCGTAGATATACACAGTGAATATGTAATATGGTATGATTTAGTATAAAGTTTTTGCTTAATTTATTTCGGTTGAATCTTTGAAAAATCATAGCAAGTCACAGAAATCATAAAATAGAAAGTTCAATTTTGCTAGAATTCGCATGAGTAGATCTACACAGTGAATGTATAATATAATATAATTTAATACAAATTTTCTATTATAGTTTTATAATCTATGCTTTTATGTAATTAATTAAAAATTCATAGTTGTAGCTTCTATAACTATTTTGTTGGATTACAACATGCCCTATTATATATTCACTGTGTAGATCTACTTATGTTGAGTCTAACAAAATTAGATTTTCTATTTTATGATTTTTCTGTGATTTACTATAATTTTTCAAAGATTAAGCCAAAATAAATAAAGCAAAAAGATAGTACCATATTATATATTCATTGTGTAGATCTACTCATGTGGAGTCCAATAATTTTTTTTTATTTTATGATTTTTTTTAATTTACTATGGTTTTTCAAAAATTTACCTAGAATAAATAAAGAAATTTTTTTATTAAATTATATCATATTATATATTCACTGCATAGAAGTACTCATGTGGGGTGCAATAAAATTGAATTTTCCATTTTATGAATTTTTTGTGTATGATTTTTTAAAGATTCAGCCAAAATAAATCAAAAATAAAAAGACAAAACCGCAATCATGGTAGCAAACCACCATCCAAACCGTTCAGGGACATAATATGAACGGTTTTAAAAATTGAGGGATATGTTTTGTCTGATTTTAGGGTTTAGGGACGTAAAGTAGGCTTTTACAAAAGTGTAGGGACATAGAATGATCTTTTTCCTTTTGAATAGAGTTATTGTTGGGCCCATGGCTGCCCTGTTTAGTTCGCTTCAAAATTCCAAAACTTTACGAGATTCTCTATCACATCGAATCTTTGGACGTATGCATGAAGCATTAAATATACATAACAAGATAACTGATTGCACAGTTTGTCTGTAATTTGCGAAACGAATCTTTTAAGTCCAGTTACTTCATGATTGGACAAAAATTACCAAATACAAACGAAATACTCAAAATTTTGTAAACATTTTGAATCTAAACAAAGCGTTCTTGTTTCAAAACGGCTACTTTTCTTTCGCCCTCTATAAATAGATGGGTGGCCAGCTGGGAGGTCTCGGCACTTTGGGAAGCTTATACACATCAAGAGAGCCTCATTTCTCCTCTCCCTCTCATATGATACGATTCTTTCAACGAGGAATGAATCCTCGGCTCCTCAGCCTCCTAGTTACCGTGCCATCTACTGTAGCAGACGTGTTTTTTTATTATTTTTTTTAAAATTTTCAATTTTTTGTATCGGTTACTGTTTCGTTTACTGTAGCTTTTTGTTTTTTTAATTTTCATTTTTTTTCCATCTCGGTTACTGTTTTGTTCACTGTAGCTGACGCGCTTCTTATTTCTTTTTTTTATTTTTTATTTTCATTTATTTTTTTTGTTTTGTCTCTATTTTTCTTTTTTTATGTTCATATTGTATCTGACGCAAAATGTTTTTTTTTTAAAAAAATTGTCACCATTTTTCTCTTTCTTTTTTCACGTGGGTACGGGACTGCGTGTACCATAGATATGATAGCCTTTCCACGAGGAATGAATCCTCGGTTCCTCAGCGTCCCAGTTACTGTACCATCTACTATAGCAGACGTGTTTTTTTTTTATTTTTTTTGTTTTTTTTAATTTTAATTTTTTTCCGTCTCGGTTACTTTTTCGTTTATTGTAGCTTTTTTGTTTTTTTAATTTTCATTATTTTCATCTCGGTTACTGTTTCGTTCACTGTACCTGACGCAAAATCTTTTTTTAAAAAAAATTGTCTCCGTTTTTCTCAATCTTTTTTCACGCTGGTACGGGAGTGCGTGTACCATAGATATTCTTTTATTTTTAACACATACTCCGAAGTACGTTTACTGTTTAAACTTTTTCTCCTTATTTTTTCTTTCATTTTCTTTTCCATGTACCATAGGCGTGCATAGCTGATCGCGTGAGGCTAATTTGTGAGACAAATTAATTAAGCATAATTAGTCTATAATTTATTAATGTGATGCTATAGTAACATTGTACTAATCATATATTAATTAGGCTTGATAAATTCGGCTCACAAATTAGTCGTGACTTTTACAATTAATTTTGTAAATAGCTCATGTTTAGTCCTAATTAATATCCAAACACCCGATATGATACCTTCTAAATTTTAGTCATTACATCCAAATACCCCTATATCAAAATATTTTTAATTATCATTCATGTCAACCATAGGAATACGGAAAACATAGTACTTTTAATAGCCCAATACACTTTTGTGTTAACCTATTCCTAAGCCCTCAAAATACCTTTTCGTGTTTGCGTCACATCACAATCCTTATTTATATCATAATAATTAGTTATACATAAACAACATATGACAAATATCCAGTAAAACCGACGCAACCGAGCGCGCCCCATGTGCTAGTACACTTCATGCGAGACAAGTTTAGAGAGTGATCCTAGTGTGTGTATTTGAGAGATCGATCAAGTGGCACAAGGTGTTGATTTGCAAGAGTAATTGCTTGTTACTTTTGGAAAGTGTTGGTTCCTAGACAACTTGGTGATCATACCTCCATTGAAACATGTGGGAAGGTTGTTGTGACACCCTATGTCAAGCTTGCATTAGGATCATCCTTAACCACTAAGCACAAACATTTCATTGCATTCATGTTTGCATATGATATCATTTCATGTGTGTGTTTATATGTTTTGAAACTAGAATTAAATAGGTGTTTGTGATCAATCTGTTTAGCTAAACCTTGCTATGCTTAGAGTAAAATATGGTTTGCTTTATGTTTGTTTACCCTGCTTAATTTTATCTGTTAAAGAAATAAAGTAATTCCTATCCTAATTAGCTTAAATAAGTTTTTAATCTTCGACTCTTGAATCAATGGTTTTCAGAATTTATGATCTACATGAAAAAGGTAGAGAATAATATTCTGAACAACTTTGGTTTAAGTGTCAAAACTTAGTTTGGAGTTTTTGAAACTGTTTTGAAGCAAATTCAGTTTGAATCAAATAAAAGAAAATAGGAAAAAGAAATCAGAACCGAAGCAGGTCGGGTACCGCTTTCGGCCCGCTCGGCCTCGACCGCCGCTCGATAAGGGACGGACCAAGGGTCGAACGAACGACCCCGAGCCGGAGGCTCGATCAGCCGATCGACCCCCCCCCTCGACTTCGACCCCTCGAAATGACGGACTTAGGGTTGAACGAACGACCCCCGAGTCCGAGGCTCGATCAGTCAATCGACCCTCCCCTCGACATCGACCCCCCTCCAGCACGCATGTGCCGCGCACACCCTCGCGCACTCACCCGACCGCGGCTGAACCATACGTCGGCGTCGTCTGCCGCGTGGTCGACGATGCCTGACCGCGGATGCCGAACACGCTATCGCCGCCGCTGCGGCCCTGCACCGACATCGATGTCGCTAATCAGCCGCTCGCTCTGTCTCAGTCGCGTCCGCACCCGCGCCGCGTTAACGGCACTAAGACCGAGCCTGCACCGTTTTCCCGCCGCTGACGCCCCTGCTTCGCCGCCGCAGACCTGCCAGCCGCACTGCCGCGCGCCGCGCCGTCGTTTCGCAGTAACGCCGCCGCAGTGCCGCGTCCGATCAGCTCTACGCCTCGTCGCCTTCGCAATCGAGCGCGAATCCGCACTAACGGCGCGTCGACCAAGTCTTGCTCTGCTCCCGCGCGCCGCAAACACGCCAGCGCCGCTGCCACCGCCGTACTATCACGTCATGGCCCTCACTGGCCGCGCCGGTCGGCCATGACCGTGCAAAGAGGAGTGCCTATACCTCCTCTACTTCCCACACTCGTCCGCACTCATCCTCACTCGCTCACTCGCTCACGTTGCCTCTGTTCTCGCCGCGCCAAGCGCCAACAGCACCGCAACGCCCCCTCCTCAAATCCACCACCACCCGAGCTTCTCTGCTCGATCCATCTCGCATTAGCTTTCGTCTTCGCCCCGCACACACGCTGCTCGCCTCTGTTTAACCAGCCGTGGACTCTCGTCGCCGGAATGCCTCCGCCGTTCCTCGGCCCCGAGTCACCACCGCACCGACCAAACAGTGTTCACCCCTCACCGTCTCGCCTTCGACGCCTCCATCTTCGTGGAAGCTTCACCGGAACTAGCAGAGGTGAGAACACCTTTTCCCTAGCTCCAGTTCGACCTGTATCAGCACAACACCGTTGGTCGTGCGCCATTGCCGCCGCCGCGGAGCTTGGACGTGGCCAGGGTTCCACAGAGCCCCTTCAGCTCAACTAACCCTCGAACCGCACTCACCACATCACCACGATGCTCACGCAACCCTGCGCCGAGCCTCGCATCGCCGGTGATCACCTCGCCGTGTCGCACCGTCGTGCTGCACCACCACCGCACGCCGCCGACCACTTTCACGGTCGCAACGGTTCAACCAACACCACCAGTGGATGCGCATCATCATCCCGAGCCTAGCACACCCAAACCCACCGCCGGGGACCTCACCGCTAGCGAGAACGCGCCGGTCAGCACCGTCCTCTGTTCCCTGCACGTCGACAGATAGACCTCGAGTTGACCGAGGGTCCTGCCTGTCAGCCGCCCCGCACGCCTCTGCGTGTATCGAGCCGGTTTCCGAAATGAATTTCTTTTTCTATTTTCAGTAATGTGTTAATGTTTGTTTAATTTATATCTAGAGTTTGGTAAATCCTAAAGTGGTCAAATCAATTTTGTTAGACTCTATATGTTATGATCTTTCTGTTAAAAATATAAAAATGATTTTTTGGAGAATGTCTTCAGTACTAATGTTTAATTAGTTGTTTTCTGCATATCTCAAAGTTAATTGTGTTCCTGTTTAAAATGGCTAAATAAATATGTAAGGTTTTTATGTTAGCTCTGTTATCCTATGTAGAAGCTAGGAAAAATATAACATGCCATGTTTCTGTGTAAACTTTATTTATCATCTATTAAAATGTGTTTCTGCTATTTTCTTAGATTAATTCCTGTGGTAAATATGTGCATGTATAAATCATGAAACTTTCTGTGGAGTCTCTATATGTCATGCTCTGTCTAAGAAAAATATCATATGTGGTATGTTGTATGGCAGAAAAGATACTTGTAGTTCAAGTGTCCTTTTCTAGAGTTTTCTTTGGAAAATCATATAGAGTAGTTTATGTTTGTGTTGATCATGGAACTTTCCTGATAAATATGTTTTTAAGTATAGATTCTGCTAAAAATAAGTTATAGCTTGTTTTACCCTGTTAGCTAGTAGCTCTAGTTCTAAGTGGCTTTGTGGTAATTTATTTGTTAAATGCTTAGAGTCGCTTTTAGTGTGCTAAATCTTGTTCAAGCATCATCCCTACATCATCAAGTTACTTATTTATGCATTGCAATCATTTAGGATCAGTGGAGGAACATCAGGAGCCAACCCCAGAGACAGAAGTCCAGGAGGTGCAGGAGCTAAACGAGGAGTACCACGAGCTCGACACTAACCTCCCCGAGTGCCCTGACCACCAACCCTCCACCTTCACTCAAGGCAAGCCCCGGAGCATTCTTAAGCCTCCCATTATTTACAATTAATCTACTTGTGTATTTTATACTGTGATGCATTAGGTGATAGGAGTTGTTTGAATCCCAAATTGATGCATTACCTTCCTTGATTATTGTTTCACCTACCTTGTTACCCTGTTAATAAAAGTAAAAGCAACCGCTTAGCTTGCTTAGAATAAATGGTTACATTTTATTTTATGTTCGTATTATCCCATAGGGGTAATACTATCACGGTTGGCTATATTTTGATATCGTGGAAAGAACCAATGGTAGTAATGAAATGCGGTCAACTGGAAGGAAGAGGCACCAAGTGGTTTAGACTTGGGGGCAGTCCGTCCGTTGGATCGTATAGGTTTGTATACGATGGTGGCCCTCTTACATCTTTGAATGCGCCCTTTCACATAGGGGCCGTCGGGAGTGTCGACCCCGAAGCCGAGTAAGCACTGTCCGGGCCGGCGCTCAATCTGCTGTGAGCACCCTCTAGTTTGTAGATACGATCTGCCCCGTGGTGGCCAACTGATTTCTACAATTGGGTGGACCAATGCGAGCCCACGGCGATACCACCTGTACTTTTTTGAGCGGTAACCCAATGCATGGACCCGACGGGGAAAGTGTGGGCGTGTGTTAAAGGTAATCTTGCCAGCTGGTTCTATATCGATTCGAATTGCCGCCCCCACTGGATATGGGGGATTATGCTGAGCTTCACCACGGTACAACTCCATGTGATATCGTAATGGTTCTACTAAAATATTGATGAAGAAATTGGATATATGTTATTATATTGTTTGAGTAGTTCAAGTGAGTGCTCTGGTACAGGTGCAAACCTAGAGATAATAATAATAGGATGGAAAATGGTTGTCGCCGCTCGCTCTGTCTCGCTCAAATCCGCGTTAACGGCGCTAGGACCAAGTCGGCACCGTTTTCCCGCCGCTGACGCCCTGCTTCACCACCGCAGACCTGCCAGCCGCCCTGCCGCGCGCCGCGCTGTCGTTTTGCAATAACGCCGCCGCAGTGCCGCGTCCGATCAATTATTCGCCTCGTATCTTTTGCAATCGAGCGCGAATCCGCGCTAACGGCGTGTCGACCAAGTCCTGCTCTGCTTCGCTCGCCGCAAGCACGCCAGCGTCGCTGCCACCACCGCACCATCACGTCACGGCCCCCACTGGTCGCGCCGGTCGGCCATGACCGTGCAAGAGGAGCGCCTATACCTCCTCCACCTCCCACACTCGTCCGCACTCATCCGCACTCGCTCAATGACTCGCATTGCCTCTGTTCTCGCCGCGCCGAGAGCTCTGAGCACCGTAAGCGCCTCCTTTCTTAAATCCACCACCACCCAAGCTCCTCTGCTCAATCTTTCTCCTTCTAGCTTTCGCCTTTGCCTCGCAACCGCGCTGCTCGCCTCTTCTTCCCCAACCAAGCACTCCAGTCGCCGGAACGTCCCCGCCGTTCTTCGACTCCGAGTCGCCACCGCACCGATCAACCAGCGTTCACCGTTCGCCGTCTCGTCTCCGACGCCTCCATCTTCGTGGACGCTTCACCGGAGTTAACCGAGGTAAGAACGCCTTTCTCTAGCTCTAGTTCGACCCTCATCAACACAGTACCATTGGCCGTGCGCCATTGCCGCCGCCGCGGAGCTTGCACGTGGCCAAGGTTCCACAAAGCCCTTCTGGCTCAACTAACCCTCGAGCCACACTCACCACCTCACCACGATGCTCACGCACCCCAGCGCCGAGCCTCACGTTGCCGGTGATCACTTCGCTGTGTAGCACCGCCAAGCTGCGCCGCCACCGCACACCGTCGACCCCTCTTCACGGTCGCACCAGTTCAACCAACACCACCAGTGGATGCGCGTAGTCATCCCGAGCCTAGCACAACTAACCCCACTGCCGGAGTCCTCACTGACGGCGAGAACACGTCGATCAGCACCGTTCTCTGTTCCTGCTCGACGGTAGCTGGACCTCGAGTAATCGAGGGTCATGCCCGTCAGTTGCCTATCCTCGAGTAATCGACGGCAGATGGACCTCTGCGTGTCTCGAGCCAGTTCCCGAAGTGATTTCCTATTCTATTTTCAGTAATATATATGCCATGCTTGTCTTCTTTATACCTAGAGTTTGGTAAATCCTAAAATAGTGAAATCTTGTTGTTAGTTTCTGTATGTCCTGATCTGTAGATAGTTTTATATAAATGTTTTTGGAGAATGTCTTCAGTACTAATGTTTAATTAGTTGCTTTCTGTATTTAACAAAGTTAGCTATGTTTCTGCTCTTTTCTTAGATTAAGTTCCTGTGGTAATATGTTTGTGTTGATCATGGAACTTTCCTGATAAATATGTTTTAAAGTATAATCTCTGCTAAACATAAGTTATAGCATGTTTTATCCTGCTAGCTAGTAGCTCTAGCCCTAAGTAGCTTTGTGGTAGTTCTTTTGGTTGTATGCTTAGAATCTCTGTAGTGTGTTAAATCTTGTTCAAGCATCATCCCTGCACCAATCAGTTATTTATTTATGCATTGCAATCATTTAGGATCCGTGGAGGAACATCAGGAGCCCACAGAGACAGAAGTCCAGGAGGTACTGGAGCTATACGAGGAGAACCAAGAGCTCGACACTAACCTCCCTGAGTGCCCTGACCACCAGCCCTCCACCTTCTCTCAAGGCAAGCCCCGGAGCATTCTTAAGCCTCCCATTATTTACAATTTAATCTACTTGAGTATTTTATACTGTGATGCATTAGGTGATAGGAGTTGTTTGAATCCCAAATTGATGCATTACCTTCCTTGATTATTGTTTTACCTACCTTGCTACCCTGTTAATAATAAAGTAAAAGCAACCGCGTAGCATGCTTAGAATAAATGGTTACCTTTCTTTTTATGTTTCGTGTTATCCCATGGGGGTAATACTATCACGGTTGGCTATATTTCGCTATCGTGGAAAGAACCTATGGTAGTAATGAAATGCGGTCAACTGGAAGGCAAGTGCACCAAGTGGTTTAGACTTGGGGGCAGTCCATCCGTTGGATCGTGTAGGTTTGTACACGATGGTGGCCCTCTTACATCTTTGAATGCGCCCTTTCACATAGGGGCCGTTGTGAGTATCGACCCCGAAGCTGAGTAAACACTGTCCGGGCGGGAGCTCAATCTGCTGTGAGCACCCTCTAGACTGTAGATACGATCTGCCCCGTGGTGGCCATCTATTTTCTACAATTGGGTGGACCAATGCGAGCCCGCGTCGATTACCACCTGGACTTTGTTGAGCGGTAACCTAATGTTGACCCGACGGGGAAAGTATGGGCGTGTGTTAAAGGTAATCTTACTAGCTGGTGTATATCGATTCGAATTGCCGCCCCCACTGGATATGGGGGATTATGCTGAGCTTCACCACGGTACAACTCCATGTGACATCTTAATGGTTCTACTAAAACTTTGATGAAGGAATTGGATATATGTTAGTATATTGTTTGATTAGATCAAGTGAGTGCTCTAGTACAAGTGCAATAACCTAGAGATAATTAGTAGGATAAAAGATGACTGCTCATCGCATCATTAAAGTAAACTCCTTTAATTTAAGCATTTCCGCAAAGTAAAGCTTACCCAACCCCAGATACAACCATGCATATCCTTGGAGTCTTTATTTTCCGTTAGACGGGTAAGTTTAGCTGAGTACATTCCCGTACTCAGGGTTTATCCCGTTTGTTGCAGATGGCCAAGTATACTTCGGCTATTGTAAGCACTGTCTCTATCCTGTCGAAGGAGAAGAGGAGTAGGCCTTGGGTAAGGTCATCTACGAGCTCATCTTTTGCTATTGTCGGACATGACATCATGGGCACCCCCAGTTTTTAAAATTTCAAGTTCAAAGTGTCAAACAATGTTTTATTTGGCCACAAGTGTTGTGGCGTAAGTACTACTTTTATTTGGAACAAAGTGTTGTAATAACTTTATTTCGTACTTTAAGTATTTTCGGTTTATTTGTGGCTCGTTTGAATGTGCATACCTGAATGTATGCGATCCTGATTTGATGTTAGAAATCCTTCGAGATTTCCGGACTACCGGGATTATATGGGCTCAAGTGTTTTAAGTGGTAGTTAAGTTAGCTACTTTAGCACTTGATCTCTTATAATTTGGGCGGTTCCGTCACAGCTGGTATCAGAGCATTGTTCAGGTATCCTCATTCGTTTGAGCGACTTTCTTAACAAAACGGGTATTTTCAAAACTATTTTTATAAGCTACTTTCGAAACTTGGGTGCCAGAGTCTAGTCCTTAGCCCTATACTAGGAAATCAGGTGGCTTAGTTATACTAACTTGGTTCAGGGTTTTGCTCATGCTGGATCTTTGTAATTTGCCGGGATATCATTCTTGGGAAGAATGATATTAGGTTCGAAAACTTGCATTAAAAACTATTTGGGAGATGTGAGAGCAGACCTTCCAACCGTTGGTCAAGGGAAGTGATATCTTGTTACTTAAGGATATGCGAGCTTTCACACAAACATATCTAAGAAGTATGTGATGCTGGGTGGGTTTTCCGAGCTTGGTGCATAAGGTTTTGGTATCTAACTGATATGTACTTAGTGCGTATCAGGAAGTGCCCGGTGATTTTCTGCATTGGGTTTTGTTCTTTTGGGCTGAGATGAAATTTTCTGCAGGTACACTAACTACGCAACCGTGTAGAACGAATAACTACGTAATGAGAGATCGGCTTGCCACCGACTAGAACGTTAGGACTTACGAGTCATTCTAGTTGAGTGAGAACATAGTTACGATCATGCATCATGTTTATATTCTTGTACCATGTCATCCCTCCTCTTAAATTGTAAATCATCCCCTTTTGATAAAAAATGACCAACTTAATATCTGTCTCACGAGAGTCGAAACCCCCTTGTTCTACAGATGCCTCGTACCCGTCTGACCGCCAGGAAGGCAACCGGAGGAGCAGGAGTCCCTCGCCACCCGTTGGCAAAGAAGATGACCAAGGGAAAGTTTTTGACGTACTTTGGGCTGCCAACTATCCTTTGGCGAGTTTTGCACGCCATTGGGTATTCCGAGGGCAGTGAACCCAAGTACTCTTGGCAGAAGCAGCAGTATGGTCAAGATTCTTTGGTCCAGGTTGAGATCAAAGTAAAAGCTTTGGAAGGAAGGCCCGACTGGGCAGGATGGACGATCGTTACCAAGGGAGCTTGTGCTAAGGATGGAGCCAACAGGGCAGCATACCTGGTGTTAAAGGACATCATCGCTCGTTTTCCAGCAGATCTTGCAGACGCATGACCGGGAGTGTTCCCACGTGGATCAGCTTTTCCTGTGGATTGGATGCAGACTGAGGAGACAGCTCTGACGGGAGACGAAGAGGAGCTTTTCTTTTGTGAGACCCCAGCCATGGGTGCCACTGGAGCTCTTCTAGGCACTTGTGAGAGTCTGGAGCGCAGTCTGGCAGATGTTGCAGAAATCCACAACGCCACGATGGAAAGCAAGCGCCAGTTGCAGCAAGAGTTCGAGACAGCCATCGAGACCCTTCAGGCAGAGTTAGCTCAGATGACTCTGGAACGCAATCAGGCTCAGGCTAAGTTGGAGGAGGAGATCACTGCTCGTGTGGTCAGTGAGCAGTTGCTTCTCGAGGCCACCAACTCCAGGAATGAAGCTTGGACCGAGTCAGAGGATCTGCAGGCTAGAGTTGCAGAGTTAGAGGGAAACCTCAATGGACAGCAGGAGTACATCAACAACCTGCACGAGGCTTTCCACGCTCTCCATCAGCAGCAGGCAGCAGCAGCAGCTGAAGCCGCCGAAGCACCCGCACCTGAGGAGCCAGAGCCACAGGATAGAGTGATCCTTGGTCCTGACTCACCGAACGAGGTCTTCGCCGACGAGCCCTTCTACGACGACAACCTCGACGACAACATCGGAGAGCACGACTACTCCAACGGTTACTGAGCGCTAGATTAGGAGTTGATCTTCCGCGCAAGGATCTTTGTATCTTGTTGTTGTTTAAGACTCTGTTTAATTTGGATCTTCGTGATGTGTAAGCCTAAATTGGAATTTAAGTCCAGGCGTGGTTCTGGCGACGGATTTGGAATGTTATTTGTATGTTTATGATGGGCAATTAATTCTGTGATGTTATGTGGAAAGATGAATAACTATATCTGGTCGTGTGCTTAATGTTACATTTTGTACAGCACAGTATATATTCATTGTTCAATATAGCATCACCTAATTGTTGCTTGTTAATGGGCTATACAGATGACGGCTAACACTCGTCGCACCAACCGGGCTGATGGAGAGGCATCCCAGAGAGAGGACTTGCCACCACCACCACCACCTGCAATGACACCGGAAGCGTTCTTTGGCCAGTTCTTGGGCAGCCAAAGAAGTGTCGAAGAGATGCAGCGGCAGATGAACGAAACTCTGCGCAACATCGCTGCCAACACAGCTCAGCAGCACAGACAACAGCAGGGGGCCGCATCTAACCAGTACAGTTCTTACAAGGATTTCATGGACACTCACCCTCTTATCTTCAAGCGAGCTACTGAACCGCTGGAGGCAGACGAATGGCTGCACTCCATGACACAGAAGTTTCGACTTCTGCGCCTGACAGACGAGCTGAAGGCGGAATATGTCGCGCACAGGCTGGAAGGACTAGTGAGTATCTGGTGGTCCCAGTATCGTGATAACTTGCCTGCCGGTACGGCAGTTACATGGGAGTTGTTCTCCACAGCTATGCGCCGTCACTACATCTCCGATGGCGTGATGGAGATGAAGCTTACTTAGTTCATGCGGTTATCCTAGGGTACCAGATCCGTAACAGAGTACCTCACCAGTTTCAACAAGTTGGCTCGCTATGCCAGTGACTTTGTCAACACTGAAGCCAAGAAGATCGCTAGCTTCAAGAGAGGCATGAACGCCGCTCTCCTGTCCAAGATGGGAAACAATCACCGCATCACTTTCAGTGACTTCATCAGCGACTGCTTGAATCAAGAGACCAACGACAACAGGTTGCTTGCAGAGACGCGTCGTCGCATACCAGAGGGAGGATCTCAGAGTAGGGGTCCCAGTGCTTCAAGGCCAGTGTTTCGTCCACCACAAGTTGGTGCATGTTTCCAACCACCTCAAGGGAAGATGACCAATGCTCGTGCTCGTCCCGCATACCAGAGACCCTTCATTGCACCCCTACAACAGAATAAGGGTAAAGTCGCAGCACCTACAGTTGAAAGTCAGAAGATGCCATCTGTGGTAGGACCGTGCTTCAACTGCAGACAAACAGGTCACCTGTCTCGCTTCTGTACAAAGCCCAGAAGGCAGTTCAGCTATCCCCAGAAGCCTCGCACAGGGAATGTTCATCACACCACCTTGGAGGAAGTACCAGAGGGAGAGCCCATCACAGCTGGTACATTTCTTGTTAATCAATGTCCTGCAGTTATCTTGTTTGATTCTGGAGCATCGCATTCATTCGTTAGTGGGAACTTCGTGTTGCGGAGTCAACAGAAGGTGGTAGAATTGGAAAAAGAGTATCAGATTAGTGCAGCAGGAGTTGTCCTATATACTCGTAAGATGGTAAAGGATGTAGAAATTACCATGGGGACGACATCGATATATGTCAACCTCATCGTAATACCTGAGCTAGGTCTAGATGTAATCCTTGGTATGGAATGGATGAAAGCTTGGAAAGTGCATCTAGATATAGCCCAACGAGCAGTATCTATCACCAACCCACAGAATGGAGTTACCTTTGGAATTTTCTTACCGAAGAATCCAAATCAGCTGGGAGTCATGTTTGCGATCACTGCAGAGTTGTTGGATAAGATTCCTGTAGTTTGTGAGTTTCCAGATGTGTTTCCTGATGATCTTCCAGGGTTACCCCCAGACCGAGATGTCGAGTTCACTATAGAGCTTGCTCCAGGAACAGCACCTATATCTAGGAGACCATATAGGATGCCACCCAATGAGTTAGCAGAACTCAAGAAACAACTCCAGGAGTTGCTGGAAAAAGGTTTGATCCGTCCGAGTTATTCACCGTGGAGATGTCCCACCATCTTTGTGAAAAAGAAGGATAAAACCTTAAGAATGTGCGTGGACTATCGCCCTCTCAATGCGGTTACCATCAAAAACAAATATCCGTTGCCGCGGATTGATTTGTTGTTTGATCAGTTGTCTAAAGCTAAAGTGTTCTCCAAGATAGATCTACGATCTGGTTACCATCAGATTAAGATCAGAAAGGAAGATGTATCTAAGACCGCTTTCTCCACAAGATACGGTCTCTTTGAATATCTAGTGATGTCTTTTGGATTGACAAATGCGCCTGCGCATTTCATGTACTTGATGAACTCCGTGTTCATACAAGAGTTGGTAGCAAATTTAGATAGCGAGGTGCAGTCCAGCTAGATGTTAGTTTGGTTTCATATTTAAATTAACTAACTTCTACAATTAATTTTTAGAAATGACTATTTATCCTCTTTAGTTGGTCATCTCAACCCTACATCTACTCGCAAAAATCAACAAAAACAACCATATAAGATTCAAATAATTGTAAGTTAGAGACCATGATGTAGATTGGTTTTAGACAAAAAAAATGTAAGATTAGCTTCATATTTTTCTAAGCTATAACATTTTTTCTATAAATTCTCTAAGATTATTTTTATGGGGTTTTCATTCCATAATTTTATAGAAGTATATGGATATCATTATAAGCTTTTGTAAGTCTATTTGACTACTAAACTATCAACATAGTTTGACTTGCCTCTCTTGTAGCTGACAGTGCATGCTCTAGAATGTTCGACATGGTATGTTTCACGAGCCATTTTAAAATAGGATATGTATGAAAAACTATTGTTTTCATATCCAGGTCTTATATATGATCCAATAAGTTTTGGAATCAGACTCCATATCATGGTAGATAAGAGTATTCAAACTTGTATGAGCACATATTATATATATAAGTTTAGACAGAAGATATTTTTTATTGTCTGGTACATAGAGAAAGATAGACAAAAAATAGATCACCTAAAAAATAGCTGAAATTTTTACTTCTTTATTATTAGATATAAAATATAGCTAGTAATACCTAATAAGGTTTTTAAATCATGGAAATATGTTCGAGCTGCTAAACATTTCAACAAAAATTCTTGAGATAATTTGTAAAAAAGATAAAATATTTTGAGCTATTGAAAGTATATCAGACTTGGAAACATTATATTTAGGTTTAGGAAAACAGAAAAAATGCTTACAAGAATCTAGAAATTACCTAAACATTTTAATCGATCTAAATATGTTTTGAAAACTTCTCACATAATGCATGAGATACAACTAGCACAACTCCCAAAGGGCTCAAAAGCTATATGTTTCCCAAAAGCAGTTTTTATTATAGTACAAATCTAAAAACACCTTGCACCATGCTTTCAGCTGTTGAACAAAAAAGTTATCTTTCTGTCACTAAAGGCCTGTTTGGTACAGTGAGCTGTTTTTTTTTGTCAAACATCTCTTTCCAAAATAGCTTCACCCATAAAGGTGTTTTTCTTCCCCTCTCACAAAGATATGAAGTGAGATGAAGCTAAAAATAGTAGTTTATCACAGCTCTCTCCCCTCTTTCTCTCTCATATTTTTTTTGAAACGAATCAGGCAGGAGAGCTGTCGATTATATTAAAAAGCAGGAGAGCTCAAAATGAGCACAAAGATAAAACAACAATCCACAACCACATCGAAAAAAACTCAACAAAAAGGAAAAAAACTCTAGTCGGTCGGATTGGGGCATCGACACGAACTGCACAAGCGCCGAAGCTCAACTCAGGAAACAGGAAAAAAGAAAAAAGAATCACCAACAACTCCAACCGCTACACTGCACTGCCAAGCCCTAGACGAAAAGGATGCCAAGGCCAAAAAAACCATCGTCATCGTTCGCGCCATCGTTGCCAACGATGATCCACACCGGACTAGCCTGCTGCCAAGCAGAACTAGCCGTCGTAGGTCGCTGCGAGCCGTGTAGCCTTCCCGCAATCAGATCCGCTTGCGCCGCCTGTCTAGACGATGTACAACACCGGACTAGCCAGCACCAAGCAGGACTAGCCGCCGTAGCCCGCTACAAGCCGCCAAACTGAACGCGTGAATAGCTGCCTCCGGCGCTCACCAAGCCGAACCTGTCCGCCGAGATCCAAGCGCACAAACTGTAGCTTCCGGACCTAGCTGCCTCATCCATGTAGAAGAGCCACACACGTCCTCCAGCTGCCACTCAGAGCGCCTCCTTGCGCCAGAACAGTCGCTGCTGTGCAGGACCGCCCGCCGCCATACAACGTAGGTCACCTCGACAACGCAAATCTGCTAGCCACCACCTCCCACATCGGCCACATCGCCAACTCTGTGGGTGCCTCCCACGCCGGCCTCCTCGCCAACTTCGTGGCCACAACTGGCGTACGGTCCCAAAAGCCGTCGCCCTCAGTTAGCAAGCAGATGCGAGGCCCTCCAATCGCCGCGCTAACACCCTCTTCATGGCTGCCTTCCTCCGCTATAGACACCGCAAACATGAATCCTCAACTAGACCTCCACCTTACTCACCACAACGCAAGCCGACGTTGTGGACTGGCCAAGCACGAGCTTCCAAAAAACGACACCTCCAAGGAGGGATGCGACACCACTGGTGCCGCCGTCGCCTGACCAGAAGGTCAACGGTTTTCACCGGGGAAGAGCACGACATGCCAAGGGGAGAGTACCGTTCGATAGACACTTCCAAGGAAGAAAATGACGCCGATAGGCATCACCGTCATCGACCCAAGAGGACAAAGCTTTCGTCATGGTGCCTCAACCCCCGTGCACGTCAAAGGCTACGATCTGTTCACTGCGCCAGCCACATGCCTCCGCGCCACCGAACCACTGCACTGTCGTGCTCCCGCCGCACCACCGCCGTCTCAGACCTAGTGGCTTGTTGCGCTGTCTCCGCCATAGACGGAGTAGGGATGGTCGGAGGAGAAGGTCTGCGTCGCCCCGTGCCAGCTTGACGCCGGATCTAGCCTCAAGTCAAAGACGAGCTCTAGGCCCAGGGTGGATAGCAGCTCGCCAGGACCTCCCTCACCGCCACCAGACGGAGAGAAACACGACCGGATCCGGCTCCGGGGACACTGGATCCGGCCTCCAGGCCACCAGATCCGTCTTCCCGAGCAGCTCCGACATCGATGTCGCCATGGCCGCCGGCCACACTCGCGGCCGCCCCTGCTAGGGGATGAAGGGAACCTCGCCGCCACCTTCCTTGTGCCCGCGCGGGCATCCCGACGGAGCACTCCGGCGGCGACGAGGTGGAAGGGAGGAGTAGACGGGAGTGCGCGGCGCGGGTTGGAGTTCCGCCCGTGCCGCCCGCTCGGACGACACGGGGGTCAGCTGCTTAGAGTGTGAGTATTTCTCTCTCATATTAATGTATAAAGCTGTTGATGAAGCTATTTTGCGAAACACTTTTTCTAAAATAGCTCGGCTTCACCTAGAGAGTTGCTCATAAAACTATTTTCTAAAAAAACAGCTTCACTAGTGAAGCTGAGCTGTACTAAACAGACCCTAATTATATATATAGTGGATGATTCTATTCCTTTTCTTTCCCATCCATACTTCTCCGCGGCTACGTCGCCCCTTGACCTCGCCGACCCCACGCTTAGTGACCTTGCTGGCCCAGGCCAAGCAACCTTGTCGGCCCGCGCCTATTGACCTGCCAGCCTTCCCTGGGCAGCGGGAGTGGTGCGGCCAAGGCCAGCAAGCCCCCCACGCGAATACACTTAACTGCTTCTCTAGGCTCCCGAGAAAGAAGAGGTTGTGAGGTTGACATGCAGGGTCCATTTAGCAGTGAGAGAAGATGACAATAGCTTTTTGTTTCCAAAAGCCACAACCGTGCAAGCAAATGACTTTTGGCTTTGCTCATACCCCAAGTTACACAATATTATTTTAAAAAGCCATAACTCGCAACAACTTTTGCAAAAGTTACAACTTAACTAAACAAAATCTAAATGTACTCAACATTAAATGCATGTTGCATTATTCTTTTTTTTTGTGACTCATATTTGTTTTGTTAACAATTTTTTTAAAACATATTTAAACAGCAATTAGAATTTACGGAATTTTTTTTTAGATTTTTTTACGATATTTTTCCAAGTGACAAAACTATTTTTTTTAGAAACTACTAAAGATATTTACATGAGCTAAATGTTTTATTTGGATTTTGTTTCATCATAATATGTTTCAAAAAATTTATTGGGGAATTTTTAGAAGCTTATAAATTTTGTTCGAAACTATTTGATTTTTTAAGCAAAGGAAGAAACCGACTTATAGACCATTTTTAAATCTAGTAGTTTTTAAATGTAAAATATCTGATTTTAGAGTTAGTATATAATGTTTGAATCGAGAGGCTCTATATCCTTTCTAATCGGTAGGAATAAAGGTTTTGATAAAAAAAGTATCCTCTAATAATTTTTCAATTGATTATCTAATATAGCTTTTCTGAATTTCTCTCCAACATTTTTTCAATTGATCATCAAATATAGCTCTTCTGAATTTCTCTCTAGAGTATAAAAAAAATATAGTGAAACTGTTGGAGAGTGAAAAATATAGAAAAGGATTTTTTATATAATATATGATAATTAGAAAGTAAAGCTTTAAGAAATTCTTGGACATGCTCTAAAATATTTTTTTCCCCAACTCTGGCCTCAAGCGTCAAGCATCGAGCGACGCCACGCTCCTAGCCCAATCGCAATTCGCACAGACCCACTTCTTCTCGTCGCTCCCGACTCCCTGCCGCGCGGCCGGCGAGACGGAGGTCACAGGTGCGTTGCCAGCACCCAGCAGGCAATCGCTAACCGCGCTGGATGCCGGATGCCGCCTGCCCCCGCCACCACGCTTGTTTCCTTCAACTCCCTCCTCGCGTCGCTAGCGCGCTCCGGCCGCCCCGCGCAGGCGCTCTGCACGTTCCGGGACATGCTCGCGCAGGGCGTCCGGCCGGACCACTTCACCCTGCCCCCCGTTCTCCGCTCCTGCACGCTCATTGGCGCCGCGGGCCTAGCTTCCACCTCCCACGCGCTCATCGTCAAGCTCGGCGCCCAGGAAAACCTCTTCGTGGCGTCTGCGCTCGTGCTCTGTTACGCGGGCCTGACGAACCTCCCCGACGCGCGGAGGCTGTTCGACGGAATGCGCGAGCGCGACGCGGTCCTGTGGACTTCCATGCTGTCCGCCTACGCGCAGGGCGGGGAACCAGACGCGGCGCTGCAGTTCTTTGGTAGCATGGTGACAGCAGGAATGGAGCTGGACGCGGTGGTCATGGTCAGCCTGCTGCTCGCTTGTGGGCAGCTCGGGTGGCGCCGCCACGGAAGAAGTGTGCACGCCTGCTGTTTCCGGAGGTTTGTAGGGATGCCACTGTCCCTTGGGAACGCACTTGTGGACATGTACGTCAAGTGTGGGGACTTTGCATTCGCCGAAAGGGTGTTTGCTGGGATGCCTAGACGGGATGTTATCTCGTGGAGTGCTCTGATCCTTGGTCATGGTTTGAATGGACATTCTGATGTTGCATTGAGACTCTTCGATAGAATGACAGCTGAAGGAATCCAACCGAACTCGGTCACTTTTCTTGGGGCGTTATCAGCTTGTGCACATTCAGGCATGGTGGACAAAGCATATGCAATCTTCAAGGGGATGAAACTGTGGGGTATTGAGCCTGAACTGAAACACTACTCTTGTATGGCTGACACGCTTGGGAGAGCAGGGCAGGTTGTTGAGGCTGTGAAGCTCATAGAGGAAATGCCTTTTGAGCCCGACGAGGCCATGCTTGGAGGTGTACTGGCAGCCTGCCGAGTGCATGGAGAAATGGAGTCTGCTGAATTGGTTTCAAAGAGATTGATGGACATGTCTCCTGGAAAGAGTGGCTACTATATGAGCTTGGCAAACATATATTCAGATGCTGGGAGGTATAGTGATGCAGAGAGAATAAGAGGCTTCATGAAAGAAGTTAAAGTAAACAAGCTTCCTGGATATAGTTCAGTTGAATCAGATGCTGATAGGTTCCATATAACGAGCAATAGAGTCTGATGTGCTTGAACAAAATCTACTCTGTTGGGGCACACATCTCACTACTGCAGTGTATGCATTAAATTAAAGGGTAAAGAGAATAGAGTGCGGGTATACAATAGTGGAAGAAAGAGGGAATGAAATGCATTGGCAACTCAACGCGAGTATACAATAGTTAGACTTAGTGTTTCGTGTTACTGTATTGTGCTCAAATGTGAGGAAACCACTTCTTGAGATGATATGGACAGGTTGATAAAGATAAAGCATGATGGTCACAAATTGAAATCACATAATCTCCCAGTGTCTTTAAGAAAGGAGAAAGAGACTGTCCACCATGTGTGGTTTGGAGGTTATGACAGCTTTTGAAACTGACATATGGCCTCCAGGTCTGTGGACACATGATCAGAAATGGGGTTTTGTCAAGAGTCAAGACTCGTCCTATGTTCACAAGTGGATGGCCACTGTTGTGGGTTTATTGGCTAATCTATTCTCTGTCACAAGCCTTGTCTTACTATAGGACACGAGATGGTAAAATCTAAAATGATAGTTAATGTGGGTTCTATTGACTACGTTAGTCACTTAGTCTTATATGTAGTAGCTAATAGACATTGTGCTGGGTCTTTATTTTTCTGGTGTATTAAGTTTCTGTATTGATTCATGAAGACTGCACAGTTCCCTGAGATAACTATTACATGATGAAGTATCTGCAATGTGATAATATCTATACATGAACTCGTGAGGCAAAAGGTATGGAACTGAACTCAGGCTGCACCTCCTTTGACTTTCTTTTTTACAATAGTTTTCTCTGCATTGGCACCATTTGTTTACTCACCTAGAAATGGCATGTCTTCCATTCATATTCACATTAAGCGGAAATACGGTGATTGCTCAGTTCGAGAACTTTGCCGAGCAAGCTCATTTGTAAATGGATAAATTTGCATTTCAGACCCCCTGCCTAACAGGGAGATATAGCATGATGTTATACTATTTATTCACCTAAAAATGCATATAATATTTTAGCATGTCAACTGCCATCCTGGGTTAAACGTAAATAGACTATCAGCATGACTGCGATCTTCCAAATATTGCTTGACGAAATAACAAGTTATTTTGAGGGCTTTCTTACTTGCGCTAGAAACACATATGCAGCTTCCACCTAATAGTAGACACCCATATAACTGCTAACTCAGTCCACCTTTCCCTAAAAAAAAACACTCAGTCCACCTTTTCTACTTATCCAATTCCCTCACCTTTGCTGAAAAGTTAACGTCAATACAACAATGTTTTCTCTAGATGTTCACAATTAAATATTCTCAAGGGCTACAACTCATATTTATCTTGATTGGTAAGCAATAATGCATATAACAAGAATGTAGCTTTCTAAATGCCACTATGAAATGTCTGGAAAAGCAAGGGAGCATTTGTCAAGAGTTGTCTATCTAGACAATTCGCTTTCGAATCTTTTCAATCGAGAATTGTTATATCATAATAAAAGTTGAGAGCTGATATTTCGGTTACAAGCTGCCAAGCTGATACATCTTGTATTCTTGTGGATGCAACTGGACTGTGAGGTGAGCATTCGCTTTCACAGACTGTAGAGTGATTTTGTTTCAAAATGCGTTGGTATATATCATCAAGGTCTCAAGGAGCAACAGAGATTATGGAAAATGTGCAAGATGTCTTTGACCATAGATATCAGTTCTAACTCGCAGTAACATCAGGATCCAAACAAAATGCAATTTTTTTTTGAAGAAACTGATATTTGTTTATTTTTCTTGTGCTCAATTGTGAAGTCTATTTCCCATTATCCATGCAAATCTTAAGTTATTGGAAAATAAGATATGTTCTATTTAATTATAATCTAATGTGCTAATGTGAAAACATTTTTGCTGTCAACTTCTAGTCCATGCAAATGTCTGTTAGAGGCTTAGAGCCTTCTTGGTTGAAGACTAATAGTTGGCATGCCAATTTTGGGACAAGCCAAAATGCAAGTACACCAATATTAGGGGAAGCCAATATATTGGTAAGACAACCTAGGTTGGCACTTGGTTTGCTACCAACAAGAGAGAAAGAACTTTTCTTGCCAAATGGTTAGAAGATGTTGCCAAAATTTTGTTGCCAAACCAATTGCCTACCAAATCTCTTAAACTTGCCCATATTTTGCTTCATAAAAATTGGCTTGCAACCAAGCAAGCCCTTAAAGCCTCCGACATGATTTGGGTATTGACATTTGTTTTGAATAATCCTATATGTGCAATTGAACTTTTCTTAAAAAATAAATCCTTTTGTAAATCACCAACTTTCAAAACCATGCCAATGCTAGTAAAATCGGTATATGCCATAAAACAATTCTAAGAAAATATCAAATGCATATATAAGTATTAAACATCATCTTGCACATGAGGGAATTAAATTTAAATTAGTGCACAAGAAATTATTTATTTAGTTTTAGAAAATACAAATTAATATCTGTATTTTGAAATATATCAATATAGTTAGGTTGTAGATACTCTGCAGTGAGTGAGAAAAAGTCTAAATCATTATAATATGCTCTATCAATTTATTAAATACAATAACTACTTTAACCTTGACCACATGGTTGTGTTATCAACGCCAATGAAAGGCTCCCCCAAGCAACCAAGTGGAGGTGGAATGGTGTGTTTAATGAAAAAACATAAACCTATTGCTCCAGTAAAACTACAACTAGAAAACTAATAAACTAGTTCTTAAATCTACAATGTGTTTAGCAACATAGAGTTAATCTTATAAAGTAGTCTAAACTAGTTCTAATTTACTCTTACACTTGCTCCTTAAATCCACAATTTGTTTAACAACATAGAGTTAATCTTATAAACTAGTCTAAGCTAATCTACAAAGTTAAAGGCCACACAAAGCATGCACAAGCAAAAGCATTAGATGTTGAAAGGATCAAAATGTCCAAGAGAAGTGAAATTGGATTAATCTAGAATTATCACAAAATTAAAACCTACCACTTAGCCTATTTCACCCCTTGTGCCTGGATTGTATTTCTAGCTTACGCACAACATTTTGCACCATAGTTCCAACTCTATACTAGTATGGTCATACTAAAAATCTAAAGACATGAAAGTAGTTGCACAAATTTAAATGCTCAAAGTAAAGAGAGGGTTAGGAATACAGTGATGTTTTTTTCGAGGTATAGAGGATTCGGCATTCGCCACTAGTCCTTATTGGAGCACCGTACAAGGGTGTAGCTCCTCTTGATCCACACAAGGACCAAGCACTCTCTACAAGCTAATTCTTCGCCACTACGACATGGTGAATTCCTCATAACCACTCATAACATCAATTGGGTCTCCCATAATCACCATCGAGATACCACCAAGCTTTCAATCACAGCCAAGTCGTCTAGGTAATACTTGTCACCAAGAGTAATAAGCATATACTCTCTGTAGTCCTTAGTTACCCATTATGTGAATCCAAGTAATTAAGGACCTTAGTTTAGGATATTGCAGTATCCAAGTTTAATTAAGGTGCTAAGTTTGATTGTCGTCATCTAATTCACACGTCTCTTCTACTTCCTCAAGTAAGGCCATGTTCGTTTCGCTGAAATTTGACTTGTGTTGAATGTTTATGCTCATCTGTTATGATAGTAAAATATTGTTCGTTCGCTGAAAAGCAATGCTGAAGTAGTGTTGATGAATAGAGCCGTAACGATATCTTTGTTCTAAATATAAAGATGTTTAGGTTTTGGTCCTATATCAAACTTTTCTAACATTGACTTTATAGAAAATATGTTAACATCTATAATACCAAATAAATGCACTATAAAATATATTTTATGGTGGATTTAATGAAGCTAGCACCATGTTTTAGATATGGTGCGGCTGTGTCCCATCCACACGGATGGTAGAGGCTGAGCTTTGTTCCATCATTAAAAAAAGAGATATGGTGAATTTTTATAAACTTGATCAAAATTTTAGAAAAGTTTAACTTGGAACAATACTAAAGCATCAGAACGGAGGGAGCATATTACTTTGTAACCACACTTTGCTAAGGTTAAGGGTAGAAGAATATGTTCAACCAAGTTAGGCAATTTCTTGGATGGTAGGCATATATATGCCAAGTTTCTTTGTATTAACTTAATACTGTTCTATGAAGATTATTTGTTCACTCCGTAGATTTTGAAAAATTTCCTCCAATGCCATTTAAAACTATAACCATCTCTTGTGTGCCATCCAAAACTATGGGTTTCCTTGGTTGTCATCGATTTAATATATATTTTCTTTTTATATCCATCACGGTCAAGGTCAACTGCACAGAGGCGGCCGTCCTCGCGGAGACGAAGCTGGAGGCTCCGGAAGATGTCGCCATTGATGTAGCAGCGGAACGTGGGTAGGTGTCAAGCCACGCAGCTGATTTCTTCGGAAACTCATACTTAAAATCTTCTTTAAATTCATATTAAACCTTAGATCTCGTTTCAAATTTCTTCAATTTCGGTCTCCAATTTGAAGCTGAAATCGTTTGATATGTCTTCAATGTACATTTTTTTTAACGTTCCTCATATTGCTTTAGCTTTTCTTGGATCTGTCATCTGTACATGTACGTTCTCTGTTCGCTTTGATCATGCCCATGTAGCCATCGCTGTCAAGGGCAAGATGTGACGAGGGTCGAGGGCAGTGGATCAGTTGGTTCGGGGATCCGGATTGAGGCAGCGAACCCATGGTTCTGTGTTGCGGCTTATTGCTTTAGATCTTGTTTGGACTCACTCTTATTAATCTCAATCTATCTGTGAAGTGAATTAGAATACAAAATTATTTAAATTCTACCTGTTTCACTTCAATACGTATGGATTAAGGATTAAGGTGAATATGACTAACTCCAAACACACACTTATAATTTTTTATAACAAAAAATACAACGGGAAACGTTTGTTGAGAAATTACATTGTCCAAAAGGTCCGAAGAGTATATACTTGTCTGTTCCACCATCACTTAGCAGAAATATAACTGATATGCAACGGTGGTGGCATATAAAGCGACTTATACTTCCTCCGTTTCATAATAAATAAGTTAGAAATTTTTAGAGATAAAAATATTGGTAAAAGATACATGGAGCCTCGTCTTCTTTTCTTTTCGAGAGGATATCTCTTGAATTTGGTAATTGTTGTTTGCATGCACCTTATGATTAATTAGTTTTTGCATTAAGAGCTAGTGTTTCATGTTTATGTAGAATATTATTGTATTCTAAAAGAAAAAAATTAAAACCTTCGAAAGTTATTTATTTTAGGACTAAGGGAGTATTAAAAAAATATAAAACTGATGGCTGTGAAGGAAACTATAATTTTCTATATATAGGAAGAGCATACATTTTGATGACACTAAAAGAATTTTCTCACAGATTTTTTGTCCTGTCACGTCCCACGGTGTAGCCAAATTCTCCGTTGCTTCGCTGAGTGGCGTCAACTTCAGTCACCGAAACTTTAGCGCACCCAAGTCCCAACGTGTTTCTCAATTGCACCAAGAGGAAAGACTACTGGAGAGTCTTCACCATTTCGTTTTCGTTCACACACTGTTTGCCTGAAACAGAATTGCGCACTCTGCCAGTCTGCCGTGATACTCAGGCACGGCCTCAACCACAACCACTCTTCTTTGCCGCTTGCCTATATAAAGCTGAAAGCTCTGCTGCTCCTCCCGCGTCCATCTCCACCTCCCACATAGTCTCATACAGTCATACAACGTCGCGCTCAGGCTCGTGCCCTAGTGCCAGTGGAGAGATTGCACCCACCAGCAGCGGGCCTGCGGCAACAGCAATGGCCAATGCCACTGTCCCCGAGTCGCAGCCGCAGGCGCAAGCGGCGGGTGGCCGCAAGGTGGTGGACGAGGTGTCCGGCTGGCTGCGCGTGCTGGACGACGGCAGCGTCGACCGCACGTGGACCGGCCCACCCGAAGTCCTCCCGATGATGCAGCCCGTGGCGGCGTACGCCGTGCCCCGCAACGGGCACACGCTGCACGACCTCCCGGGGGAGCCCAGTTTCCGGATCTACCTCCCCGAGCCCGAGGTCGACGGCGGCCGCAACCGAAAGGGCGGGCGCCTGCCCGTCATCGTGCACCTCCACGGCGGCGGCTTCTGCTTCTCCCACCCGTCCTGGGTCATGTACCACCACTTCTACTCGCGTCTCGCGTGCGCCGCCCCTGCCGTGGTCGTGTCCGTCGAGCTCCCGCTCGCGCCCGAGCGCCGCCTGCCTGCGCACATCGACACGGCCGTCGCCGCGCTCCGCCGGCTCCGCTCCATCGTGCTGTCGGAGGGTGGAGCTCTTGATGACGACAAGGACGCAGCTAAGCTTCTCCGTGAGGTCGCTGACGTCTCCCGGGTGTTCTTCGTCGGGGACAGCTCTGGCGCTAACATCAGCCACTTCGCCGCCGCGCGTGTGGGCCAGGACGGCGCTGGCATCTGGGCGCCCCTGTGCGTCGCCGGTTGCGTTCTGATCCAACCGGGATTCATGCGCGTAACAAGGAGCCGATCGGAGCTGGAGGTGGGAGACTCGGTGTTCTTCACGCTGGACATGCTGGACAAGTGCAACGCCTTGGCGCTGCCGGTTGGCGCCACCAAGGAGCACCCGTTCACGTGCCCCATGGGTCCGCAGGCGCCGCCCCTGGCGTCCGTGCCGCTCCCGCCGATGCTGGTGGCCGTCGGCGAGAACGACCTCGTCCGCGACACAAACAAACCTCGAGTACTGCGACGCGCTGCGTGCCGCTGATAAGGTGGTGGAGGTGCTGCTCAGCCGCGGCATGAGCCATGCATTCTACCTCAACAAGTTCGCTGTGGACATGGACCCCAGCACAGGGGAGCGGACGCAGGAGCTGATTGACGCCATCGTCAACTTCATCGCTTGCCACTGAACGCCGAAGTACAAAAAT
This sequence comes from Microstegium vimineum, assembly GCA_022036555.1. Taxonomy (NCBI): domain Eukaryota; kingdom Viridiplantae; phylum Streptophyta; class Magnoliopsida; order Poales; family Poaceae; genus Microstegium; species Microstegium vimineum. The sequence continues at coordinate 21,414,192 of CM039127.1, read as the reverse complement.
GTATTTTGTCTGTGCTATGCGTGTCAACAATTGACGTTCACAAATGTGTGTCAGCGTCACGGCGTCTCTCCTTGCACGTGTAACTTGCATTGGGTTTGCACCTGGCTACTACCCATATGAATGTTACTACATCAGTAATTGATGTGAAGTTAATAAAGATTCCTTGAATCCTTGTGTGGAAAGTACTTCTGCGCTCCATCTCCGTTACAATGAGATCATCAGAAGCTAACTTATATAAACAAATTACCCAAGTGGTTTGACATACATTTGATCTCAGCTTGCAGTATTGCATATAAATACGCAACCTCACTGCTTTTTCATTAAACATACACCCTCCCCCCAATGTAACTCTAATTTTTAGAGCAGCTTAAAGAGGAAGAGAAATGACAGTGATACTCATCATTTCTTCGTTGCTTTTCCATCCTCCGTGACTTCTCACGCCGACGTAGCTGGATGGATAGCTTGGTATGCGGACTGACACATGTTATGCAATATGGGTGTCGGGTACCAATAGTCGGGGTACCCAATTAAGGGCAATAAAAGAACACTATCTGTAAAGACCCCGCCTCGCCCGAGCTGTCCTCCGGACCTCCCACGTGTGCTTGACCCTCAGGGGCAATCTTTGCCTCGCTCGAGCCGCCCTCCCGACCTCCCAGGTGCGCCCGACCCTCGGGGATGATGTCCGCCTCACCCGAGCTGCCCCAGACCCAGACGGGCCCACAAAGGGCAATACGAGCGCACGGGACATGATACGGCGTCCACCTAGCAACAGGACCAACAGGACTCCGACGAACAGGGGAAGGCGTGGGAACCTCGGTACTTTCGAACCTAGCCCCGACCAGGTCTACCACGAAGCTATGCACGTGTCCCCATAGAGGAAGGGGTAACATCCACTGTTTTGCCTAATCCAGTCTTTGATGGTGTCAAGAGGTACATCCCACCTATACACGACGCTACGAGGATGCTCAGTCGAATTGACCGAGGCCTCATCGCTCCAATGAACGGGATGACCTTGGATTGACTGGCACGTCGTCCTCGTGTTCTAGCTTCGGAGGCCCATCTAGAAAAAGGCAAACAGAGTGGCCTCGAGTCGAGATCCATGTCGTCCTACTACTATAGGATTAGATAGCCACCCCGAATAACGAGGAAGACAGCTGGACCCTCGAGGCCTCCTCTTTTCATTCTTTTCTTTCTTTTTCATGTATTTTCCACCTTTGCCCTTTGTTGTGACCCGAGCCCTCCCCTTCCAACTATAAAAGGGAAATCAAGGTGTTGACAGTAAATAAACCATGAATTATATATACAGTATACCATCGATAGACTTGGAAATCAAAGGAAGAACAACATAACGTGAACATAGTTTATCAATAATTGGTTCTACATGTGCCTTGAGGTGTGTAAATGCAAGAAATGACAATTGGAGCAAAACAGGATCGAGAAGGGCCCTTAAGGAGGTCGGACGACCCCTCCTAAGACCCCTCCAGGCCCTGCCAAGGTGGCACAATCCAGGAGAAGCACCTCATAGTCAATTCCAACCTTCAAATCAACTTTGTGCTTTCTCTGGACGGCTTAAGATGAAGTCATGTGGATCAATGACATGGCAACGAACTGATCCAGCGGAAAAAGCAGTAGCACACTCTATGACATTTGGGGACACCTTCTAGAAGAAGGTGGATGGGCCCACATGCCATAGGGGGTCAGCCGACCCCCTAGGTGCCTCCAGGGTACCACTTGCTTCCACCAACATTTGCATGCCTCCATACAGCACAATGATCATGTGCACTATCCCATCCATCCGTCTTATGATGGTTTGATCCAAAGGAGGAGGATGGAGAACATATAAACAACTGATGTGGCGCTGGAATAGCCTCCACTCCACCTCCACTATAAATAGAGGGTCACGCCATCCTCTCCATTCATGACCATTTAAGGCTTCAAGTGAAGATTAGTGTAGTTCCACTTCATAGTAGTACTGTAGTCTAGTGTGGAAGTTAGAGTGAGTCGAGCTTGCTCACGGTTTCCGGAGTCATCTTCTGGAGAGTTTGATATAGCTCTTGTATCTTTACTTATTTATACTTTATGCATTTAATATATTATTTCTGCTTTACTTTAGTAAGTCTTTACTTAGCTATAGTATTATACTTGTTATAGTGTAGTTGAGTCCATAGTTGTTATATACTAGATTGTGATCCTGTTTCCCATGCTTGTATGCGATCATCGCTTGTCATAGGGTGCTCTAGTTGGCCTATGTACATGATTAGAGTAGTGAGAGAAGGTGTAAGTGTGGTGCTTATACACTATCTTGCCTTTGACTATCACTTGTCGCATGGATTGTTTGTGGTAGCTAACAGGTGGTGACAGTCCTGACTAGCCTTTGTAGTCCACCATGTGTGGAAGGCAAGTTTGATTCCAAAAGAGTTTCACTTTCGATTGTTCAACTATCGCCTAGCATACAGGTCTTGAGGTAGCATATTTTATATACAATTGTGTGTTTGAACTATGCTCATAGGGGTATATTGTGGAACATAGGAATCATTTTAATCACTCATTGTCCCCCCACCTAGCTATACTTACTAGTTATCTTGATTTTATCTTTAACTTGAATTGTTTATCATCACCTTCCTACCATATATATGTTAACCTCGTAGTATTGATTGATACTAAGTTGAGGCGATTATTAGGATCTCTCATTTATTATTATTCTTAGCATTAGCTTTCTCTTGGGATAAAATAAATACAATAACTCAGAATACTCCCGAGTGAAGTGCTACAACAGTATATTTTGTGTGCTTGCAAAATTATCCAAAAGACATAAGAAATACCAACGCAAGACCCCTGGCAAGAGGAGGAAAAAAACAAAGAAATGCATCCTCACCCACACACACAACTTTGAACCTTCAGGAACTCCTCACTAGAGACTTGGGATCCGTTCCCTCTCTCGACCGCTTGTAGCCCCTACTAAGAGCACCCTAGTACTGAGCAACACGAGACTCGAAAATCACTAGACGTAGGGACTTCTTACCCGAACTAGTATAAACTCTTGTGTCTGCTCCGCACAACCATCCGGATCTAGACGCGTAGTCATAAATTTACGGTTGGTTCATCTAGAGTGCCACTTTAGACACCGACAATGGGAATGTTTGGATTTCTACCACCCTGGTCACGCCTAAAGTGCGGTGAACTATGGCGTGTTGTAGTTGCGGTACGATCACCATAGTTTGTGGGAGTTTTCTTCTATGAGCTTTTGTGACTGCCATAGTTATTTCTAGAACCCAAGAGAAGGGTCTGGAGGGTGCGGTAGGTGTGGCTCACCTACATATATGGTATGGTGGTTTGTCGCTGCAAACCAATCAGACCCCATATCTTCCAAATTTTGTCCTCCAAAAACTAAGCTTTGATGTATCAATGCAACCATGTTGTTAAAAAAGATGATCTTAAATTCTTAATAAGTATTTAATAGTACTACTACTAGAATGCACAAACACTTTAAAATAATGTGCACCTCAAGCTTGTGACTAAGCATGAGAGCGTAAACATCATTTATGGCGTTTGGTTTGAGGAACAAAGTGGTCCATCTTCTTCTCACTCCCCACTTTTTAATTTGGTTTTTGAAATAGAATAGATTGATCAATCACCACCTCATCTCTCACATTCTTAGTATATGCATGAGGAAGGGTTGATTTCACCAAAATCCATGGGATGAATTCATGATGCATCGTCTCATAAAGCATGAAGTGACACCACAAACCAAACACACCTAAAATATATCTATGCTAACTCATTGCTTCACTCTCTAAGGTTCTCAATTTGGTAGATTGGGGCCCAACAATGGTGACAGAATAACATCTGGTGGTAGTGGTAATCGACAGTCTAATGATGAAGAATCACATTTTGTAGCAAAATCACTAGCTCTACGGGATGAAAGCATCAACATCCTCTTGGCAGGCTGAACCCATCTGTCGCATAGATCCTGCCCTCCAACTGTAGCAAAAACTCAATAATGATGGTGTTGGATAGGAGAGGTAAAGGACTCATTGGGGCTTCATCTAGGACTAGGATATGGCAAGTTGGCTGGTTAGGATTCATCTGGGTTGGCGAAGGACTAAGCAGACAATTGAAATAGTGGATGATCCAAATAATTATTTTTGAAAACTTGGCTTACATCTAAGAATCGACTCCAAGTGTATTCATATCCCAATCCTAGATCACACAAGCCAACATGTGAGAAGATGACCTAGAAGAGTTCAAAGATGGCAAAGAAACAATCACAAGAGCAAATATATATCAAAACAAGCAAACTCATAAACTAATTGCAAAAACTGGCTTAAGCCTGTTTACAAAATGGATTGAGCCATTTTTTCACAACATAGCTCAAAAAAGTAAAAAAGCCCATCAAAAAACTTTGAACTATCATGAAATTTTGTTGAGAAGTTTATAACACCATAAAAAAGATCTTCACCAAAAATCAGCTCAATTAGAGCAAGTTGAAAAATAGCTTGAGTTAGTTTCCAAAACTGGCCTGAGGCGATTTTTGTTGTTTTTAGCAGAATCCTCTACAAAAAAATTGTAATAAATTTAAGCAAGCTCTAAAAATTCTAAAACTAGGTAAACATATTTACTAAACCATTTAGAATCTATCCTCAAGAGCTCAACTCAAGAAGATCAAAACTTGAACAAGAATTTCCAAATTTCTCTTTCAAAATGGTGTTTCGTCTAGTAACCTCCAAATGATTGTTCCTAGGTGCTAGTGGGGAATCACTTAAAACCAGTGGCTAGACTACTAGCCAAGCGGTCATAGAACCTAAAGATTAATCACGAACAACCCAAAACTTTTAGACCAAAGATGTCCCAGAAAAACACCAAAAAAGGCTTGGTGACAAGAGTTTTGGGAACAAAAACTTGTGATATGAGAGCTAGGCTTCAAGCCATGGTTTGAACAAGTCCCAAGACTCCCAAAATACTCCTAAATCAAGAATATGCCCTAGCCAACCAGCAAATAAAAAATCACCCAAAAATGACCATGAAAATAACCAAAAAAGGAAAAACCAGAGGAGGGAAAGAGAAAACTTTAGACTTTAGCCAACAACTTGATTACATAGCAATGAAATCTTCTTTACAGGATCATGTCTAGTGTCTTGCCTTGATCCTCCCTCTAGATCTAGAAGACTAGAACAAGATATGCTCACCCTTTCTATTTCTAATCTCCTCTAAACACAAAACACTATGCTAGCCTATGGAAATGACTAGAGGTGGGAGCGATTATCCTTATTTATAGGGCTATTACACATTCCAAAAATATCCCTAGATATTTTGTTGAACCCTTAGCTATGGGGGAGAAATGATCCAAGTATTATACCTTGCATCGGACGGCCACAAGCCCTTCATGTAGATGCTTTGCCTCAGCGCGAGCTCTTCAATGACACTATATGCAACCATGAGATCCTCTCTCAAGTTTTGAGGCCCCAACCCAACAAACTTGTCTTCCGTGATTTTAAGGACCAAGCCGCCAAAACCACTTGGAGTCGTGTAACCACTATGCCTCCTCCATAATATGTCATGCTCATCCTAGACTGCCTGATTACAAGTGCTTATTGTTGACGGTAATTTCACCATGTTTTTACACCATCAAAACCGTCAACAAAACATCTTTCATGGAGCTAACAAGCAAATGTAGAGTAACTTTTGTGTAAATAACATGGTTCCACATGTACATGTCATTATTTGCTTGTAGGAGTGAAAACCAAACAAAATGGTGTGGTGCAGGCTCCATATGCAGGTCGGCCGACCTGCTATTAGGCCCAATAGTCATAGCCCTTACACCATTACACTCTACATCTGACCAGGAGGTCCCACAAGAAAAGCAGAGCCAAAGCTCCCAAACACAGGTCGACCGACCTGGATTTGGAGGCTACCTGGCCTACCAAGTCACCACAATCCAAGAAAGAGTAGTCTAAGACATTTCCAACCCTTGGATCAAGTGGGGATCAAGATCAATGCTCCAGAACCTCAACACAGGGATTTCAGGGCCCACACCAATGGATAAACATCACAGAAATGACCATCAACCATTATGACACATGGGCCAGCCTTCTAGAAGGCTGGGGCAGCTTTTATGGTGCCATTGTTGGGTCGGCCGACCCCCCTACGTAAGCTACAATCTCCCAACATGGTCCCTGACCAGTAGGGACCCATTCTAGAAGAAGTGGCAGGGCCCACATGTAATGGGGGGTCGACCGACCCCCTAAGTACCTTCCAAGTCTCCCATTGCTTCTTTGCATGCCTCCATGCATCAGAAGCATCTACGCCATTGATCTAAGGAAGTTGCAAGGTGAGAGCCCCATGCGTTTGGTTTTGAGTAATTGATGAAACCTACCTAAGTACTAACCTCGGATCTCTAAATGTGAATCATGAGATAGGTTGGTACATACCATGTGATGGAGCAAATGGATCAAGGTGGTGGTTGCAAAGGCTCTAGCATGGTGGTGCAAAGGAAAATGGTGTGAAGGCAATGGTGAAACTAGGAACCATTTTTGGTTTGGTGATCAAGACACCATAGAGGGTGTGATCACATTTAGGATAGATAGCCATACTATCAAGGAGGGAGCTCTTGTGAATGATTGCGGTTATCATGTGCCACTAGGTTCATATGCATTGCATTAAAATCAATTGAAATAGTGAGGTGAACCAACTAATTCCAAGAAAATGTGAACTAAAAGCTAACACACGTGCACAAGTGCTTGAATCACATAGTGTTAGCCCCTTGAAGCTTGGAAGAAGTTGGAGAAGTGTTTAAGTTGCTGTTTGAGCTCTGGACAGAGGTCCGAACGCTAGGGTTTTGGTGTGTCCAGACCATTGGGTGCGTCCGGACGCACACCCTAAGTTGGCTAATCAGAGACAGGGGTCCGGACGCTGGTTGAGGTCCGGACGCTGTCCGGACTGCCTCGTGCTCTCTGTTGTTTCTGGAAGAAGGACCGGACGCTGTTTGTGGTCCGGATGGGGAGCTCCGGAAGCGCGTCCGGAGGAAAGTTGCTCTCTGGACCCTCTCTGCTGGGGTCGGAACAGTACGTGGTGTTGATCCGGAGTGACCACTGTTAGTCGCGTCCGGAGCCACGTGGAGCTCGGTGGAGAGCGCGGGAATCGCTGGTGTCAAACGGAGGCTTGAACGGACGCGTGCGCGATGGTCCAAAGGCGCGTCCGGAGGAGTGTTCCAGAGTCGTTCACTCTCGGCGTGTGGTGGGTCCGGACGCAGTTGATGGTCCGGACCCCCTGTGTTGTGCGCGTCCGGAGCACGTGAAGAGGCTGACTTTTGAGGGCAAAATGGCTAGCTCTTTGGGGGAGCTATATAAGTGTTTGGCCGGCCCAAGGGGCATGCTCTTGCACTCTCACTTCACTCCTATACTTTTTCTTGCTTGAGATTGCTCCACCCACTCATCCTCTTGACATAATTGATCATTTCATGAGATTGAGTGAACCAAGTGCATTGCTTGATTGATTGCATACTAGTGGCACTTAGTGATCGTCGTCATCGCGGAGCTCTTGTTATTCTTGGAGGTTTCCACCTCCTAGACGGCTTGGTGCGACGAGGATCGTTGAGCGGAGGAAGATGATTTTCTCTAGCTCTGATCGGTGGATTGTGAGGGTTCTTGAACCTTCCCCGTGGGAGTTTGCGAAAGGTATCTCTAGTGGATTGCTCGTAGCTTGTGGATCCCTATCTTGTGTTGGTTTTGCGGCACCCGGTGACGGGTTTGGCGTGTGATGCCAATTAGCGCGTGAACCTCCAAGTAGGTGTATCGCTACAACGGGGACTAGCTTGTTGGCAAACAAGTGAACCTCGGAGAAAAATCTTGTGTCTCATTGTCTCTCTCTGAGGATTTATATTGTGATTGATTGGCTACATATTGGTCTCCTCTCCACGTCGGCGTAACCCTCCTAACTCTAGCTTTGCACTTCATTCTTTACATTCTTGCAAAGTAGAATAGCTCTCTAGTCTTGTGTAGTCTTGTTTAGAGCTTTCTAGGTTGCTATCTAGTTTGTGTGCTTTAGTATATATCTTGCTAGTAACTAGAATTGGTAGGTGGCTTGCCGACCCTTAGAGCTAGTGCAAACTTGCTTACGCCGTGTTTTATTCTAACAAGTTCGCCTAAGTGTTGTTGTAGAATTTTTAATAGGCTATTCACCCCCCCTCTAGCCATATCTAGACCTTTCAAGTGGTATCGGAGTAGGTACACCATTCTTACAAGGCTTAACATCCCACGGTGTTAATATGGCTCAAATCAACAACACCAAGAGGCCACCCAAGTTCGATGGCACCAATTATAGGTATTGGAAGGCGTTGATGCCCACCCATATCAAATCAATCAACCGGAAGATATGGTTGGTGGTTGACAAGAAATTTGAGGTGGTGAATGAGGCAGCACCCACCCCGGCCGAGGAGGAGAAGCTCCAAAACAATGATATTGCTTTGAGTGGCATCCATGAAGCAATCTCAAGAGAAGTGTTTGAGCAAATCAAGAACATTGAGAGTGCTCATGATGCATGGAAGAAGCTTGAAGAGTCTTATGAGGGGACTCATTCCATGAAGGGGGCCAAGGCATACATCTTGAAGGAGAAGTTTGCAAGCTTCAAGATGAAGGAGGATGAAAATGTGCTGCAAATGTTCAATAGGCTTGAGGTGCTTGTCAATGACCTCAAATCACTTGGAGAGAATGTGGAGAACAAGGACTTCTCATTCAAATTTTTGAGGAGCCTTCCCTCAAGATTTGAGATGTTAGTCACTCTATTGGTGAGAAGTGGATTGGACACAATGACACCGAACCAAGTTCTTGGTGAGGTGATAACCGATGACACCTTTAGAGAAGATAAGGACAAGATAAGAGAGAACAAGGAGAAGAAGATGAGAAGAAGGATGACAAGAAGAAGAGCTTAGCATTCAAGGCCACATCTTCATCAAAGGGCAAAGCAAAGATCAAGTGTGATGAATCAAGCAATGATGAAAGCTCAAGCAATAGTGATGATGATGAAGAAGAGATGACTCTATTTGTCAAGAAATTTGGCAAGTTCATGAAGAAGAAGAGCTATAGAGCAAGAAGGAAGAAGAGCTCACACAAGTTCAATGAGAAGGATATAAGATGCTTCAAGTGCAATAGCAAGGAACATCTCATTACGGATTGCCCTCATCATAGTGACAATGAAGATGAGAAGAAGGGCAAGAAGAAAGAGAAGGAGAAGAAAGAGAACAAGATGTTCCTAAAGAAGAACAAGAAGGGAGGATCATATGTTGTCACTTGGGATAGTGATTCCTCAAGTGATGATGACTCAAGTGATGATGAGAAGAGATCAAGCAAGAAGAAGGCTCTTGAAAGCATTGCTATGAAGGACAAGATCTCTCTCTTTGACACTCCATCGACTTGCTTCATGGCTCGGTCCACTAAGGTAAAATCTGATGATGAGTGTGATTCTAGTGATGATGATGATGATGATGAACCCACTAAAGATGAACTAATTGACATGTTGTAAGATGCTAAGACTCACTTTGACATCAAGAGAAAGGAGTGCAAAGCATTGCGGAAAGAGCTTCAAGCTCTCAAGCAATCCTTTGATGAGCTAAACCGCTCTCATGAGAGGCTAGAGGATGCCCATGAGAAGCTTGGTAAGGCTCACTCTATGCTTGAAAAAGCTCACTCATCTCTTGTTGAGCAAAAGGAGAAAGAGCATGTTTCAACAAGTAACATGGGAATAACTTGTGATATAATCAATGAATCTTTCTATGAACCATCATCATCACTCCAACTAACCTTTCTTGTAGCACTTCTAACTCTACCTCTTCTACTAGTGATGCTTCACTAATGGTTGAGAATAAGACCCTTAATAAGGAGGTTGGTAAGCTCACTCTAGCCTTAGGAAATGCCTATGGTGGAGACGCCCGCTTGCTTAAGTGCTTAGGTAGCCAAAGATTCTCCCTTTGCAAAGAAGGATTGGGCTATACCCCCAAGAAAGGCAAGGCAGCCTTTGTGACTCCAAAGCCTCATTTTGTGAAGAGCAATGGCCAGTTTTGCTCAAGTTGCAAGCAAGTAGGGCATGATGAGCAATATTGCAAACTAAATCTAAGCAAGATAAAATTTACAAGTGCATCTATTCGCTTTGATTCTAGTTATGTGCTTACCAAGAGCAAGAAAGGTGTGATTGCTAAGTACATGGGTACACCCAATGAGATCTCAAAGAATAAATATATTTGGGTATCTAAGTCCTTAGTTACTAACTTTGGAGGACCCAAGCAAGTATGGGTACCTAAGAAGAATTAAATTGTTTTGTAGGTCAATTATAAAGCCGGAGGGAGGCATTGGGTGCTCCATAGTGGGTGCACTCAACATATGACCGGAGATTCAAGAATATTCAACTCCATCAAGTCAAATGATTGCAATGGGGTTGATTCTATCACATTTGGTGACAATGGCAAAGGCAAGGTCAAAGGGGTTGGTAAGATTGTAATATCCAATTACATGAGCATATCCAATGTGTTGCTAGTAGAAAGCTTGAACTTCAACTTGCTATCTGTAGCTCAACTTTGTGATCTTGGTTTCAAATGCATCTTTGGAGTTGATGATGTAGAGATCATAAGTGTAGATGGCTCAAACTTGATATTCAAAGGATTTAGATATGAGAATCTATACTTGGTTGATTTCAATGCTAGTGAAACTCAATTATCAATTTGCTTGCTATCCAAATCAAGCATGGGTTGGTTATGGTATAGAAGACTTGGTCATGTTGGTATGAGGTAATTGAACAAATTAGTCAAGCATGATCTAGTTAAAGGCTTGAAGGATGTGGTCTTTGAGAAAGATAAGATATGTAGCTCAAGCCGGCAAACAAGCTGAAAACACTCACCCTAGTAAGAGCATGATGAGTACTTACAAACCATTTGAGTTTTTGCACATGGACTTGTTTGGACCAACCGCATACACAAGTATTGGAGGAAACAAATATGGCTTCGTGATAGTTGATGACTTCACTAGATACACATGAGTATTCTTTTTGACTCTTGAGTGATAAGAGTGACACATTTGATACATTCACGATCTTTGTCGAGAGATGCCAAAATAAATTTGAAACAACTATCAAGAAAGTGAGAAGTGATAATGGTAGTGAGTTCAAGAATACAAGAATTGATGAGCTTTGTGATGAATATGGAATCAAACATCAATTCTCGGCCAAGTATACACCTCAATCAAATGGGCTTGTTGAGAGGAAGAATAAGACACTCATTGATATGGCAAGATCTATGCTTAGTGAATACAATGTGAGTGATTCTTTTTGGGCCGAAGCTATCAACACGGCTTGCTACTATAGCAACTGACTCTATTGCCACAAGATGCTTGAGAAGACACCTTATGAGCTATTGAATGGAATAAAGCCAAATATTGCATACTTTAGAGTATTTGGTTGCAAATGCTATATCTTTAAGAAAGGTGTAAGATTGAGCAAATTTGAGAACAAATGTGATGAAGGCTTCCTACTTGGTTACTCAACCACAAGCAAAGCATATAGAGTATGGAATCTTACTCATGGCATAGTTGAGGGGGTGCATGATGTGGAGTTTGATGAAACTAATGGCTCTCAAGATGAAAATTACAATCATGATGATGTGAGAGATGAACCATTGGCCAATGCAATGAAGAATATGGATATTGGGGACATTAGGCTGAGGCAAGTGGATGAAGAGCAAGACAATGACTATCTAGTGCATGCTCCATCAAATGAGCAATCCAATGACAACCAAGCTAGTTCATCCTCTCCAACTCAAGATCAATAAGAGGCTAGTTCATCATCTCAATCCAATGACCAACCAAGTATAAGCAATCAACTTCCAACACTCCAACCTACATCTATTTCAAAGGATAATCCTTTGGATCATATTATTGGAGATATCACTAGAGGTGTGCAAACAAGATCAAGATTGGCTTCATTTTGTGAACATTACTATTTTGTGTCATCTATTGAGCCAACCAAGATTGAAAAATCTTTGCAAGATATTGATTGGGTAAATGCCATGCATGAAGAGCTCAACAACTTCACTAGAAATCAAGTTTGGAAACTAGTTGAGAGACCAAAGAACCACAATGTGATTGGCACAAGATGGGTCTTTCGTAACAAACAAGATCAAGATGGAATAGTGGTGAGAAACAAAGCAAGACTAGTTGCACAAGGGTACACTCAAGTAGAGGGACTTGACTTTGGAGAAACATATGCACCGGTGGCAAGGCTAGAAGCAATAAGGATTCTATTGGCTTATGCTTGTGCTCACAACATCAAGCTTTATCAAATGGATGTGAAGAATGCATTTCTCAATGGGTACATCAATGAATTGGTATATGTTGAACAACCACCCGGTTTTGAAGATGATAAGAAACCCAACCATGTGTACAAGCTAAGAAAGACATTGTATGGTTTGAAGCAAGCACCTAGAGCATGGTATGAGAGGTTGAGGGACTTCCACCTCTCTAAGGGATTCATTATGGGCAAAGTTGACACTACTCTCTTCACCAAGAAGATTGACAAGTACTTGTTTGTGTTACAAATCTATGTGGATGACATTATCTTTGGATCAACCAATCAAGACTATTGTGAAGAGTTTGGAAACATGATGGCTAATGAGTTTGAGGTGTCTATGATCGGTGAACTTAGTTACTTACTTGGTCTTCAAGTCAAGCAAATGAAGAATGACACATTTGTAAGTCAAGGCAAGTATATCAAGGACATGCTCAAGAAGTTCAATCTAGATGAAGCAAAGTCAATTAGCACACCAATGGGAATAAATGGTAACTTGGATAGTGATGCTAGTGACAACATGGTAGATCAAAAGCTATATAGATCAATGATTGGTAGCCTACTCTATGTGACCTCATCAAGACCGGATGTCATGTTTAGTGTATGCATGTGTGCAAGGTTTCAAGCTTCTTCTAGAGAGTCATTTGAAAGCCACAAAGAGGATATTGAGATATTTGAAGCATACACCAAATGTTGGGTTGTGGTATCCTAAAGGATCAAACTTTGAGTTAATTGGATACCCCGACTCGGATTATGCGGGTTGCAAGATAGAAAGGAAGAGTACATCGGGCACATGTCAATTGCTTGGAAGATCACTTGTCTCATGGTCATCAAATAAGAAAAATAGTGTGGCACTCTCTACCGCCGAAGCCGAATACATTAGTGCGGGGAGTTGTTGTGCACAAATACTTTGGATAAAAGCTACTTTGAATGATTTGGGATTCAAATTCAAAAAGGTGTCATTGCTATGTGACAATGAAAGTGCAATCAAGCTAACCAACAACCCGGTCCAACATGCAAGAACAAAGCATATTGATGTCCGCCACCATTTCATTAGAGATCATCAATTAAAAGGGGACATTTCAATAGAAAGTGTGGGCACCGAAGATCAATTGGCCGATATCTTTACCAAGCCACTAGATGAAAAGAGGTTTTGCAAGCTAAGGAATGAGTTGAACATACTTGATTTCTCCAACATGAGTTGATGCACCCCCACATATATGACATGCCTCTACTCCAACAAAGCAAGGTGCAAGTTGGTTTGAGAGCATTCATGCATACTTTGCTAGAACTTGTGTAGAGCATATAGACATCACTCATGTTCCTAGGCTCATTCATGAAAACCAAAATGATTTTGATGTTTATATGGTGCCACTATTGCTTCTATGACTTGATATGATCTAGTGGTAGTATATGACATGTTGATGGGCTTGCAATCCTAGTGTTTGATCTATGTCTATGAACTTAAGTATTTAATTCAACATAGGCAAGATAACCATCTTAGCATGTGTGAACAAGCTTGCCCATGGTTTAAACCGAATTAAATATCTTGGGCAAGTAGCTTAGTTCAAACCAAAGTTGAATCTTTCACCCTATCTCACACTAAGGGGGAGTAAAACTTAAATATCTATAATTGGTCCTACCTTTTTGTGTCAATTAGATGACAAATGGGGAGAAAATGTAAAGATATAATGTGTAAGGGGGAGAAATTGAAAGATAAAGGGGAGAACATGAAAAATCAATTTTGAAAAGAACACACAAGTAGGGGGAGCAAGCTCATGAACATTTTGGTGCATTTGAATGTTTGCACTCCCATATGTATTGTTGCACAAGTACTTAAATTCAAATATTCATGCTTGTGTGGTGTTTGCTAGTGATACAAATTGAATGATGATTGATCAACTAGCATGCATAGGATGCTTATCATGGTGCTAAGGGTGATTCAAATTCCGCACTCCAATGGTATCACGCTTCAAAGGTCTACTCTTAAACCTTAGCATCATTTGGTAGCTATTTACTCTCCCACATTGTCTATCTATGCATATGTGCTAAACTTGAACCAAACTCATGAAGCACATATATAGAGGGAGCTAATAACTACCAAAACCGAATTTGTGTAACTTGTCCAAATATAAATCTTTGATCAAATGTTTGGACAAGCAACTCAAGTTCAAAATGATTATATTTCATATCTTTATGGAAAGGTTGTCATCAATTACCAAAAAGGGGGAGATTGAGAGACCCATGTGTTTGGCTTTGAGTAATTGATGAAACCTACCTAAGTACTAACCTCGGATCTCTAAGTGTGAATCATGAGATAGGTTGGTACATGCCATGTGATGGAGCAAATGGATCAAGGTGGTGATTGCAAAGGCTCTAGCATGGTGGTGCAAAGGAAAATGGTGTGAAGGAAATGGTGAAACTAGGAACCATTTTTGGTTTGGTGATAAAGACACCATAGAGGGTGTGATCACATTTAGGATAGATAGTCGTACTATCAAGGAGGGAGCTCATGTGAATGATTGCAGTTATCATGTGCCACTAGGTTCATATGCATTGCATTAAAATCAATTGAACTAGTGAGGTGAACCAACTAATTCCAAGAAAATATGAACTAAAAGTTAACACACGTGCACAAGTGCTTGAAGCACTTAGTGTTAGCCCCTTGAAGCTTGGAAGAAGTTGGAGAACTGTTTAAGCTGTTGTTTGAGCTCCGGGCAGAGGCCCGGATGCTAGGGTTTTGGTGTGTCCGGACCATTGGGTGCGTTCGGACGCACACCCTAAGTTAGCTGATCAGAGACAGGGGTCTGGACGCTAGTTGAGGTCCAGACGCTGTCCGGACTGCCTGGTGCTCTCTGTTTTTTCTGGAAGAAGGATCGAACGCTGTTTGCGGTCCGGACGGGGAGCTCCGGACACGCGTCCAAAGGAAAGTGGCTCTCTGGACCCTCTCTGCTGGGGTCCGGACAGTACGTGGTGTTGATCCGGAGTGACCAATGTTAGTCACGTCTGGAGCCACGTGGAGCTCGGTGGAGAGCGCGGGAATCGCTGGTTTCAAACGGAGGCTTGACTGGACGTGTGCGCGATGGTCCGGACGGCGCTTCGCGCGCGTCCGGAGGAGTGTTCCAGAGCCGTTGACTCTCAGCGTGTGGTGGGTCCGGACGCAGCTGATGGTCCGGACCCCCTGTGTTGTGCGCGTCCGGAGCACGCGCAGAGGCTGAGTTTTGAGTGCAAAACGGCTAGCTCTTTGGGGGAGCTATATATAAGTGTTTGGCCGGCCCAAGGGGCATGCTCTTGTACTCTCACTTCACTCCTACACTTGTGCTTGCTTGAGATTGCTCCACCCACTCATCCTCTTGACATAATTGATCATTTCATGAGAGATTGAGTGAACCAAGTGCATTGCTTGATTGATTGCATACTAGTGGCACTTGATGATCGTCGTCATCGTGGAGCTCTTGTTATTCTTGGAGGTTGCCACCTCCTAGACGGCTTGGTGCGACGAGGATCGTTGAGCGGAGGAAGGTGATTGTCTCCGGCTCCGATCGGTGGATTATGAGGGGTTCTTGAACCTTCCCCGTGGGAGTTCGCGAAAGGTATCTCTAGTGGATTGCTCGTAGCTTGTGGATCCCTATCTTGTGTTGGTTTTGCGGCACCCGATGACGGGTTTGGCGTGTGATGCCAATTAGCGTGTGAACCTCCAAGTAGGTGTATCGCTACAACGGGGACTAGCTTGTTGGCAAACAAGTGAACCTTGGAGAAAAATCTTGTGTCTCATTGTCTCTCTCCGAGGATTTATATTGTGATTGATTGGCTACATATTGGTCTCCTCTCCACGTCGGTGTAACCCTCCTAACTCTAGCTTTGCACTTCATTCTTTAGATTCTTGCGAAGTAGAGTAGCTCTCTAGTCTTGTGTAGTCTTGTTTAGAGCTTTCTAGGTTGCTAGCTAGTTTGTGTGTTTTAGTATATATCTTGCTAGTAACTAGAATTGGTAGGTGGCTTGCCGACCCTTAGAGCTAGTGCAAACTTGCTTACGCCGTGTTTTATTCTAACAAGTTCATCTAAGTGTTGTTGTAGAATTTTTAATAGGCTATTCACCCCCCTCTAGCCATATCTAGACCTTTCACAAGTTCGGTTTGATCCTACAGTGCCTGATGGAAGTGACATGGATCACTGACGTGGCACCGGAGCAGCCCCTACTCCACCTCTAGCTATAAATACCCCCTAGACCTTCACTTTTGAGGCATGACACATTGGAGGAAAACTACTCCTTAGTAGCTTAGCGAAGCTCTGCTGTAGTGCTATGCTAGTTAGAAGAGAGTGAGGGAAGTCTTCTGGAGAAAGCCCTAGATCTGTCGGGAATCTTCTCTGGAGCTGCACCTCAGTGGATGCTATCTTCTTGTAAGTTCTACACATGTAAGTGATACATCCGAGTTCTTTATAGTATTTGATATTCTAATTCTGGCATAGTTGTTATTCACTTTTCGCGCTTGCTCATCGATTTACTTTAAGTAGAGTGCTTTAGCCTTAGGCCAATGTTAAAGTAGTGAGATTAGTGTAGACGTGGTTTATAAACTTGATCTTGCCTTTGTAAACCGCTTATCGCATGAATTGTTTGTGGTAGCTAGCGGGTGGTGACAGCCTTGTCTAGTCTTTGTATCCCAACACGCGTGTAAGATAAGTTTTTAAAAGGTAGGGCCTCAATACAACATGATGGCACGGTCTAGTAGGAGTTTTATCTCTTACTGATCTATTCCATCGCCTCCTGCAAGAGAAGGGCTGATAAAGACAATATAACCAGCTTTACCTAGTTAGATATCTTTGCTCAAACGAACCTCTCAACCCAAATACCATAGTCTCCCTTGTCTCATCATAGGACACAACCTTGATCACTAGTTAATTCACTTCTCGTTCTCTATGGAAAATATGATACCTGGAATACTCCTGGTGAAAGCTACACTTGACAACCGTACACTTGCGGTCTTTTACCCGTTTGCCACCTCTGGTGTTAACACTTATGCACCAACCTTGACTTTGTTTGATCACCGTCTTGAGTTCAGTCAACACTTCACTTCCATCCCCACATGTCCACTTGCTCATCGATGTGCCCAATTGCTAGTCGTCTATGGTCCATCCTCAATCCCTGACCCCTTAGTCCAAGCCTCCATATATATATGCCCTTCATCGCTTTTGGTCCATCGCAAATAGACTCATCGCTTGACCTTCTCCATTGTCATCGATTGTCCCACACTAAACACCTGCATATCATAAAGGCAAGAGACATGTTACACACACAACTCATGCCATGGTTAGTCTCACACCAAATTCATTCCAAAAAACAATATTGGAGTGGGTTTTGCACTATCATGCCAAAAAGCAAGATTAGATTGGGTTTACCAAAGTATTAGAGATGCTCTGTTCCATTGTTGGCTATTTTGATACAGTTCTTGCCCACATAAGTAGGTCCTAGTCTTAATGTGAATATTGTGCATCAAAAGGTACTGCCATCAACTTCCCAATTTCTTCTAATGAAAACAATTACATATTAATTAAAAAGGAGAGTTCTTTAATGGAAAATTGCAAAACAGATACACACACAAATGAATCAGCTTACTGAAATAATCCCTTCCCTAGATGTGTTGTATCAATGTGCCATTTATTTTGGCTTGATCAACTATCAAGCATCTCCAGCAACTCTTCAATCTAACTTACCCAATACATTGATAACGATGATGTCCCAATATCAGTTGTTAGATTATTGTTGAAGATGGTACACCAGGTCACCTTCCTGCACCACCCCTGCGAGACTCAATAGATGGAGGCAGTCATAGCTTGCACATAGGCAACAACCATGGCTCATGCATACTAGCCACAACAAGACATCGATGGTCAGTAGTTGGATAGAGGTAGATAATTGGGATTTTTTTCTATAGCTCGATGCCACAGACTTGGATGGAGGCAACAAACATGGATCACACCATGTATGGGAGAAGAGGGTAGTTACTATGTGGCTCATGCTAGGGAGATATAACTCTGCCTTTATTTGAGGGGAGATGATGAGTTTTTGGTGGCCACCAAACAAGAGAGTGTTATTGGGAATGATAGGAGATGTTCGAGGCTGCTAGAGATTCTCCTATGAACTACTAAGTCTATTCAAATAACCCGAGGGGTCAAAACTGAGAATCCCAACACTTGAGCCAAATGGGTCACGTGGATGGCATGGGCCTAGGCCTACTAAGGCACAACCTGTTACGTATCGGGCTAGCATGACACACCTAGTGTAGGTATTCCTTATGTCTATTGGATAATTCCATAAGCGCATAGAATATACCACTATAGCACTTCACTAGAGTATTCTAGGTACCGTATTTTCCACAGAGCACAAGAGTGTACAAACTAAAACTCAAGATCGTCGTATGATGATATAGGAGAGCCTATGATAAAAAGGGTAGAGAGGATCTATATAGCTATGATATTTAGTCAAGGTCTGGTAGGAATAAAGGGGTTAGTCACCCCCTCGCTTACAAGTTACAAGAGGTGATAGGTGGACAGTAGAGACTGAAACCCTTTTGTACTCACCCTATTCTATTGGATGGCCTTACCTTTTAAGAATTTATCTACCACATGTGGTGGAATTCTAAGTCTAGACAAGGCTATCATCACCTGCTAGCATCCACAAACAATCCATGCAATAAGCAGTCTATACTAGCAAGGTATAGTCTAGACATCACATCTATGCCACTCTTACTACTCTAATCTACTAGTAAGGACTAGAGCACCCCACAGACAAGAGCAGCGCAATATATAGGTAAACCGAGTATATAACTACTATACCAGAACCAGAATATTAAATTCTATAAAAGATCTCGGATGTATTACTTACAAGAAGATAGCATCTACCGAGGTACACCTTGGAGAAGATTCTCGACAACTTCGGGGCTTTCTCCAGAAGATTTCCCTCACTCTCTTCTTGCTAGCATAGCACTACTATAGAGCTTCTCTAAGCTACTAAAGAGTGGTTTACTCTACTCTATCATGACTTGAGATTGATGGCCTAGGGGGTATTTATAGGCAAAATGGAGTAGGGGCTACACTAGTGCCACGTCAGCGATCCAGGAGACCTCCATCCTCCTCCCTTAGATCAAACCGTCATAGAATGGAAGGATGGGATGCCTTGAGCTGCATGGAGGCATGCAATAGGTCGATGGGTGCAGCAAGGACTCCGTCCGAAGGCCCCTAGGGGGTCGGCCAACCCTCCTATGGCATGTGGGCCATGTAGCAACCTTTTAGAAGAAAGGTCTACATGTCATAGACTGCTTCTAGCTTGGTGGCCACCTTGGAAGCTCCATAGGGGGGTCATGGCATGTAGACCTAGCCATCTTTTTCTATAAGGTGTCCCCACATATCAGAGTATGTAGCTGTCTTTTCTCTTGCTAAATCCTGTGTTGCCCCACCATTGATCCATGCAACTTCATCTTGAGCCATCCAGAGGAAACACAAAGTTGATCTAAAGGTAAAAATTGCCTCTAAGATGCTTCTCTAGGATTGTGATACATTGGTAGGGCTTGGAGCTCCCTTAGGGGGTCGGCCAACCCCTTTATGGGTCCTTCCAGGCCCTGTTTGGTCCAAAAATGTTATCTCCTGTGAAACAAGGCTCAAGGTACATGTGGAACCAATTATTGATAAAGTATGTTCTTGTTATGTAGATTTTCCTTTGATTTTGAATCATGTTGATGGTGTTTTGAGCATATAATTTAGGGCTTGTTGACGGTAATTAACTACTATATTTAAAGGTTAATTAAAAATGGAAAAGGGTATGAATATCATCACCAACATAGGTTTAGGGATTTATTTGACAATATTCCATGAGTTTTAGTGAATCTGTGTTTTACAGGGATTAAACAGAAAAATAGAAATTACTACGGAGGAGAATCCTAATCCAATACGATTGAATTGCTGCAAACTGAGCCCACGACGGCATAGGATGATTCTGGAAGACCACAGAAGTAACAAGAGCAAAGCGGAAGACCAAAGCGCGCCAAGGGCCGGCCGGCCCCACCCCTAGGTCAGTCGGCCTAGCAAGAGTCTGATTCGGTTATGTCTTCGTGTGGTGGCCCCTAATCAACCTCTAGATCCAATCTAAGTCTTTGTCCAAGGTTGGTTTGATCTAAGGGCTACGGTTCATCCCACCGGACTATATAAGAAGCCCTAGACTCCCCTCCCAAGAGTCACTTCATATCTCAGGAATACAATTAGTCAATTGGTTCAGAGGTGTCCCTTGAAAGGATAACCTTTGAGCTCCACCATATATAGGGCATAGCTAGAATAGAATATAATTAGAGGCGGCAAGCATAGCTTGGATTCTGGATCAAGTCGCGAGGAGGCTTGGTAAACCCTTGTATTCCTCTCTTGTAATAACAATATTATTCAACTAGTTCATCTTTTGTTCTTCTAGTTCATCCTTGTTCTTCTAGTTCTTATTATAGTTCTTGTTCTAGTTGATCTTATTGTTTTAGATATGACTATATGCTTAATAGTTTATGTATTCTTAATTATAATGTTCGGCATCTACTTTGATTATATATTTAGCATAGATAGATTATGTTCATGTTTATACTCATGTTCGTATAGCGCTCATTCATTAGATCGATGGGTGGGTGATAGACATAGTGTAAGCGTGGTGCTTAGACCTTGTTTATCTGTCAATGTCCCCTATGTTCCGGGCCATGTGTGGTAGATTACGGGTGTGACATTCCTATTGTGTCCTCTGTAGTCCACAACCCAAATATAGGACTTGGCATGGCTTATATTTAGGGGTCACGGTTCTGCTCTGTTCTTAACTGGTCTTAGTGATTGTCTCTTGAATATAAACATAAATATAATTTAACTATGATTGCTAGATGTAATTAGACTAATTAGGATATACTTACTATGACTTATAATTAGAATGACATAGGGGGTGGTCTTTAATCTTCTATTCTTCTTGATGCTAATGCTATAGATTGGAGTGCTCTAAGATTTATCCTAGATATATCTTTATTATGAGATTGATTTCCTGTTATGAGTAATGATCTAGTGGAACTCTTATCATGTGTGGGTATAAAAGTTATAGCTACTATTTTTATTACCATCCTAGATCCTTTCCAGTGGTAAAGTATAAATAACAATACTTGGAATTTTCTTGGGTAAAATACTACAACAGGTGTATATTTTATCTGTGCGATTGCGAATAACCTTTATTCTATATATTTTTGAGTAAGTGTCATGATTATAAATACTACCACGTCGCTGGTCTCATATTAGAGATGACAACCTAACTTAAATGATACTAGTAGATGTGATCCTACATTTTTGTGTCATTGCTGGGACCTCTATCCTTGATGATGACATTAAGAAATGTCTACAGTGCTTATCCATCATCAACACGCTTAGTGGGTCGTGCCATGCCCACCCACAGACTGACCTCAAGTATGGGCATGACCCTTTAAGGCTCGGCATGTGTTGGCCTAGCCCGTTGGCCTAGTGTGCTCCTACGTGCATCAGCTTCTGCAGCTCCATATTTCCCCACTTTACGTCTTGAGCCCCATGGCTCACGCTATCGGTGATGCGTCAATGCTTCTCGATGGGGTAATGTTAGGATACCACACTGTAGGTGGCAACCGAGAAATCGAGAGGAAAGTTGAGTGGCTAGTGGCTAGTGTCTAGGAAAATAGGAATAGAGATAGATTTATAACAGAGAGATTTATCGCCCTATTCGCTTGATCGTTTTGATGGTTGGTAAGTCGGTTGGTGCTGTTTTTGGCTGATTTATTGTGAGACAAAAACACTGTTTCGGTAACTAATAAGCCGGATGATAAACCAAACGAACATGCCGTATATAGGCGGGGTTGCTAATCAGGCCGAGCCAAGCAGGCACGTCGTGTCGAGGATTGACCCAGATCGTGTCATGGCCTCATGGTTCTGCCCATGGGCCTCGAGTCATATGGCCATCTATAGGTTTGGGATTTATTGCACTGCCAAAATTGCTCAATTCAATTCCAGCGGTCGTTCACTGGATTCGAATCAGCAAATGAACAGCTGCACCCATGATTTTCCTTATTTGGGGAAAAAATATTTGCAACTTTATTTTTTTGGAAAGTAATTAAGTTACACATATATGTTAAGGGACATAACTCATTTCTAATAACTTATACCGATGACTTTGATAATATAACATGTTGCAAAACAAAATTTATCATCATAATTTTTTTATACAATCTTTACATAATTTTTTAGACAAACATGTTAAATCATATAGTTATTTTTGTAAATAGTTTTCATATTTATACTAATATGTTATGATATTAAATTATAAATCTAAGTTCTTGAATACAACTTATAGGTCAACTTTACATATAATTAAGTCATTCATTTATTATATATACCTAAGTTATACAAATAAGTTATCCATAAAAGTTTTGCGTATAATTTTTGTAGTTTCCAAAGAAATTATATTTATAAGCTTGTTTCACAAAATATTATATTATTATACATATTACTTGGTCACATAGTAAGTTCTATGTATAAGTTATTTGTGTAGCTTTTGTTACGTTGGAGATATATGTTGAAGTCAGTGGCGAAGCTAGAGCAAATTATAGGGTGGTGCACTTGCCTTGTGGGTGCATAGACTTGTGTTATAGGTGATGTATATATGGTGAAATTTTAGAAACTAACACTGTTTTCCTAAATTTTGGGTGGTGCATTTGCACCCACTACTATATAAGTAGCTTCGCCCCTGGTCGAAGTCATGTGTATTAGTTATCTGTATAAATTATATGTATAAGTTATACGAATTTACGTGCATAACTCTGAGAAAAGTTACGGTTTTTTGCCAAAAATGAAAAACTTTCAATAGAAGGAAAGTTATAGAAAATTATTTTTGCTAAAAGATAAAAGTCACGGCCTCACGGGGGCTCGTTCATCAGATTTGCGCTGATGAGGAAGGCCACCAAAATTGTCTCCAAGGACCGACCATTCGGTGAACGCCCTACTATCAAGCTCAACTGTTCAAGCCCCCTCACACGTTGACAGCTGCCATGGATCTCATGTGCAAGGTACTTCTCACTGCCATTTGCACATGACTGACTTAACTTGGTGTCCTGATCATTGTAGCCAGATGACACGATTGATATTGCCCAATTAGTAGCGTGTGTTCCTCGTTCTAAAATTTATAATAGTTTATTCCACTCGTTTTTTGCAAGGAAATAGCTTAATCCAATAATCCTTGACGTGACATGATTTTCGTTATTTGGAAAAAATAATATCTGTAACTTTGTATTTTGGGAAAGGAAAGTAATTAAGTTACATATATTTCTATTAACTTATATTGATGACTTTGATAATATAACAGGTTACAAAACAAAATTTATTATCATAATTTTTTTATACAATCTTTACGTAATTTGTGACAAACAAGTTATACTATATAGTTTTTTTTGTAAATAGTTTTCATATTTATACTAATTTATTATGATATTAAATTATAAATCTAAGTTCTTGAACACAACTTGTACGTAAACTTTACATCTAAGTCATTCATTTATTTATTATATATATATACCGTACCTTAGCGAGCCGTGCCATGGATCTCATGTGCAAGGTACTGCTCACTGCCATTTGCACATGACCGACGGAACTTGGTGTCCTGATCAGAGTAGCCAGATGACACGGTTGATATTGCCCAATTAGTAGCGGGTATTCCTCATCCTACAATTTCTAATAGTTTATTCCACTCGTTTTTTGCAAGAAAATTCATTGACGTGACTGACCGGAGACTAGCTAAACACTAAAGTGTTCGCTAGTCCTCGCCCGGTCAGGTCAGAAACCGCAGTTCATACTCCGGAGGCACTTTGCTGCCCCACCTGCTCGGAAATTGCAGCAAGAGGACAAACTCCCGGCGTTGTATTGCCATCTGCAGCAGGTTCAGTCTATCCGGTCCTCTGTCCCGGCGTCCCGCTGGCCGCTGCATCCTCTTCTCACGCGCCTGTTTGCTCCGACGACCGACGACGTCACGAACCCGCGAATTCTGATCGAAATCGCCCAGCCATTCCCTGCGAAAGTTCCCTGCGACGGAGCGGCAAGCACAACCACAATTCATTCAGAATTCACACGCAACCTCCTGGCCTCTCGAGTCTCTAGCTACTTCCATCGCTGCCTATAAAGCCCGGCTCCCGCATAGCTCTGTGCAATCCAACCACTCATCTCCACCGTGCGCACGCGTCGTGTCATACGTGCTCATACAACGCCACCCGCACTTCGCCCCCGGTGCACAGCACACTTCCCCAGCAACACCGATGGCCCCTGCCATTGCCCAGCAGCAGCCGCAGGTGCAAGAAGCGGTTAGCCGCAAGGTGGTGGACGAGGTGTCCGGCTGGCTGCGCGTGCTGGACGACGGCAGCGTCGACCGCACGTGGACCGGCCCGCCGGAGGCCCTCCCGCTGATGGAGCCGGTGGCGCCGTACGCGGTTCCGCGAGACGGCCACACGCTGCACGACCTGCCCGGGAGCCCAACCTACGCGTGTACCTCCCTGAGGCGAAAGGGGAGGCCGGCGCGCGCCTGCCCGTCATACTGCAGCTCCACGGCGGCGGCTTCTGCATCTCCCACCCGTCCTGGCTCATGTACCACCACTTCTACGCGCGCCTCGCGTGCGCCGTCCCCGCCGTGGTGGTCGCCGTCGAGCTCCCGCTCGCGCCAGAGCGCCGCCTGCCCGCGCACATCGACACCGGCGTCGCCGCGCTCCGCAGGCTCCGCTCCATCGCGCTGTCCGAGGACGGCGCCCTCGACGACCCGGCGGCAGCGCTCCTCCGTGAGGCGGCCGACGTGTCCCGGGTGTTCCTCATCGGGGACAGCTCGGGCGGCAACCTCGTCCACCTCGTCGCCGCGCGCGTGGGCCAGGACCAGGAAGCAGACGCGGGCAACTGGGCTCCCCTCCGCGTCTCCGGCGGCATCCCGATCCACCCGGGGTTCGTGCGCGCCACCCGGAGCCGGTCGGAGCTGGAGACGAAGGCGGACTCGGTGTTCTTCACGCTGGACATGCTGGACAAGTTCCTCGCCTTCGCGCTGCCGGAGGGCGCCACCAAGGACCACCCCTTCACGTGCCCAATGGGGCCGCAGGCGCCGCCACTGGAGTCGGTGCCGCTGCCGCCGCTGCTTGTGTCCGTGGCCGAGAACGACCTCATCCGCGACACTAACCTCGAGTACTGCAACGCGCTGCGCGCCGCCGGCAAGGAGGTGGAGGTGCTGATCAACCACGGCATGAGCCACTCCTTCTACCTTAACAAGTACGCCGTCGACATGGACCCCACCACTGGCGAACGAGCCCGAGAGCTCATCGACGCCATCAAGAGCTTCATCTCACGCCACTGAAGTGCAAGAACGTAACATTCCGCACGTACCGATACTGATCATATCGTATTCATGCTACATGCATGGTCATTTTCAGCACTCCTACGCCACTCATGTCAATCTACGTGCTAGTGTTACGCCCATACGTTCGTGTAGCTGCATGCTTTGTTTCGCTATATTATTAATTCGTGCCGGTGTAAATGATATATCAACTTCAATAATGAGGTGACACACCTTGCACCATTATATTATTGGATGGCATACACTCGCTGTAGCATGTCTGTCTATCGTTGTTTGTAGTCATGCATTCCCTATTTTTATTCAAAAGTTTATACGTATTGCATAGTTGAGACTTAATAATCAATAGAGTATGTTTGCGTAAATGTTGGTGTTGTTAGAATGGTCTCAGCCAACATGTTATCACTTGGCAGTTGGCACATAAGTTAAAAGTTCACTAAGTAGTGCCCACAATGAAAGGTATTAATTGACTAATTCCAAAATGCCATAAATAACACAGAACTCGCCCTTAACAAGATGAAAACCAGAAATGTTAAATTTAGAATCGATTTATTACAACGCTAGACACGTTCTAGAAGATCTCTGCTCATTGTACCAAGGAGAGCCGCCACTGCCTCGCCCCGCCGCGCGTTGCCCTAGTCCTATCGTGAGCCACCGCCCCAGTGCCCATCTCCACCCCAACTGAGCTTGCAGGACTAGCTAGGAACACTATTGAGGAGTTGAAGCAAACCGAGAGCAATGCGGGCAACCATCGTCGCCGCCCCCATGTCTTCCACCATAACTGCCCTAAGCCCCTTCCATCCCAGTCCCACCCTGTTGCTCAACCTCCACCTAGCATGTTACATGAACTCCACTCCATCTTCTTGCCACTAATGGCCATGGGCATGCGCATCTGCAAGCAACGACCTGCCCGCCAAAAACCAATAGTTATGAATTCGACTTCTCCATCTAAAGGTCAGCATTTCCACCGACGGATTTGTGATGAGGCACTAGGCCCCACAGTGCTTTATCGAGGTGCATCACCATTCTCATCTAAAGCTGAAGAGGAGATCTCCATGATTCAAGGCATTACCGGAGGAACGCCATGAACAAGCAACCAATGGATTGTTCCTTCTGTATTTTTCCCATGAGCTACATTTACTCTCTAGAGTCGACTAGGCTTCTCTAGATATGTGACTATAGGATTATGATGATCCATAGGAAACTATGGATGGTCATTATATCAGTGCAAGAGAATGTAATCCTGAGGTGGGGCTACCATAGAAAGTTCTTCTCCTTGTTGTTTTGACTCCACAATGCAATGACTCTTCTAAGCATAGTATGTCAAAATGACTTTGACATACTTGAGATACTTTTGGTTATGTTCCTTTTCCTTAGATCTCAATAGGTGCTCTCAATTTATCACTAGGAGTTTTGTTGTTGTAGTGATATGAAGGTTTGATGGTGACGAGAAGCATGGATCTAGCAGAAAAAGCTTGGAACCAGTGGTAGTACGTACATGTGCTTTGGCGAGCTACTCTAGCTCAATGTTCTCCTATTCTACAAGGACATGGTGTGGGCGCCACCATGTTCTTCGTGCCCTAGAAGCACACAATGGTGAAGGACCAAGGAGGCAACCAGAAGCGTGAATGGAAGCTAATTCAAAATTTTCCAATGAGAAACTGGCCTGTCCCAAAAAAAAACCCCAAAGCACTCAAAGCCTAAAATTCCTGAACAAAATCCACACAAGTCAACTAGTAACCGGATGAACTCACATATACTTAGATATAGTCACATAATAGTGTGGAACACATATCCAGTGGAAAACGAAGCTAGGTAGTATGAAACACAACAAAACAATACCGAGTAATGACAAACCGAACTAGATGGTTTTCTACTTTAACCATCTTGGGAAACCATCTTGGTCTCTTTTCTAGGAAAATCATCCAGGCCAGTTTGTAGATTCTACCTAGCTAGGTTTTTTGCACAAGAGCTTGAGCTAAATTGCCCAAAGGTGATTTTTATCCAAATCAACTCCAAATGAAACCAAATTTTGCACAAGCCTACTTCATGGTGATGTGAAGCTATTAGCAAAAGTTCAACTCCAAAAATTAGTGAATCAAAGAAGATCTTATGAAACATCTCCAAAATTCATTTTTTAATTTCCTCATAATCTGAATTATTTGTGCTTGTGAGGAATCTGTCCAAACCAATGGCTAGAAGTATTCCTTAGAGGTCATAAAATGTTCAGACCAACACCAAAGAAATACACAGACTCTATATTAATAGAAGACCACAAGTGATTGTTGAAATCACCAAAATAGACCAAAAGAAAAGAAGAGGGAGATTGAATCCACAACAATAGAGGTCAAGTTGATTGAATATGCAGGAAAACAAGTTTACAAAATCAGGTGTAGCCTCCACCCTTCATCATCCCTCCACAAATCAGAAAATAGGAATAGGAGGTGTGTCAAATGAGTTAGCTCCGGCAATGCCTAGAAACATGGTCGCATAAGAGGAATCAGATGGTAGGACAGAAGACACAAGGATTTATATTGGTTTAGACCACGACAGTGTATGTGTAAAACCCTAGTCTAGTTCGTGTTGTTGCTCTGCTTGTATTCCTATGCTTGATTATAAGGGCTGTTGCTCATAGCTACCCTATAGATGAGGTGGATTGGATGCCATGATGATCAGATCATGATCGCAGGATCGTCCCTACCCTCCTTTATATAGGCCAGGAAAGTAGGATTACAACAAGAGTGATCGACCTAGATATCAGATTGGATTCCTAGTTTGTTACAACAGATCAATTCTATCCTTCCTGTGGTTACATCAGCGTTAGATATCCTCGATACATCGTGATCTCCAAGCTGATTATTTCTTGTGGTGATTGTAGGCTTGATCCTTTAAAGCACTTTACACGACTGGCTAGATATCTAATTGATGAGGGTACCCCAGGCCCTTATATCCGACAAGGTGTAACACCCTAAAATTGTTTTATCCAATTTAGTAATTAAATTGAGCTCTTAATTAGTTTTTGTGTGTTAAAAATAGACAAAATAATTTTTTTTGTTTAACTAAAATTTAATATAAGCTTGGAAAATATGTTTTTTTGCATTCATTCTAGTGCACATTATTTTCAGTTGACTTTAGGGTGAGTTTGTTTGAAGTTACATTCAAATTTGATTTGAATTTGGCTTAGTTTGCAGAAGGAAAAAGTCCACTTTACACCCCTCAACTTTCGTGAAAGTCTACTTTATGTCCCTCAACTTTAAAACCGGACAAAACACGTCCCTCAACTTTTAAAACAGTCCATATTACATCCCTGAGTGACTTTGATGGTTGTTTTGCTATAGTGATGGTGGTTTGTTGCAATGAGGGTGGTTTTGCCTTTTTTTCTTTTTTTATTTATTTTAGCTGAATCTTTCAAAAATCATAGTAAATCATAAAATAGAAAATCTAATTCTGTTGGATTCCACATGAGTAGATCTACGCAGTAAATATATAATATGACATGGTTTAGTATAAAGTTTTGCTTTATTTATTTTGGTTGAATCTTTAAAAAATCATAGTAAATCCCAGAAAAAACATAAAAATGGAAAACCCAATTTTGTTGGACTTCACATGAATAGATCTACACAGTGAATATATAATATGATATGCATTAGTATAAATTTATATTTACTATATTATATAGTCACTGCATAGATCAACTCATGTGGAGTCCAACAAAATTAGTTTTCCTATTTTATGATTTTTCGGTGATTTATTGTGATTTTTCAAAGATTGAGCCAAAATGAATGAAACAATTGTGTACCAAAGCATACCGATATATTCTTATGGAGTCGAACAAAATTATAAGTTCCATTTTATGATTTTTCTATGATTGTTAAAAATTTAGCCGAAATAAATAAAAAAGGAAAAGACAAAACCACAATTATTGTAGCAAAAGTACCGTCCAAAACCACTCAGGGACGTAATATGAATAGTTTTAAAAGTTAAGAGACATATTCTGTTTGTTTTTGAAATTGATGGATGTAAAGTAGACTTTTACGAAATTTAAGGGACTTTGGACTTTTTTCTTTGCAGAAAACAGAAAAAGAAAAGCCTTTTTCTTTTCTTCCTTTTCTCCTTTCTCCGTTTGAGCCTACCCACCTAACCAGCCCATCCTTTTTATTCTTTTCACCCAGCCCGCCACCCTCTCGCGCGTGGGCTTGCTCCAACTGAAACCCCGTTCTCTCTCTCCGCTTCCCTTCCAGACCTCCTCCACGGCCCACTCCAGGCCCAAGTAAACTTCCCGTCCGGCCCCCTCCCTCCCTCCCTCCCTCTCTCCCTCTCTCTCTCTCTCTGCGCAGTGGGACCCACTCGTCATCTTCTCCCCCCACCTTCCTTCGTTCTCTTCTCCTCAGCACAGGATCCCATCCCCAATCCCCGCTCCTTCGGTCCTTTCCCTGGTGGATTGGCGCATAAATGGAAGTCAGGGCCGGCAGTCACTCTCCGTGATCTCCTGCCTATTCTGCCTTCCGTCTGTCCTACAAAGCACGAGCCCCTTCTCCATTTGCTGCTGTTGACAAGCACCACCAACCACCACTCCAATCTTGGGTTCCCGGAGCTTCGTTGTCGCCGTAAGGGCAGATCAATGGAGAATTTTTAGATGTAGTTTTCAAGAGAAATAGAGTAACTAATGTACAGTAGAAACTATCTCTTCCAAGCTATAGTTTCTACAATAGAGTTTATACAAAGGATAAATTACATGTAACATAAAAGGATAGTAGATTAACTGTGACAATCAGCTATGTATTACTAATCGTCCTGTTCGCTCGTCTTATCAGTCACCGAAATAGTGTTACAGCATCAGCCGGTTTATCGGCCACCAAAACAGCTAAACGATCTAAGAATAAAGATAATAGGTACCAGATATAGTTGATTAATAGGAAGCACATAATAGCAATAGGACGTAGCGCTCTAGAAGCCATCCAGGAATATTATATTGTATATTGTCTTCATAAGAGCTCCTGAAGCAATCTTGAGGGCAGGAGTGAGCAGAGCATTTGCGGAGGCGGCAAATCAGACCCGGGAGTGAGATGCAAGCACACGCGGAGGCAGGAGGGAAACGCTCGTGCGTCATTTCCTAGGCAGGCTGCGGCACACAGGATCCACAAGCAAGCTGATAGACTCTACTCGAGTCTCCCCAACGGGACTTGGCTAGTTTCTACATGCATAGATACAAGTGTCGACCCGGTGTCGTCAGATAGAAATCGTTTCTTGATTTCATACTCTCTCTCTTCACTAATTTTTTTGCCACGTCAGCAAAAGTTGAATTATCTAAGTAATTAATAGACATATAAACCATCATAAATATCCCATTGGACTGCCCTAGTTATGCCCCAAAGCTTCAAGAGATGATACATTGGCCATAGGCCCCTTCTCTTACCGCTTTGCATCATGGTTTCCTCGATTTCATGCTAATCGTCGGTTTTCAGTCCGTCTTAGCTCATCGCCAGCCACCTTGGAGCCTTCCTCGACACCAAGGACCTCCCTTTTAGTTCACAGTAACTTCTTGGCCCTCCCCTTACCCTTTAACTTGAGTTTGGCGCTCGGGAATGTCATTTGGGCCAGCTTCGAATCTTGCCAGAAATGGCGCCGCCAGGGGACGAGTTGCTTCAGCGCCATCGTGGCCAGTCGCCCCCCCCCCCCCCCCCCTTGAATTCCTTGTTCGTGTTGACGACCTCGCCCATGTTTTTTTGGTCGTGTCTCTATAGAGAGTTGGGATCAGGAACGCCGTTTGGTGTTTCTCCAGCAACCTCCCCGTCGTAGTCTATGAACCTCCTTCAGCGAACCTCCCCATTACTGTACAGCCGGCATCTGGTTTGGAAGGCACAACTAGGGCGGCGTTTATGGGTATTCTCAACCGCCCTCTTGGATTTCCTCGTCAATCATAATCTTATGATCTTATCCCCTCAGATACTCCCCGGGAAAACTTCTCTCGGAAGTTTACGGGAGCTATCCGTTGGCGGGACGTGGGGCATTCCCCCACGACTCGATCTCGGGAGACTTCCCGTTGCCAACGGGATGTGCGTCGTGGTTTCTTGACCGTGGAATTTCCTCCCCGTAATCTCTCTCGAGGCTTTGTATAAATACCACTTGTCTGATTCATTCTGGCTATCCCTGTCTCTTTTTACATTACTCGCAAAGTCGTAATTACTCGCAACAGTTTAGATCCAAAATTTGAACAAAATTTTAAACTATAGCATTTTGTTTGTATTTAATAATTATTGTTCAATCATGTAATCTTACAATTTTCATCTCAATAAACTATACAATTAGTAATTTTTTATCTATATTTAATGCTTCATGTATTTGTCTAAAGATTTGATGTAACAGAGAATCTCGTAAAGTTTTAAAATTTTGAAGGGCCCGATGTCATGCCCCTTTGGTATAACCAGTCCACCATGGACCTGTGGGCGTGGTCCACGGTGCCCAAGCAAGCGCGGTCACCACTCACGAGGATGTACACCGGTCTATTTAGCGTAGCCACGTGACAGCCAGGTAAGCAGAGGTCTTGATTAATTCACTAGTTGCATGCTTTTTGTGCTTTAGACCTTTAGTTTTCATGAAAGCAAGCCGCACTCCTTTTTAATGCAAAAATAAATTCCTTTTAATTATGTTCCTTCCGCTTGGAGCATCTCTAATGGTTTCTAAAGAGATCAAAATCATTTGATAAACTAATGAGTTTTCTTAGTGACTGCAACATATATATATATTTGTTGGATTCGTCCAATAGTATCCAAATCTCACTCCTAAAATATAGAAGGTAATTAGAATAGGAAAAAAAAAGAGAAAGCCAACCAAAGCGCAAGCAGAGTTCCCCGCGGGGTTGGAGCGCTAAGAAAGCGAAAGCGTTATCACTATACGAAATGAAGCAGCGGCTAGCACGCTAAGATAAACCACTTGGTTTAGGCTCCTGCTTAGTGGAGTGTGATTTCACCACTATTCCAGAGACAAAAATTGTGAGACAGACCTCTATGTTGCTCGGCTTAAATCATTCTAAGATTGTTTACAAAGTGCAAAAAAGAATGAATCCATTGAGCCCCCGTATCGACACACGGCTTAATTCCGATCACATTCTGAGGCAATAATAGAGCGAATAATTCAAAAGTACTCCACCACGAGCAGCGAAAGCACACTTAACCAATCCTCACTCGACGGCTCCGTGCTTGCTCAGAAAAAAGCCGAACCACTCACAAATGAATCTGTTTTCACAAATCTTGAACTATTTCTAAACCACCCCAACGACTTTTGTACTTTCTTTTTTCTCTTTTGTATTTGTATTAGTAACTTGTTCTACTTATTCTTTCCCAAATCCTTCCACCCTATATTACATTGGCGCAATGTATACACACGTGTATTTATTTGGGCTACATATTTGATTTTTCCAAGTGTAGGTGAGGCTAAAAGTTGTTGGAGATGTATTTTAAAAAATATGGATTAAGAAATTACTTTATGAACTCTTCGAGATGCTCTTACGCCACTACAATTTTAAAACATAGTAGCATCCATCCTAATCACATGGAAAAAAAATCTAAATTTAATTATTTTGAATAAAAAACAAGTTCATATTATTTATAGAAATGTTATTGACCCTTGTTTATGAATAATTTCATGATTTAAATATGGTTTGAGTGGTTTTCACGCTCATATGTTTGTATTAATATGTAGATTAGTTTGTAAGCTTTTTGTTCTTTGTTCTATATTGTTTGGCGTACTATTCTAATAGTGTACCATTTGTATGCATGTATTGCGTGATGTGAATGCTTAAATGTTGATGTGGACTATGTGTAGAACGTGCACAGTACGAGGTTGCGGGAGATCAAGTTTTGACCAGCAGTACCAGGGCAACACTTTTGAGGAAGACAAGTGTAACAAAGGCTCCTTGTACCATTGAACAATGATTAATTTATACATCATGCATGTGTCTAATTTTGAAATGTCATAAGAACATTTACCCGCTTTATATTTTGTACCATTGTTGACAGTGAAAATGTCATAAATATACACACCCAGAACACCATCAACAACATCGAATCAAAGGAAGAATAACATGACATGAACATATTTTTATCAATATCAAGTTCCACTTGTACTTTAAGCATTTGCATGCTGAATGTCACAAACTAGAGAAAGCTAAGCATGTGGATCCACCATAATGAGTCGACCAACCTTGATGGCCCCCAAGCTCTGTCAAATCACCAGGATCTATTTGAAGCATCCCAAAGTCATTCTCACCCTTAGATCACATCTGTGTTTTCTCTCAATGGTGGAAGATCAAGTTACATGAATTGTTGGGCCCACAAGGAAGCAACCAACATGATAAAGGTATCCAAACACACATTATGATAGTGGAGTAGCCTTCTAGAAGGAAGGAGGCCCCATCTATCATAGGGGCAGTCGGTCGACCCCCTTTTGAGTTCCATCGATGTCCATCTTGCACGCCACCGCCTTAATGCATGCCTCCATGCACTCCAATG
This sequence comes from Microstegium vimineum, assembly GCA_022036555.1. Classification (NCBI taxonomy): domain Eukaryota; kingdom Viridiplantae; phylum Streptophyta; class Magnoliopsida; order Poales; family Poaceae; genus Microstegium; species Microstegium vimineum. The sequence continues at coordinate 21,379,957 of CM039127.1, read as the reverse complement.
ATTTACACCCTTGATTCAATGGCGGTTTGAACCAATGGTGCTTGACGGAGGTTGCGTGGATCGCTAACTTGGTGTTGGAGTAGTCTGTACTCGACCTCCACATATAAATAGAGGACCTCACCCCTCTTAAGACATGATTAATTCGAGCTCAAGAGAAGAGTAGTGTAGTTCCATTTCATAATTAGTAGTGTAGTCTAGTGTGGGAGTTTGGTTGAGTCAAGCATTTTTCTAGAGTTGTCTTCTAGAAAGTCTGGTATAACTCTTGTATCTTTTTTTTCTAGTAACACTTTTACTTTATTTATATAATATTCTTTCTTTACTTTACTTAGTCTTACTCTGTGCAATACTATAATTTCTATAGGATTGTTGTTATTTATCTTAAGCATCTAGTTGTTGCATGTTAGATTGTGATCCAAGTCCACACTTGTATGCGATCATCCCCTACCATAGGGTACTCTAGTTGGCCTATCTGTACAAAATTAGAGAAGTGAGAGAATGTGTAAGCATGGTGCTTATACATTATCTTGCCTTTGGTTATCGCTTGTCACACGAAAGTGTTGTGGTAGTTAGCAAGTGGTGACTTGCCTAGTATTCATATACCACCATGTGTTTAGAGGCAAGTACTTAAAAGGTAATGCCTCAATAAAAAGGTATTTACTTAAAATAGGAGTTATATCTCCTATTATCTCACCTATTTCCTAGCATACCTATTGTGTGGACTCAATCTATGTGTTGCATTTGTATGATTAAGGTAGAATCATAGAAGTAGAGTTAGAATCACATGGATTCTTTACTCACTCGTTATCCTCCTACCTAGCTATATATACATACTAGTTATATTTTATCATCTTTATCTTGGCTTGTGTATCTACTCTTCCTACCATATTTTGATTACCCCCTTACATTAGTTGATACTAAGTTGTGTTAATTATAAGGATATCTCTTTTATTATTATTCCTAGTTACTAATTTTCCTTGGGAAAAATAAATAATGATTACCTTGGCCTACTCTTGGGCGAAGTGCTACAACAATATATTATGTGCACTAGCGGAATTTTCCAGTGTACATAAGAAATACCAACAACTATGTAGTCTTGTTGCTATGGGTTGGTATGCATATTTGGATAGCTGATGCTGCGCATAAGGTTAACTAACTAATTTGATTAATATAATACTTATGCAATGCAAGAAAATTGTGCTATTAGTAGCAACATGGTTAAGGGTGTTGGAGCACTAGGTTTTGAGTGCTCTAGATTTCTCCCCTTAATGACTTAATTCTTAAGCGACCACCAAGGAAGTATCGTACAACCATGAGTATCAAATGACTCTGAGCTTGATCATATACTTAGTATGTTTGTAGTTGTTAGTGGTTATCAAAAGATGTAAGAGGGTGCTGAAATGTCCTAAATGACTAAAGGAGAGTGAATAACCTAATAAAAATCTTCAATAAAAACACTACAAGAAGGACTTCTTAGACAACTAAATGGTGATAATGCGTTTCACTCTAGCTCTACTAAAAAGGCAAGCCACCTACCAAATTCTAATGGCTATAATCTCTAGTTCACACACAAGAGGTCTAAGTTGCTACTTGACTAACTAGAAAGCTAGTAAGAACTAGTTACGACTAGGGAGCTAAGAAAGCACTACCACTATATAAGAGTTAGCAAGCTACACAACTAGAGAGCTAAGAAAGCACTTCCACTACACAAGAGTATCAATAAATGTAAATGCAAATGCAAATGCAAGAGGAGTAGTGGAGTATGCCCGATCGAGCAAGCAATCAATCAAAGAGTACCAAATGAATTCCAAGTAGAAAAGTGACACAAGATTTTTCTCCCGACATTCACTTGCTTGCTGATAAGCTAGTTCCCGCTGTGTCAACCATTCACTTGGTGGTTCACGAGCTAATATGAATACACAAAGCTAGCCCTACACAAGGGTTTGCAAGAACCTACACAAATGAGGGTACTCAATGTCGTGAAAATTTACTAGAGTAGCTTTTGGCGCTCCACTTGGGAATAAGCCCAAGAACCTCTCACAATAGCAAAATGGTGTGGCCAAGAAAAATCACCAACTCTTGCCAACACATCTCCAACACACCTCCATTGCTCCAAGGCATCTAAGTGGTGACAACCACCAAGAGTAACAAGAAAACCGTAACAATCACGAGCACCAAGTGGCACTAGATGCAATCACTCAAGCAAGATGCACTTGGATGCTCTCCCAACTCACAAAGATGGTGAACAATTAAAGGAGAGGAGGGGGAGTAGTGTACCTTAGTTCTAGCAGATGTGCAATGCTTCAAAGTGCCAAGAGAAGGCGCCCAAGGCCAACCCTTTCACTTAAATAGACACCCCAAAGAGCTACTAGCCGTTAGTCACATGAAGGGGTACTAAACCTTGGTCCGGAACTGCGCTGGGGTGCCCTGAATCAAGTCTTCTGGGTCCAAACCCTTGTTCCCGCCAGCCACAACTCGCCATGTGTGCTGAACGTTCGAATTCCACCGTTGTCACGCCCGTCGCTCCTATGCCACACGTCTGGAACCTTAGTCTAGGTTTCAACATTGCACATTTGGTCCGGATCTCCCTTGTCAAGCCACGTGTCTAGGGGTCTCTCAACCAGACTGTCACACATTGGTTCGGATGCCCTTCCACACAGGGTCCAGAGTCCGCGCCATGCTAGGGGTATGAAACTGAACCCATCGCTGATGGTCCGGACCGCCCAAAACCTTACAATTTGGAGCTTACTTTTCATCTTTTCCAACTCTTTTCTTCCACCCTTGCTTACATGTGCTAACAACGAAGTGTTCCACCACTTGTACTTGTGTGTTAGCAATTTTCAAAGCATCTATCAAGGGTTAAAAGTTAGCACACTAGGTCCTAATGCATCACCATTAATGAGTTTACCTTGTGGCACTTAATAACCATAATTACTGGTTTTTGCATATATATACGAGCAATTGAACTTATCGTTCTTTCTTTCTTTCTTTCTTTAGTATTCCATCCATCCCAAATTATAAGATATCCCAAGAATCTTGGAGAGTCAAAACATCTCAAGTTTGACTAAAATTATAGAAAAAATTATAAATATTTATGATATCAAATATGTATACTATAAAAATATAATTGATGAAAAATCTAATAATACTTAGTTGACATCACAAATGTTATTATAATATCATATAGGTTTGGTCAAACTTGAGATGCTTTGATTTTTTAAGATTCTTGGAAGGTCTTGTAATTTGGGATGGAGGGAGTAACTTTTTAGCTAAACAATATGTATGCATTTTCTGTTAATCGTATCATTTTCTTTGGAAGCATATTTTTACTGCATCAAACAAAATCTTTGTCATGATTGACACTTGACAGGTTCATTTGCTGAGAAGACAAGCGGAAACTACATAATTTTGAGCAACAGAGTCAGAGGAGATCTGCTTAATTTACGTTCAAAGATCTTTTTCCACAGCAACGTTTAGTTTTCATGGTTTGCGAATAGGATTGTCACAGCCGGAAAGCGTCTTGTTCTTTTACCTGAGGCCGAAGAGCGAGGATGATATGTTTCATTTTGTATGTACGAAATTGACAAGGACTTATTGGTGCCCTCAATGCTGAAGCTGTTGTTTCAGTTTTCAATGATACAAGTTCAAGGCCTTGGTGCGACCAGCCTAACCATCTATGCATGATTGAAGTTACTGTTCCGGAGCTTTCCTGCTCGTCCTTCCCGTCCTGGCTTGATCAGTGGCTGTCTGGCGTTATTTGCTGTGAACAGTTGTGGTACCACCACAGTCAGTGCGCAGAGATGGTATCGCAGCTGCGTTTGCGTTTGCTAGCTGTTGTGTGCTTCTTCCGGCACACGCGGGACACAGCCTAGCAGTAGTGCCAAGCAGCACCAATGGAAGCACCGCCACTCCACCAGAGTAGTCCGTGATACGGCGGCCCCCACTCCCTGGCCCGCCGCAGATGCAGACGACAAATGTACCTGCGCCGCGCATCCCCATCCGTCCGAAAACAATTTTCTCGTCAATGTTGATGGCGCGAGCGGGTGCATTACGGTTCGGCGCCGGCTGGTCGGCTTCTCTCTGTACCTTCTTCCGGCATTCACTGCCACGACGGATTCTGATCTGAGGTGGTTAGCTCGGTGTCATGGATGTAAACACCTAACGGCCATAATTGTGTTGTGTGTATGGTGATGACTGATGCATGATTACTACACACATCTCTGCTAGTAATGTATATATAGCACCTTTTGATATTTCCCTACCTCTGGCAGCAGGTCCTCGTGTTCATATATATAAATATCTATTTAGATCGACGGTTCACAGTTATTTAATTGTACCATAGCAAAGCCTATATGTGATTGGTTATCCATACTTCCATCCTCGCATGCATGTGAGGGCCATAGCTCACTCACTGCCTCACTGTCGCATGCCCTGCTCTGCTTGAGCACCAGTGCACCAAACGCATCAAACCACTTGCCATAACAAGGAGCGAGCGAGCGCTCTCCCCGCATCCAGCCATGGCAACCACGACGGAGTTTGGTAGGAATGAAGGAGAGCAGAAGATCAGGAGGAAGAAAGGAGGCTTCAAGACCATGCCATTCATACTTGGTGAGACTACATAGCTTTAGACCAACATAATACATGCATGTAGCCAGCATATTTGCAACCAGATCAGATGATATTTTGAACATTTAATGAGCGAGAAGTCTTGCCTTGTTCAACCGAGTGATGCCGGCCGGCGCACGCAGTTCATCTTGCCTTGTTTGGCAGTTACTTTGATGACCGTCCGTCTAATGCTGGCTTCCTTCTCCGACTCCGGCCGATGCAGGGAACGACATCTGCGACAAGTTCGCCACGACCGGCTTCGGCGCCAACATGATAACGTACCTGACGGGGCAGCTGCACCTGCCGATGGTGGAGGCGTCCAACCTCCTGCCAACTTCGGCGGCACGTCGAGCCTCACGCCCATCCTCGGCGCGATCGCCGCCGACTCTTCTTCTGGCTCGCCGGCTCCGTCGGGAACTACATGGGCACGGTGCTCGTCACCGTGGTGCAGCGCGCCACGCGCGGGCGCGGCGAGTGGCTGCAGGACAACATCAATCGGGGCAGGCTCGACAACTACTACTGGCTCGTCACCTGCCTCATGGTGCTCAACCTTGGCTACTACCTCATCTGCTTCCATTTCTACACCATGAAGCCACTGGAAATGGCAGATGAACAACAAGACGATCATGACGGAGCATGTGAGCTCGCCACTCTCCAGAAAAATGGCACCGGTGCAGGAGGTGTGGTGTAAGGTTGATTTGCAGGTGATTAATTAGGGTGGGCGTTAGTTGTTAATATTGATTAGATACTGCACTACAAGGTTAACGCCACTCTCTGCATTGCAACGACACAAAATTGGATGCGACAAGTGGTAATATTATTACAACCAATATTTTAGCACGGCAATTACCACGCATTTCGTTGCAATAGTTAGGAGTTATTATTATTGCTACCATTTTCAATTTTTGTCTGCGACAGGGGCAATGTGGCCAATGATATATATTTTAGCACAGCGAATGACATGCATTTCGTTGCAATTCGTAGGTGCTATTGCCACCATTTATAAAGTGGTTGCAAGTACATAACAATATGATGAGGACATGACACTATGATGCGATCATTGTTGATTATAATAAGGTGAGCCTGTTCCTATACGTGTACAGTGTTTTTTCATACAATTTACTTGGTTTCACATGCACATATCATTATTTAATTGTAGGTACAAATGTGTTTCAAAGTGCAAGTCCATCAAAGTTGAACTTTGAGTTCATCGGTGGTCTGATAGTGCGGCCTCAATGTGCAAGTCCATCAAAGTTGAACTTTTAGTTCATCGGCGGTCTAACAGTGCTTTATTTGGAAGGTCATAAGTCATCCATCTGAGTGTGATTGAGGTCATTGAGCAGTTGATGGAAAGCTTCTTTGATAAGATTTCAAATAAATCTGATCCCACTTCAATATTTACATCGGCAAGGCCTCCGAATCATCAAGACATGCCATCATTATTTCTGCCTGGAGCTACCCTATCATCATGACCTTGTTATTTACCCTTGGGACCCATGCCTAAGTTGGATCACGTCCCAAAGAGACCAAGAACACACCAAGGAAGCTTTTGGACATCCTCCCTAATGAGGACATCACTCCTTATGATGCAACTGCTGATCCTCCAACAACCGTTATGCAAGGTCCAATGACCCGAGCACGAATGCGACAACTCAATCTAGAGATGAGATCATTCTTAAGTGATCATTTTCATATTTTGGAGAATGGGTTGGTATCTAATGATGTTATTATGCTTAGAAATAATAGAGAGGTTCAAGAAGTTCCATGGGACATTAGAGAAGTCCGGGAAGTGCAGCAAGGGCGTCCAACACAAGCCGGAGGTCCAGTCTAACATGACTTCGAATGAGTCTCGGGTTACAAGACTAGTCTGCAATAATCTAGTTACCTAGGATACATTCGAACTCCGTTTTTGACAAAATATATATGGATGGAAAGATAATTTAATAAGTAAACAAGTGGAACTTGTCTTATATCAAAATTCCTTTGGGTTCAACAGAAATCGTCGAAACAAGTTAACATCCAGAATCAGTTTGGGCCCTATGTCGCTGTCTTTTGGCCTGTTGGGCCTTGTAATTTATTGGGACACCTTGAGGAGATGAATAGGGGTCCTTACACATCTCTTAGACCGTTAGTAGCCATCACCTTCGTTTAGGGTTTGGGTTCTTCTTAGATTAATGTGTCAAGAACAGTTTTGCCGGTTGTTTGGTTTGTGAGACCCCAACTCATGGGATTAATCATTTATCTGCAATTTGGTTGTTTTCTTTCTTGTTCTTGATTATGTTCTTCATTACACAGGATAGGATTATCCTTGGGGAAGAGGTCAACTGGATCAATGACATGGTTGATAACCAGAGGAGTTGTGGTGCTAAGATTGTGGGGTTCGGTGTCTTTTGATCTGAAGCCAAATCGGTGTGTCATTCTCCACCAAAACGGTAGTTATCTGGAGCCTGACGGAGATAAGAAACTTTGTCCCTGCTATCAAGTAGTACAAAGTTCAGGTGTACCGTCAGGTTTACATCATACAACAGGCACTAAGAGTTTTGCTTGTTTTGGACATGAAATGGTATATACCATATAGAACTATAATTTTAGGTTTGTGTAGATTTTTTATACTGAAAGCTAAAACACTTTTAGGGTGATGAACTAGGATGCCCTCCTTAAAAGGGTTGAACTCTATATCTATTTACATCGGATTTTGGGTTCTTATGGCGGTGGCACAAAGATATAATTCTTTAAAGTTGGATGGGTTTGAGCACCAGTTGTCTCATGAAGGATTGGCTATTCTCTGCGGAATCGGCTATTTACCGCAGATCGGGTATGTTTCAAGCTTTGATGGGATATGTGGCTCGGCTTAAATATTGGAAATTTTGCGCCTGATGTTGCGGGCTCTGTTGGAATTTCTTAACGCCATTACCAAGAATAGAAGTCCCTAGCAACGACCAAATCTACTAACATCACTTAAGTTAAGTTGTCATCCCTAACCTGATACTAGAAATGTGGTCGTACTAATAATCATGACACTTACTTAAAAGATCTAAAATAAAGGTTATCCCTAAGCGCATAGATAGAATACATCCATTGTAGCATTTCACCCAGGAATGTTCTAGGTATCATTATTTATACTTTACCATCGGGAGCTTAACTTGGTTTAATTATAAGAGAGCAATAGCTAGAGATATTGACAAATAAACATAGTTGTTGACACCAAAGGTGACAAACGGATAAAAGACCGCAAGCGTACGGTTGTCAAGTGTAGCTTTCACCGGGAGTATTCCAGGTATCGTATTTTCTTTAGGGAACGAGAAGTGAATTAACTAGTGATTAAGGTTATGTCCTATGATGAGACAAGGGAGACTATGATATTTGGGTTGAGAGGTTCGATATGGCAAAGATATCTAACAAGGCAAAGCTGGTTATACTGGCTTTATCAGCCCTTCTCTTGCAGGAGGCCATGGGATAGATCAGTAAGAGGTAAAACTCCGACCAGACCGTGCCATCATGTTGTATTGAGGCCCTACCTTTTAAGAACTTATCTTACACACGTGGTGGAATACAAAGACTAGATAGGGCTATCACCACCTACTAGCTACCACAAACAATTAGTGCGATAAGCGGTTTACAAAGGCAAGATTAAGTTTAGACACCACGTCTACACTAATCTCACTACTTTAACCTTGGCCTAAGATTAAAGCACTCTACTAAAAGTAAAGCGATGAACAAGCGCAAAAAGTTGTATGACAGCTAAACCAGATTCAGAATATCAAATGCTATAAAGAACTTAGATGTATCACTTACAAGTATTGAACTTACAAGGAGATAGCATCCGCTGAGGTGCAGCTCCGGAGAAGATTCTCGACAGATCCGGGGCTTTCTCCAGAAGACTTCCCTCACTCTCTTCCAACTAGCATAACACTACATCAGAGCTTCGCTAAGCTAAGTAGTTTTTCTCTAATGAGTCATGCTCTAAAGTGAAGGCCTAGGGGAGTATTTATAGGTAGAGTTGGAGTAGGGGCTACTCTAGTGCCACGTCAGTGATCCAGGAGAGCTCCATCAAGCACCATCGGATCAAACCGTCCTTGCAACCACCTGAGATCAACGGCATGGATGCTTCTGATGCATGGAGGCATGCAAAGAGGCGATGGGAGCCTTGGAAGGTACTTAGGGGGGGTCGGTCGAGCCCCTATGACCTATGGGCCCAGCTAAGTATTATAGAAGAGGTCCCCACTAGTCTAGCCCCCATGGGGGGGTCGGCCGACCCCCCTATGACTCCCTGAGCTGCCTTGGCCTTCTAGAACGTTGGCCCACGTATCATAGAGCTTGTTGGTCACTTCTGTGATTTTTATCCACTGGTGTGGGCCCAGGGATCCATGTGCTAAGCTTCTGGAGCAATGATCTTGATCACCACTTGATCCAAGGGGTGGATTTGGCTTAGGCCACACTCTCTTGGATTGTGGTGACGTGGCAGGCCAGGAAGCCTCCAAACCCAGGTCGGCCGACCTGTGTTTGGGGCCTTTGGCTCCTGCCTTTCTTGTGGGACCTCCTGTATAATAGTCTTCCTCTTAAATTTCAAGTTTAGTTAAGCACTTTCGAATGTCTTATATGTGTCAAGAAATTGCTTGCACCCAAATTAGAAACAAGGAAGTAGACTCAACAGAGCACTTTGTTCGTTCAACAGAGAGAAACCATATTTTCCAGAAAACATACAAGGAAACTACTAGATGTAGATCATCCAAGGTTCACGGTAATGGGTATATGGCAAGGTATCCAAGTAGAAGGCATCTAATGCTAGAACAAAATGAGGAACATGCCCGTTCTGAAATAGCATCACACAAAGAAAAAGAAGAGCTGAAGGCTCAACTAGTGAAGGTCCAAGAACAACTCCAAAGCCAAGTTGCTCAAATGGAAGCCGAGAAGGAAGAACACAAGCGTGTGATGGAAGAGCAAAAGCGTGAGCTAGAAGAAGCACTACAGAAAGCTAGGGAGGCTGACAAACAAGAGCTTAGGAAAGAGTTTCAAGAACTACTACAAGCACGAGGGCATGGAGCATCAACACAGGTAATAGTAAGGCTCGGTTTTAACTTGCATATTCATGTAGTCAGTACGTTTCTGCTGTTATCATAGTTTTTTTCCTATAATCATCTCTCTTTCATGACCGTCGTATAAGCTTGCTCAAGATCATTAAAGGTACTGTGTGAAAGCTAAACAACAGTACTAATGAGATTTTATTGCAGGTTAACCAAAGTACAAATGCAATAGCAGCTGATCAAACAGGAGCGAACGAGACACCCTTACTTCCTCAGGAGAAACAAACAACAACTGAGATTGAAGCAACAATAGAGCAGGTAATTTTTTATTCAAAAATGTTACATTGTTCATGAACTAGTGCATGGTATGAGTCGTATGTTAATTATTTGGCATGTATTTTTTTGGTTTTGCAGAATAACCTGGTAGTTAACCAAAATGAACTACCTGCTGGTAAGATAGGTGCAGCGGCCAGTGTGCACAACACCAGGAGTAATAACAAAAGTCAATCACTGAACAAAGATGGGAACGACACTACCCAATTTGTGACTTCAAAACAATTGTTGGATACTGTGAATAGCAAGAAGCGAGCAGCAGGAAACAAAAGGAACTAATAAAAAAAAGGAGTGTTTCAATCAAGTTTGAGATGTCATGAAATAGAATAGTAAATTTAAACTTTGTTTGTTATCTTCCAAAGTCTTTCATGAGACCATTTATCTTTGTGTGACGACATACTATTATTACAATGGGTTGTGTATTTAATACATGGTTTCCTATTCTCATTAAGTGGCTATATTCTAATGATTTGCTCATTTTAATTATTGATTTATGAATTATTAAATGGTGCTGTAATATTACCTGGCGGTACCAAATAAATGGCGTTGTAAAATTGAATATTTGCAACCAAATTTAGTGTGGCAAAACATACTATAGCAGTGCACATTCCTTGTAGTAATAGCATCTGCCCATGTAGCCACCAATTTTTAGTGTTGCAACATTAATCTTTTTGCCACGACGTTTTTGTGTAGCAATAGCGTAGACAAATATTGCAACCAAATCTAGGGCGTGACAAATTAACATGTTGCCACCATTTCTTGGTGTTGTGATACAACCTGACTTGCCACACCAGTTCTACGTAGCAATAGCAAAGTCATGTATAGCAACCAAATATAAGGCGTGGCAAATCAACATGTTGCCACCATTTCTTGGTGTTGTGATACAACCTGACTTGTCACACCAGTTCTATGTAGCAATAGCAAATTCACGTATAGCAACCAAATCTAGGGCATGGCAAATCAACATGTTGCCACCATTTCTTGGTGTTGTGATACAACCTGACTTGCCACACTAGTTCTACATAGCAATAGCAAATTCACATATAGGAACCAAATCTCGGGTGTGGCAATATATTGTGTTGCAACCCTCATCATCGTTGCGACTCCACCATTTGCTACGACATGGCCATGTTGACATTGCTTGTTCTAGCAACACCTCAAGCGTTATATTAGTTGTTGTTACCACACCTGAAAACGTATCAACAACATAGGTTGCAACGCCCTAAGTGTTGCGATTCAACATCTGCATTTCCAACCCTACACAGAAAAACGTTGCGACAGGCTCTTGCCACAGTTGATCCTGCAACACCTCGCAACGATTTTCTATTGTTGCCATTTCAGTTATTGCAACGTTTTTGGGTCTTTTACCACAGTTTTGGCGCATTGAAATTTTGTGTGAATCTTGTAGTGTTTGCATCCCCTAGAGCTAAGACATTCCACTCTCACCATGTATCGGATACCTAATTTAACGGTAAACTTTAAAAAATAATCAACAACCATATGAGAAGAAGCCCATCAAAGCTAAACCGCCACGACCCATAGGCCCATGCGGGGAGGGGTGCGGGGATCACCGTCTAGCCGGCCCACGAAGGCTGACGCACCCCGGGCAGACGTGCTCCGGGCAGACGTGCCCTGGGCAGACGTGACTCCGTCTCGCCCGACGTCCTAGGGAAGATGTGTCCATATCTCCGTCCACGTCGGCACTCTCTAGCTTGAACCAATCTGGGTCTTCCCAGTAAGGCCATTGGTTCCAGGAGGCGTGACAACAGTAAAGGAAAGACCTCTTTACCCCTATCCGAAGGAAGGGGCCACTAGTCCTTAGCTGCCAACGATGCACTCTCTATAAGATAAGAACGGAGGTACAAAACCACGTAGAATCGTACGCCCCGTATAATCCGGGGCTCAGGATAACACCTCGGCTCCTACCCGAACAAAGACATGTCAAGTTCCTCAATCGGGACGAGACGAAGCAGGGCTCCTGGACAGGTAGGAATCATGCCTCTCGCGAAACGGAGTCAGCCTCACACATCCCCGTCCCCTACAGGAGCTCATCGAACGAAGGTACGACGGGTACAGGGGGGGCTCTGAATAACGGAGTCCATTGGCCAAGCGTGGAGAAATCTCGCCGTACACAAAAAGAATTGGACGAAGGTACAACGTTGTACCAGCCGACAGAACAACAGGCAACCATGCCTCTATCCTACTACGGGCTTAACCGGACCCCCCCCCCCGTATTCTCCGGCGGTGCGGCGAGGGATCGACACGACACCCAGTCTCCGACCAAGTACATGGACAATAGGAATATAGTATTATGAGTACTCCTCATCCTTCTGGGAGAAGGAAAGGATAAGGCACCATCTCCCAGGTAGATACCTTGCGGCACACACTTGTAACTCCCTTGAGCTCCTTGCTACTATTAAAGGAGGGCGAGGGGGATGACGACGGACATTGAACAACAAAGCAATAGAGCTAGAACATACTCACTCACCGACGCACTCAGAGACTTGGGCTCATACCCCCTCTCTCGACCAGCTTGTAATCCCCCTACAAGCAGAGATAAGGAACACGAGCAGCTACACACTAGACGTAGGGATTTCTTGCCCGAACCAGTATAATCCTCTTGTCTCTTTATCTCACCATTCGGAACCCAACACGCGTACAAATTTACTCGTTGGTAGTTTCTAAACACCGACAGTTGGCACGCCAGGTAGGGGGCATCGCGTGTAGCGACGTTTTAGTGGTTTTGAATGGCCTCCCGCAACTCCGACAACCCTGGGCTCTCCTTCATCCGCTTTGGAAGCCTGGAGTTCGCCTGCTCCCCGGATGGCACCCTCACCCGCGTGCTGCCCTCGCCGGACCAGGTCGTCGACACCATGACCCGTTCGGACAAGGGCCCCCCGGCTCTACGTGGGGATGCACCGTTTGAGACCTTCAGGCCGCGAGGCCCTAGAGCCAACCTCACCGGACTTGAGGAAGAAACCCCCCGGGACGATGACAGAGGACTCCACCCGCTCGAGGCGTTCATGAGTGGCATGGGGGACTCTAACGACGACGGCCATGAAATCAACTACATGGCCGAGCATGCCGTGTTGCGTTTCGTGCGCTCTCAGTATGACTACCTTCTGGACTCGGACCCCAGCTCTGACGGTGATGAAACGCCAATGGGCGACAGTCGCCTTGGAGCCATCACCGCGACGAAGGAGGTCCACCAGGACGCTGACCCCGACACAGGGAAGAAACCTGCTGCGAGACGGATAACGTATTATGCCTCGGACGAACAATCCTCCGAAGGCAGCAATCGTCCACTCCTTCGCAGGCGCAGGCCACGCCGGCGTGCCAAGGGCTGCAGGGCGACACAATCCTCCCCGAATCACGCACTGAGACAGGCACTCTCCCACATCGACGCAACCATCCAAATCCAAGGAGGCGCGCCACTGCAGGAAGGTGTCCCTGTATGTAACATACCCGTTCGGCCTTGTCAGCGCCGCATCCATCCTCGAACGGCTCATTGCTTTGAAGGTGACTGACGTTCCTGACGACGAATTCGTGGGAACCATCGAGTCGTTTCATGACCACCTAACCGAGGAAGACCTGGCTCTCTCTAGCATGCGAAACACACCACCCCTCGAGAACTCTACTCGACAGACACCAAGGCAGATCTCCGCAAGAAACCAGGCCCCGATCGGACGGCGCCCCAGCTTCGAAGCACGCTTCCTGGGCAACAACCGCGGACAGAATGACGACGATAGACTGGCGCGAAGCCCACACGAGGGCGGACGACGTGAGCCCGACGAAGACCAAGGTTTGAACCCAGAGCCCACTGGGACGCGTTGCTTTTCCCCACGTATACATGCTGCATGAATCACGATATGGTTCCGGCGACCAACTTACCTCCGGAAGTACGCCGGGCTCTCCGACCCCAGATTCTGGCTAGAGGACTATCGTTTCGCCTGCAAGGCGGGCGGGGCGGAAGACGAAGACTTCATAATTCGTCACCTACCACTTTACCTCTCAGACGCCGCGCGCGTGTGGCTGGAGCACCTTCCAAAAGGAAAAATCCGGAACCGGGGAGACCTGAAGGAATCCTTCGTCAGGAATTTCCGAGGGACCCACGCACGACCTGAACGCTCCAAGCACCTCCAGAGATGTAAACAAAAACAGGGCGAGACTCTCCGCGATTACGTCTGCCATTCTCCCCAACGGTGCCACGAACTCCCAGGCGCAGTCGACGGCGACATCGCCACCGCATTCCTATCAGGGACGACCCGCGAGTCTTCGATCCGTAAAATAGGACGAAAAGAGCCCAAGATGACGAGAGGCTCGCTCGATGTCGTCGCAAGCCACATCTCGAGCGAGGAGATGACCGGCGTCGCCTCCCGAGGCATGGGTCACCGTGACAAAGCGGGGCCCTCGACCCGTCTTCGGGAGAAGGGGCAAAACCAGTCACGGTACGACTCGTCATTCGCTACGACGACGGAGGGAAATACATGGGAAAAGGACGGGCTGGTTAACGACCACTTTGAAAAGATGTTGGAACAATCCTGTCCGAACCACGCAACTCCCGTAAACCACCTCCTCAAGGACTACAACCTCATGACGAAGTTCCTTAACGGAGGGCTGAAGAAGAAGAGGTGGGTAAAAAAGAGAAGCGTCGACGCGAGAGGCACCAGAGGAAAGAACGACGGTCGTGCCTCAGCAAGCGAGACGTTGGTCATCCTCGGCGACACAGTGGCGCTCAACCCTAGGCATCAGTAAATGGTCACCCGACAAAGAGGTATATGCGACCACCCCCACCGTTCCCTTTTTCTCCAGGAGGTCAGAGTCTACCGATGTTTTTAACAAGCAATCGCCCCGACCGTCTCCTTTATTTTGAACGATATCTGTTGATTGTTAATCATGTTGCTAGCTTAAAGTACCCCACTAAAGTCCTCAGAGATAGCAAAAGTACGCCTGATTTCCCTATAAGGGGGCTACACGACACACAAGAAACATAAAACATCCAACATAGGAAGCATGTCCAAAGTTCGTGACGACCGTTCCAGCGCAAATACAAGCCATGTAAAGGCTCAAAGAGAAATGATCAATGTTTAGGGATCTGTTCAGTTTCATTAAGAGCGTCGCCCTCCTCTTCGCCGATGGCCTCGTTCGCCAACGTGCGAAGCATCCCGGCCGCGACGGCCTCCATCTCTCTCTCAATCTCGGCCGCTAGGGAGGGGTAGTCTCAGGACACCACCCCAAACCCATCGCCAAGTAACCAAGCTTAGGATAATGAGAACGCACAACGGACACTGCCCTCAGTGCGCCTTTTTTTCACCCCTGCTTTGATAAACTCATCGACCAGGCCAGATAGTCTGGAGACGACTGTTTCGAGAGGACTCTCAAGGTCGACGGGTACCTGAAGGTCTCGAAGTACGAAGATCAAAGCCTCCTCGAGCCTCACTTGAGAGCTAGAGGACTCTGCCGTGAGCGCCTTTGCCTCAGCAACCTCTTTCTGGAGCCGTTCTTCACTAACCGCTTGCGAATTTAGCCGGCCCTTAACACCTGGAAATTACAAAGTTAACCGACCAAGCAAGTGGTAACAAAAAATGAAGACGCCCTAAGAAAGACGCGTACCCTCGAGCTCCTCCGCGAGATGAGTTGAGCGGTCAGCGGCCTCCGTCAGCAGCCGGATCTGGGTCTCCAGTCGACCGATCTCCTCCCGCTCGTGCTGCAACTCGGCGTCCAGGGTAAGAGCGGAGTCACGATATTTGTCCCTCTCCTCCTCAGCCTGTTGACGGTCATTCTTCTCCACTTCCATCCGCTCTAGGGCCAGCGTCCGAGCACGCTCTAGGTGCCTCACGTGCTCCTCGGTGTCCCTTAGCTTCTCCTCGACGGCCGTATGAGCAGCCACCTGAGTCTCAAGCCCCTGACACATATTTTCGTCGGCCTGACACGCGTCGCGAGCCTGTCCTCGAGCCTCAGCCAATTCGGCCTCCAGGGCGGCGATTCGCTGACGGCTCTCGGCAGCAGCCGGCCAGACCCTGGCTTCCCCGCGAAGGAAAGCCGACTTGAGGACGTTGCTCTCACATATCGCCTGCAGAGAAAAGAGCGTAAGAAAGGCATCATAAACCAAGCACAACTAAGCTAGGAGTCTGGGCAGGTCACCTCTATGTTGGGAGTTACAACATCCCCCCAAATCCTCGTCATATCCTGTACGCCTTGGTGGACCGCCTGCCGACGAGAGTTCTCAAGCCGATCATCCAAAACAAACACAACTTCGGGGTCGCTCGGGCGGGTCCAAAGGATGGGGTGGCCAGGATGGTTCCGAGGCCTCGCAGCCATCTCCCCAGGGGGCATGTGGAAGGGAGGAAGGACTTCAATCATCTCCAACGCCTCGATAGGGCCGACCCCAACACCCGGACGGGACTCGGCTAGGGACGAAGTTGGGATCCTGGGCACGAACACACGAGCTGGAGACGGAACAGTCCCAGTGACTGGCAAAGGGGATAGCGACGGAACGGCCGTCGGGGTAGCTTCCGATGAAGGGCCTCCCGCCGAGGGGGAACTGGCGTCAGGAACACTGACCCGGACGAAGTAGCAACATCTGCCTCATTCCCAGCGCCACTCAGGCCCGCGAGCACAACGGCGCCTCCCGATGGGCGAGTTTCCGTATTCCTAGGCGGACCTTGGGGACGTGAGATTGCCAACCTTTTCGCCGGAGCCAAGGTCGGGTGGCCCATACTAGGACTGCAGAAAAGACGCAATGACATAGGAGATAAAAGTTCTCTGAAGAGTAAACCGGTCTAGGCTAGGCCTACCTTGGAGCCAGCGGCAGACATTTCGGCCGAGCATCCGACAACATCGAGCCAAGAAACGAGGGCCTACGCTTACGAGAAGAAGCTCTCGGCGTCGGCCGACCCCCGCGATTTGTCTCTGACTCCTGTGTTGCGGCATCGGGTGCAGAGGCGGCGGCGGGACGGGAATGACATCAGGAAGAGGTACGGAGGATGTCGTCACGGGCGTGTCATCCGACACCGACATAGCAGAATCGGTTGGGACGAACCCCGAGTCCGGCGCCGCGACGTCGCCCGAAGCCTCTGCCGTCTCGAGCAAACTTGCGCTCAGAGGAGATCTTAAGGGGCCAGATTGCAATGACGGACCGCCTGCCTCATGGGAAGGGGAGCACTCCGGGTCATAGGAATCGTCGCCCTCATCATCGGTGTCCTCCGACATCGACGAAACTTCTCCCCCCTTCTCCTCTCTTTTCTTCCGGTTCTCGTTCCGAACATGGCGGTCACTCCTCCACATCTTCCGCGCCTGACCCTCCTCGTTGCGCTCCTTGTTTGCCCGCCTCGACGTGGCGGTTAGGAGAGGAGGACGACTGGGACGGACGTCCACACGGCCAACCTGCAAACATCCTCCCAATTGGTCAGCACCGGGGGAGTAGAAATACAGTTCTCTATCGATAAGAAGAAAGGGAAAGTCCAAATACTAGAGCCATTGTGGTCTGGTCAGGGAGCATCCTGGGAATGCCGTCGATGAGGTAGGATGCATCGGTCGTCCCGGTGACGAGCCGAACGCGCACCACCATGGCATCCGCATCCACCGCCTCTAGAGCAGTCACCGTCCCCTCGGGAGATGCATCCCTAGTCATCTGGAATAGCATCAACGCCCGCTGGCGTAGAGGTACCACCCCTTTGGAGAAATAACCACCAGTCACATCGCGCGAACACACGTGGACTTTCTTCAAGATCTGAATAGCACGGAAGGCATCCTCAAGCCACTTCAAGGCCTTGTCATCGATCCCATGATAAAAAGTAGGGGAGCGGGAATCGAGAAGCGTCCCGGTATAGCGAGGGAACGGGGCGCTCTCATCGTTTCAAAGATAAAACCATGACGTGTGCCATCCCTTGTTCGCCGACCTGGTAGGCACAGAGATGAAGTCCCCCGCACGACTAGACCTAAGCTTTATGCCGGCGCAGCCCATAGGCTGTCCCCTTATGAGATCCACGGAGAACAGTCACCGCCACGGATCAAAATGGGGTTCAATCCCCAAATACCCTTTGCAAAAAGCCACGAAGGTCGAGATCTGCTGGACGCCGTTGGGATTAATATGATGAAGCTCGAGCTTATAGTAGTCAAGCAAACCTCGGAAGAACGGATGCGGAGGCGCACCCAGCCCACGCTGATGGAACTTGACGAAGGAGACCACGTAGCCATCAGGAGGACTGGGGGAAAGTTCATCCCCAGGCAGCAACCACCACGACGGATCTGAAGGTGGGGGAAGACTTCCCTCTTGCACTAACTCCAGCAGCTGAGCCTGGGACACGACAGAACGCAGCCAAGGCACCATGGTCGACAAAAGAGGTTAGAATGATCGGTAAGCGCGCTCACCCAAAGAAATTTTGTTCAGCTTGCTGTATTTCCTGTATCTAGAATTTAGGGGTGGTGGCGGCAGAGGTGAGTTTTGGCAGCGAACGGCAACTCACGCCACTCGCCTTACTTATGTGAGAAAACCTAATGGGCCGCCGGTCCTCTCATCCACCACGACGTGAATCCAGGTAAACTAACAAGGTCGAGGGATCTTGGGCTGGCCCAACTCCAAGGGTTCGACAGCCTCCCCGACCGAAAAACGAAGAGTGAGGGACGTTGCTAAGTGGGCCCAAGCGACCAAAACATAGAGGTCTTCACGTCGAACGCGCTTAGCATACGTGTTTAGGCTTCAACAGATAACAGAATACGTGGTAAACCCCACGAGGGGTGGCATCGAGCCCTCGGACCCTAGCGAATGGGTCCGGGTACTATACATATCGACTTTTGGGAACGGAGATCGGTCCACAATGGACTTCCGCCGGTGCAAGCCTCCACGGATGAGGACCCGGGGTCTCCCCTAAATTATCCGATTGTAGCTCGCAGAGCGCTTGATCTCGTCCATCGAGGAAAGACACGAGGCCGCTCACTTCCACATCCTAGATCATGGGGGTGCGAGGAAGGAATACGGGAGCCGCGCGATGACGGTCCCCACAATGCAAGATTCAATAAACACAACGGGCAGAAAACCAAAGGCCCAAGAAACGAAAACAATAACTAAAGTAGCGATTACAAGGGATTAAGATAGGGTCCCGGTAGGCCTAGTCCATACGAAGCTAAAGTCCCCCAGCCAACGCAACGCGCTCCGCTTAGCAAAGGACCAATAATCATGGGGTCTCTACCCTTAATCGCACCGCTAGGATCTCCTCCACAGGCACGATGTCGACGACGGCCTCCGATGCGTCCGAGAGCTGCTCAACAAGGTAGGAATATTGCTCCACACGTCGCCCCTACGGAAACCTAGTGACATCCGCCATGTCCGTGCCGGAATGGATCACGGCCACGGCGAAGGCAACACCGGCCCCACGAAAGATAGCACACGCGACGGCGTTATGGACACGCGTGGGGGCGGCTCGAAGACGCCCGATCATGGTATCCCCAGGCGCACGGAGAAGGACGGTAACGTCGGCCGCGGCACCACGAAGCGCTCGTAACTCCTCCTCCAATGCTGCGAGTATAAAAGAAGTGAAGAACAGAGCAGGACGAAACGAAACACGAAAGAAAGCAATAATCGCTCACCGATAACACGTCCGTTGGCCTCGGCCAACTGATCCTGAAGGCGGGAGCCCGCTTGCACGGACACTAAAAGACTCTGGCGGAACCCCTCAAGCATCCGATAGAGCAGCTCCATATCCCGCACCTGGCAAAGGTTCTGCATCGGATGACTGAGCAGTTCTTCTAGCAAGAGGTGATCCCTGTGCGAGGAGGGATCCGGGCCCGCACGAGGCGCCAGACGAGTAGGCGTCAATACATCAGGCGGCGCAACCCACGCTTGAAAACCACGCGGAAAGGAGACGTCGTGGGTCGACGATGGCCTCCTAATCGCCAAACGCAATTCAATAAGCACAGAGACAGGAAGAGGAAGTTAGAGGAGGAATGATACGGAAACCATCCCGCTTCTATCACCCGGCAATAGAGATCCCGGGCATTGGACGCACCCTCTCCAACTGAATCGCCCTCCATAGGGCGCTGTCCGCGCTCCATGGCCTGATGAACAGAAACCCAAACAAGGGGGGCTCAGGCGGAGAACAAAGGGGCAGAGAAAGGCACGACCACTTGGTTGTCGCTCCGCTCTTAAAACCCAAGCGGAAAGAATAATCAACGGGGCTGAGATCGCCACTGGGCCCCACCGCCATCACTTTTTACCTACTAGACGATTAAGGGCGCTATGTCAAGTCTTGTCATGGCGAATCGGTCGATGCGCCGCGAACGCTAGGAGCGTGACACGCGGACCACCGACAAACTCAGCAAGGTTAGGGTGTGGCGCGAGTCGCCCTAACCATTAGGCCTGTCATAGCTACGTTTCAGTCGCTGACAGTGCACTACCACGATTCCGACTCCGGTTCAGGCACAAACTGATTCGTGTGGCCTGACAAAACGGCATCGGCGCACACCCGGGGGCTTTACGCCGTAGAAAATCGTCGTACGCCGAGGGCTCGTTAATGGATGAGTGGGAGGGCGCAATGGCCATCCTGCTGTGTCCAATCACGACGGACGAGCCGAAGCAGTAACAGTAGGAACGTACGATACGTGGCGACAAACAGGCGAACAAGTTTTAAGGCTCGATGGCAAGTGGTAAACAGCATCATGACCAAGCAGAGTCATCAGCAGCGGCAGTGGACTGTCAGGACAAAAACCAAATCCGATCCAACCTGGGGAGCGCACGCTACCGGAAGATTATGACTCGAAGCAATTAAACTGTATCCGACGTCCGCAACCGGAACGCTAAGACTAACACAACAAATCAAAAGACTGCGCAAGAGCTACGCTCTCACCCAGGCTCGGGGGCTACACCCGGCGGGTGCGCTCACGCGCACCCTCTCGGCGAAGGACCAAATAAACAACTCGGCAAAGCATACAAAGCCTCAACAAGGTAATCAAAAAACCCTTCCTAAGGCTCAGGGGCTACTTTCGGATACCTAATTTAACGGTAAACTTTCAAAAATAATCAACAACCATATAAGAAGAAGCCCATCAAAGCTAAACCGCCACGGCCCATAGGCCCATGGGGGGAGGGGCGCGGGGATCACCGTCTAGCCGGCCCACGAAGGCTGACGCACCCTGGGAAGACGTGCTCCGGGCAGACGTGCCCTGGATAGACGTGACTTCGTCTTGCCCGACGTCCTAGGGAAGACGTGCCCATATCTCCGTCCACGTTGGCACTCTCTAGCTTGAACCAATCTGGGTCTTCCCAGTAAGGCCATTGGTTCCAGGAGGCGTGACAATAGTAAAGGAAAGACCTCTTTACCCCTATCCGAAGGAAGGGGGCCACTAGTCCTTAGCTGTCAACGACACACTCTCTATAAGATAAGAACGGAGGTACAAAACCACGTAGAATCGTACGCCCCATATAATCTGGGGCTCAGGATAACACCTCGGCTCCTACTCGAACAAACACATGTCAAGTTCCCCAATCGGGACAAGACGAAGCAGGGCTCCTGGACAGGTAGGAATCATGCCTCTCGCGAAACGGAGTCAGCCTCATACATCCCCGGCCCCTATAGGAGCTCATCGAACGAAGGTACGACAGGTACAGGGGGGGCCTCTGAATAACGGAGCTCATTGGCCAAGCGTGGAGAAATCTCGCCGTACACAAAAAGAATTGGACGAAGGTACAACGTTGTACCAGCCAACAGAACAGCAGGCAACCATGCCTCTATCCTACTACGGGCTTAACCGGACCTCCCCCCATATTCTCCGGCGGTGCGGCGAGGGATCGACACGACACCCAGTCTCCGACCAAGTACATGGACAATAGGAATATAGTATTATGAGTACTCCTCATCCTTCTGGGAGAAGGCAAGGATAAGGCACCATCTCCCAGGTAGATACCTTGCGGCACACACTTGTAACTCCCTTGAGCTCCTTGCTACTATAAAAGGAGGGCAAGGGGGACGACGACGGACATCGAACAACAAAGCAATAGAGCTAGAACATACTCACTCACCGACGCACTCAGAGACTTGGGCTCATACCCCCTCTCTCGACCAGCTTGTAATCCCCCTCCAAGCAGAGATAAGGAACACGAGCAGCTACACACTGGACGTCGGGATTTCTTGCCTGAACTAGTATAATCCTCTTGTCTCTTTGTCTCACCATTCGGAACCCAACACGCGTACAAATTTACTCGTTGGTAGTTTCTAAACACCGACACCATGCCTACTTGATTGTTGATGATTCCAGTGAGTTGAGAGAGCATCGCGTTGGCACATCTACTAGTACTTGGGCTTGCACCACTACGGTTTCTCTTGTTAGTCTTGGAGTTTATTGACTCCTAGGTTGCTTGGAACAACGTGGATAATTGAGCAGAGGTGGGTGATTGTCTCTGGCTCCGATTAGTGGATTGTGAGGGGTTCTTGAGTGTTGGTATTTCTTATGTCTTTTTGATAATTCCACAAGCACACAGTATATACCACTATAGCACTTCAACCGGGAGTATTCTGAGTTATCATATTTCTTTTATCCCAAGGGAAATCTAATGCTAAGAATGATAATAAGTGAGAGATCGTAGTAATCACCTCAACTTATCAATCAATACTAGGGGGTAATGATATATGGTAGGAAGATGATGATAAACATGTCAAGTTAATGATAAAATCAAGATAACTAGTAAGTATAGTTAGGTGGGAGGACACCGAGTGAGCAAAAGGAATCCTATGTTTCACACTATAGTCCCATGAGCATAGCTCAGACACACAATTGTATATAAAAGATGCTGCATCATGCAGTGGCGGAACCAGCGGAACGAGAAAGGGGGGGTCGGTTCCAGCTAGACAAAATACAAGAGCGACAAAGTGCATATACATGTATATATACATATATATATGTATATATGTATATATACACACATATATACACATATATATAGACACACACTGACGGATGGGGGGGGCACGGCCCCTGCTCGCCCCCTAGTTCCGCCACTGGCATCACGACATGTATGCTAGGCAATAGCAGAATAATCAGGAGTGACACCCTTTCAGAATCATGTTATGGTGACCTTATCTTTTAAGAACTTGCCTTCCACATGTGGTGGACTACAAAGGCTAGACAGGGCTATCACCACCTACTAGCTACCACAAACAATCCATGCAACCAGCGACAACCAAAGGCAAGATAGTGTATAAGCACCACACTTACACCTTCTCTTATTACTCTAATTGTGTACACAGGCCAACTAAAGCATGCTATGACAGGCGATGATCGCATACAAGCATGGGAAACATGATCACAGTCCAGTATATAACAACTATGGACTCAACTAAGATCGACAGCACTACAACAAGTATAATACTCTAGCTAAGTAAAGACTTAGTAAAGTAAAGCAGATATATATATATATATAAATGCATAATGTCTAAAGAAAGAAACATACAAGAGCTCTCCAATGCTTGAATGATCATGAATGGAGAGGGGGGTGACCCTCTATTTATAGTGGAAGTGGAGTAGGGGCTACTCCAATGCCACGTCAGTGATCCTTGTGCTCTCCATCCTCCTCCCTTGGATCAAACCATCATAAGATGGATGGATGGGATAGTGCAGATGTTCCTTGCGTTGTATGGAGGTATGTATAGGTTGGTGGAGAGAGTTGGCACCCTAGAGGCTCCTAAGGGGTTGGCCGATCCCCCTATGGCATGTGGGCCTAGCCACCTTCGTCTAGAAGGTGTCCCCACATGTCATGGAGTGTGTTGGAGCTTTTCTCCTGCTGGATCACTTTGTTTCCACCTCATTGATCCATGTATCTTCATCTTAAGCCATACAGAGAAAACACAAAGTTGATCTGAAGGTTGGAATTGACTTTGGGGCATGTCTCATGGATTGTGTCACCTTAGCAGGGCCTGTAGGTATCCAAGTGGGGTTGGCCAACCCCCTATTGGGTCCTTTCTGGTCATGTTTTGCTCCATTTGATGCCTCCTACATTCATGCATCTCAAGGCACATGTGGAACCAAATATTGATAAACTTTGTTCATTATATTGTTCTTTCTTTGATTTCTGAGTCTGCTGATGGTATTTTGTATATATAAATCATGGCTTATCTACCATCAACATTAAGCCTTCCTTGTGGGAGTTCATGAAAGACATCTTTAGTGGATTGTTTGTAGCTTCTGGATCCCTATCTTGTGTTGATTGTGCGGCACACGGTTGCGGGTTAGGTTTGTCAATCCTATTAGCGAGTGAATCACCAAGAGGGTGTATCATTACAACGAGGAGTAGCTTGCTGACAAGCAAGTGAACACCGATAAAAAATCTTGTGTCAACTCTATTATCGAGGATTTCATTTGTGTATTGGTTTATTGGATATTCTATCATCACGTTGGTATAATCTCCTCAACTCTACCTATGCATTGGTATAATGTCCTCAACTCTACCTTTGCATTTACATTGATTATATTCTTATCTAGTGCTATTTGTTCTTATTTAGGATAGATATCATCTAGTTCTCTAGCTAGCTTAATTTTTGCATTTTGTGCTACAAAATTGCTAGAAACTAGAACTATTGGATAGGTTATTTGCATCTTTTGGTAATGCTAGTGCTAAACTCGCTTATAGCCTTTTGTTTTACTAATCACTTGTCTAAGTGTATTTGTTTAATTTTTATTAGGCTATTCACCCCTCTCTAGCCATCTTAGGACCTTTAAATTATTACTAATTAAAAACAATAGGAGAACTCGCCATTTTAATAGTGGATAGACAATAAATTACATGTTTTTTAGACTAAGGAAGATTTAGTAGGCATGTACTTTTTCAACATGAAAGATGCATTTGTTTCATGTTTATATCAAACACCTAGCTGAAACTTGCATGCAAATGTTATTCATTGCCATAAATAATGCATAAGCATTCCCTACTTTTGATGGCTCAATATGGACTACTAGTATCTATCAGATAGGGGTGGACCCTTTCGACAATGGTGTGGAGGGTCTATCGGGTTGGACGGACGATGTTCTGCTTCAGTCATCTTCATATAGAGCTTGGGCATATGACATGGTGGATGCCGAGAAGCAGACGGTGGGATGTGGTTGTAGTGTTGGTGGTTGTGTATGGGGTTTGCTCCCCCACGCACTTTTCTTTTTTGGCCCTCCTCTTGCTCGGATGCCCTTTTGAACGATGCAAGTCTTGGATGG
Source organism: Microstegium vimineum (assembly GCA_022036555.1). Classification (NCBI taxonomy): domain Eukaryota; kingdom Viridiplantae; phylum Streptophyta; class Magnoliopsida; order Poales; family Poaceae; genus Microstegium; species Microstegium vimineum. The sequence continues at coordinate 21,354,803 of CM039127.1, read as the reverse complement.
TGGCTGGTAAATTCTAGTTGGTGTTGTCTCTCCATGTTGCCATTGGCATCTGATTTCTTAGCACTAGCAAAAGTAACCTCATTAGTCTGCCACACATTGGCATTGACTAATGCTGAAGCAACAAAAATGCAAACTGGTAATAGTGGTACAATGGCCACCATTGCTACACTTGATGGCATGTTGAATCTAGACACTGAAGGCAATTTTTTTTCATGTATTTGTCCAAGTGGTGTGGTGTAGTGGTGTAGGTAAATGTGTGCATATATATACAAAAAAATAACTCAAGATAGGAAGTGAGAAAATAAGAACCACCTTTAACTAAAGTGGATCGATCACTTTGTGCTATTTCTAAGGCACTTTTAATCAATTCCTAAAATGAAGTATGCTAATGAATGGTTAAAAGAGGTGTGCCCATAATTATTGATGAACTGCTAAAACAAAGTATGCATGCAATGAGGCAATACTAATGGGTCATCTAAGAGATGTATGGAAGTATTTATAAATCTACTAAACATTTGTATTAGAATCTTTTAGAAATATGGTTCCAATCCTATTCACAAAAGGAGAGAATGTATTAAATTCTCCTAATAAGAGATCTTAGAAGTTGAGGCCAGTCCTATAGTGCCATATCCTAGCCTTTGCCAGGCCATCCAACATTCTCATGGTATTGTTTAACTATTCCACAGAGGGCCTCCATGCCCTCACCCACCTTTGCACTATGCATAGTCGTGGCCTCCACCATACTCACATTCGTGGTACTTATCTACCATCAACAAGAACCCCAAGCTTAACCTTTGCCAGTCCTTAGCAAACAATTAACATAGACTCCATGGATCAGGAGTTTCTACTTTGTTGTATTTCAAAATTAACAAGTATACAACTACCATGGTTCTCTATGAATGGAAAATTTAGCAATATTGAAAACTCACTAGTATTACCTTAATCACCCATGGGGCATATGGCTCATCCTTTGTCTTGGGCGGTTGAGAGTTTGGTTAGATGTTGACTTGAGCAACCATTTTTCTCATTCCTCACAAGTTTCATATTAGAGGTTTTATGATATTTTCAAAAGAAAACTTAATGTTCCGCAAATGGTACTCTCATGTTGCTCAAATGGTGTATGGTTCCTCACCAAGACACATGTTAAAGTTGCATTCTCTTTCTTCTAGTAAGGCTTATGTAGAGCTTAGGTAGGAATGAAAGAAATAGCATACTAACCTTGCATATATTGTAAAGCCAAACCCCGGATCCAAGGAGAGAGTGTCATACTCTTAGATCAAGATGTGCATGTTTGTAGAAAATGATAAATGTAAACTACTCCTTTATTTGATATGATCTCTCTCTAACTCATTGACTTGAGACATGGCTATCATTAACTATCCATGAGCCTTCGTGTGCTCATCATTTTTTCAATACTTTGTACCTTCATGTGTCCATATTTTTATTTTCTTTTCATACTTTTGCATAGCCTATGCCTCTTCTAAAAATATATATCTAGATAGAGATCACATTCTTTTAAAACATGGAGCATTTACCTAGTAAAAATGAATGGCATGTTTTTGCGTACTTCTAGTGTAAAAGCAACATGTATATATGGTGTGTAAGTGATCTTGATCTTAGGAGCATGATAAATCTCTAAACAAGGGTCATAAGGCTTGAAAAAACTTAATACAAAGCAAGTAGCTTATTTAGGAGGCCTATATGAAGTAAGAGCATATATGGGACACATGAAACCATCAAGTAAGAGCATATTTGGTAGAAACTTATCACCATTGAGGAACAAAATGTTTTTTCATGTTTTCAAGAATTAAATCTCCAATAGTCATTCTTATTTGGAATAATATTATAGTAACTTGTGTCTCACTATATCATATCTCACAACAACTTAGACTTAGTTAAGTACTTGCTACCCATAAAGTTTTAGGTTCATGATGGTTTCATGTGAGCCAAGTAAACCATACTTAGAGAAATATTTTGGCTGTAAACTAGATACTAAAGAAATACTAATAGAGCAAATATTCATCATTTTCATAAAGAAGACAATCATGCATGAAACATAGATGATTGAAGGGAAATCTTTTTGCTGTTTTTATTCTTTTATTGAAATGAAACAAACATGAACTTAGTTTAATTGCAAGAGTTAGAAAACTTACCTTAGTGGGGGATATATGGATAAAAAGTGAAAGAATAAAAACACCAAAAAGATGGCAGACCAAAACTTACCTTAGTTTAAATGTAGGGACCTCCCTCAAGCTTGTTCTTCTCATGATCTAGAGGTGGATATATTGGTGAGTACATCCCCTATTGTGCATAGAATGCTTCCCACTGTCTGGCATTGTGCCCCCTTAGAGCTTGAAGATGTTGCTAATTCTGAATTGCATTATTGTGAAGAGTCACATGTCTGAATCTGATATCATTCAGTTGATTGGAGAAAGATTCATGTGATGTCGAAAGTCACGATACTCTCTCCTATGAGGAGGAGATAGAGAATCATGCGCTTTGGATCCATATTGATGGTTGCCAAGATCTCCTACTTGCACTAGACACATACATTGCACTTGAGGTTTTTTCTCACTTTTCATCTTCGGTTTCCTCTTGTACTACAACATTTTGACGTGCAGCATATGCCATGCTGCGAGCCACTCATTGACCTACAAGCTTCTTTGCCCCACCATTTGATCTAAATTAAATGTTAGCGGGCAGCGTCAATACAACTTGAATCTTTCACTAGGGATGATGATTTGAGCTGGATGACCATGGAACATGTGTTCAATCTTATATCTTGTTACTTTTTCTATTATGTGAGCACGAATTAAGTAGTCTAGAGTTAACATAACTCTAGGTGTACTTATGAAAACATGATCATTGTTAAGTAGATGCAAGTTTTTGGCAAATTTTGTGATTATGGACGTGAAATCAAAAGCTCCAATTCTTTTATGAGCAGAGCACCAATGGGCTACCATGGTTTTAACTAGTGAAACATGAATTTTATTTACCATGGCAAACACCAGTCTTAGATCTTCCTCTTTAACAATTCTTACATCATCTCTAGAAAAAAGAGTTATTCCTATCCAATGGTGTGAAAATCGTAAGGTTGGATGTTGAATATCATTGGTCCGTGGGTATTGGCATTCATTTTTACTAAGGATTAAACACCAAAATTTAAGTCTATTATATCCACGGGTAGCAAATTCTAAATCAATGCTGCATCTAGTAGAGAAACCAAGAATAAAACTAAAATGTTTCTAGGTTAATTTATATTCTTGATTAAACAGGCGAACGTAAGACCATCCAAAATTGCTTTGAGATTCGTGCTATGCACTTGCTTTAATATGTTCGCACTACTGTTTTATATTGCACAAATCTCGAAGCGAAGTATGGATAATCAGGTTGGCGAGGCACGGACATCGTCAGCTTATTAGCCAGCAGGCTGACATGCGGGCCCGAAAGCCATGCTGTCCAAACCAGCTAGCCTGAACTGCCACATAAGAAAAACCGGTTAACAAAACCACCTTGGGGTTTTTTTGTCTGGTTTTCAAAAGTTTAATGTGCACAATAGCCAATTTTAAAGGTCAAGGGGTCAAGTAGACTACCTAGCAGGGGTTAAGAGCTTATATAGACTTTTTGCTATGTAATATAATGTCGGCATATATGCACTGCTCGAGTGCTTACTTTTTTTATTTTTGATACATATACGAGCAACTGAAGTTAATGTTCTTTCATTGTTTGTTTGATGAATTTATCTGTTTTTTGGGGTCAGCCACCATTAAACAATATATGCCTCCTGTTAATTGTACCATTTTCTTTGGAAGCATATTTTTACTACATCAAATAGAATCTTTGCCATGATTGACAGGCTCATTTACATAGAAGACAAGAAGAAACTATAATTAAGCAATAGAGTGAGACGGAATCGGCTTAGGGCAGTTCCAAGGCAAGAACCATGAGCAGTTCTATAGTTTAGCATGAAACTACTCGTCCCAACACTACATTTTCACATTGTATACTTGTAAACAAAATAACCAATGATTCATTGAGTTCCTCTCTTATCTCTGGATCCTCTGTGTAGAAACCATATGGAGTCACTGGTACCTACGAACATGCACCAGTCCTCTGAGCCTCCCCAGCAGAGCTCAGCAACACTGAATCTTGCTTGTTTCTCTTAACATGCATGTGCTAGTAGAAATCAAACGGTTTCGAACCGCCACGAGAAATTGATTTGTACAGCCATTTTTTAAAAAAAATCCACCACTAGAAATCATGTATTTCTATAGGCGGATTTTTTAAGAAAACCCCCCATAGAAATATCATTTTATTTCTAGAAATCCTATGTCTACAAGCAGTTTGTTAAGAAATCTGCCACTAGAAATTTTGGACACTGATGTTTTGAGTTTCTTAAACGATTTTGGATAGGAAAACAACCAAAGTAAAAGTTATACATCTCAAAAAGTTATAAAACTTTGTAGCTGATAACTTTTTTATTTAAAATCATCTTGTTATCAAAACTACGTTCAAATTTATAAAATTTGAAATTCAAATTTTGTAAACGCCCTCGCATAGAGAAACTGCCAAAATAAAAGTTGTAGATCTTTAAAAATTATGAAACTTTTTAGTTGACAAGTTTTTTATTTGAATTCGTTTAGGACCTGAAATAATCAATTTACACTCGATTTAGTATAATATGTTGGGAACCAAAACTGATGATTGGTGGAGTGATAGAGAAGGCTACGCGTGAGGGTGAGGCCGTGGGTTCGAATCTCACCACCGTGTAGCATGCGATTTTATGCAAAAAATAATGTGCGGCTTAGGAATTCGACGAGACGGCTAGGTGGCTTACTGATGGACCTCTCCTATAATTATTCTTTTTTTCTATTTTAAAAACGTGATTTATATTTTTCTAGACAATCATTTCTACTGGTGGTTTTCTTAAATGAACCGCAAGTGGAAATTGATTACCACTAGCGGTTTTCTTAACTGAACTGCAAGTGAAAATCAATTTCTACGGGTGATTCTCGGTTAACCGCTAGTAGAGAGATTCATTTTCTATGGCCTCTACCGCTGATGGTTCAGAAAAACGTCTGTCCAAAGCCGGCTGATTCTGAATGATTGAATAGTGTTCTGTGAGAGAGAATAAGCCGACACAAGCTAAAGCAAGCTGAAAGCAGTTCAAGACGCTTGTAGACAGAGGCGGAGCGACCACCAGGGCGAGCTAGGGTAGCCTCCCTAGGTCCCCTTCCCAAAGCACCCCATCCCCACCCCCTGGAATGCCCTGGAATTCACCGGAGTTCGACCTTCGACGCGAAGCCGCAAAGCCACGAAGCGACAAAGGCACGACGAGCGGGCTCGTGATTTGGGCGTGGCTGCGTGGGACATTATCGAAGTGGATGGTTGTTTGGCCCAGACGGCCCTCTTGGTGCGACGGTGCCTAACTAGGTTGCCGCTGAAAGTCCCTATGTGATTTTGGTAATTGAGTGACAACCTAGGTGAACTAATATGTGTTTAAGTGATATGTACACAAGAGATTAGTTCACAAGTGATTGTGTGATGAAGGAGCTTAATTGCACATGAGACATGACATGGAGTCATGTGACCAAGGTGGAGAAGATCAAGATGAGGCTTGGCTTGATGGACCGGTTGCAAGTGTGAAGGGCAAGTGAGTGATGCTTGGCACCGATGGACCGATGTAACGGTGAAGAGCATGTGAGGTCAAGATCGATGAACAAATATGGTCACATGATGATATGAAATGGATCATATCATTTAACAAGTGGTTGGTGCATGTGTTGCATCAACATTGGAGAAGAAGATGGAATAGAATGTGTAAGGCAAAGGTATAACCTATAGGACATTTCATTTCACCAGTCATTGGTGTGTAGAGAAGTTGATGACCGGGTTTAGGATAAATAGCCATACTATCAAGAGGGGCAAACTTGTTTGCATATCGGTTATCTAGTGGCATTTGAGCGATCTAACTTTGCGATGCATTAGGATCGAGTAGCGCGGTGAGAGCAAGTGAAAATGCTTTGAAAATGATTGTGAAAATGCTAACACACATGCACAAGGTGGTGAACACATTTGTGTTAGAACATGAGAAACAAAGGAAGAAGTGGAGTGGAGTCTCGGCTGAAAACCGAGCTCCGGACGCTAGGAACAGTAGGGTCCGGACCATTGGTTGCGTCCGAAACCTAACCCTAGGTTTGGCTCTGTCTGTGGAGGTCCGGACGCTCGGAGGAGCAAGTCCGGACGCTGGGGCTTAGGCAGTCCGGACCATTGGGTCTGCATCCGGACGCCTCCCTACTTGACTGCGTTGCACTGACCAAGGAGGTCCGGATGTTGTTCGTCGTCCGGACAGCAACTCTGGACGAGCGTCCGGGGGTTTTGAGCTCTCGGGGAGCTCTCTGCTCGTGTCCGGACGCTGGTGAGCGTTTGTCCAGACTGGAGTCCGGACGCGTCCGAAGTGCACGTGGCATTTTCAAACGGCTAGAAGGTCCGGACGCTGGGCAATGGTCCGAACCCCTCGTGCATCTGCGTCCGGAGGTGCGTCCGGAGGTGCACAGAGAGTGGGGAAACGGCTAGTTTCTTCCCCACTCTATAAATAGAAGTGGTGGCCGGCCAAGACTTGTTGCTGAGCACCCTAGGGCCTTTGTGGCTTGTGTTGGTGTGCTTGGGAAGCCCTCTAACTCAAACACACTTGATAGAGTTCATCCGATTGTGTGAGAAAGCGATTACTAGTGCGTTGCTTTGAGAGATAGCTTCGTGTGGCACTAGGTGATCGTGTTGCAAGCTCGTGGTGCTTGTTACTCTTGGAGGTTGCCACCTCCTAGACGGCTTGGTGATCGAGTCTCCGTCGAAGCACGCAAGAAGCTTGTGTGTGGCTCCAGAGAAGAGCTTTGTGAGGGGTCTTGTGCTCGCCCCGCGGGGATCGCGAAGAGCAACTCTAGTTGAGCGTGTCATTGAGCTACCCTCACTTGTGGGTAGATTCTTGCGGCGCCCAAGTGTTGGGCTAGGCTTGTGAATGCCTATTAGTCGTCGAATCACCAAGTGTGTGGTCGACACAACGGAGACTAGCTTGGTGGCGACCAAGTGAACCTCGGGAGAAAAATCACCATGTCAACCTTGTACATCTTCTCGGTGGTTTGCATTCTCCAAATCACTAGCTTGTATTTCCTTATTCTTACTTGTGCTAGTGGTTTCTTGTTGCTCTTGTAACTAGTTTAGCTTGGGTAGCTTTCCTAGTTATCTTCTAGCTTGTGTAGCATAGAAGTAGATCTTGAGTGACTAATTGGCTTCGGTAGCCTTGTTAGTCACATTGCTTAGTTTGTGTAGCTAAGTAAGTTGAGCTCTCTAGTTGACTTGTGTAGTCTTGCTAGAGAGCATTGCTAGTGAGCTTAGGTGCTTTGTGATTTGCTTACTAGTATGTGTAGGAGCTCCCTTTGTGCTTAGAGTACTAGTTTCTTAGGTTTGTGTGACCTTGCAACCTAGACTTATTTAGGTGAGCTTCCTAGCCCGACACCTTAGTAAGCTCAATTAGTATAATTTGCTAGGTGCTAAAGTTATAGATAGAGGAGTGTAGTCTTGGCTAGACCGATAGTTTTAATTTCGCATTTGTTTCGGTTAGCCGTTGCGCTTAAATTTTAGAAAAGACTATTCACCCCCCTCTAGTCCGCCATCTCGACCCTTTCAGCCGCGAGCTTGAGCGCGGCGCGCCGACGCTGCCTCCGCCCTAGCCCCTCCGGGCGGTCTGCTTCGGGATCAGGCGCTTCGCCTCCGGCCTCCTCTCCTCCTCGGCTCCGCCCACGCCCCAGCTCGCCGCTCGCCGTCGCTGCTCGCTTGCTCCAACGCTGCGGTGCCCAGTCAGGCCGCCAGCTCGCCACGCTCCAGCCTCCAACACTGCTCGCCTGCCGGCTACCGCTCCCCTCCCAGCTCCCAGTCCTAGCACAGGCCGCCAGGCTAGCAGCCAAGTACCGCTTAGCCAGTTTCCCAGTTAGCCCTATCTAATAATCTACATCTCGCATTTGCATTTGATTTGAGAATTGGGATTTTAGGATTTAGGGATTAAGAAATTGTTCATTCACTGATTTGGTGGTTTCTGATTTAGGAATTTTAGGATTTGGAGATGGAAGGATCAATAGATGAATCTATTGCGGCTGGTGGAGGAAATGAAATTGGGGATGTGGTTCGTCCAACTCCAATAAACAGCGTGGCCACGGTTAGATAGACTTTAGTTCCACTAAGCAGAAATGCTATAAGAAAATAGGTATTGCAAATTAGTGCTTGATTATTTGATTAGGTTACAGATTTTTCATTTCTCTGTTTCAATTCATTAATTATGCAGATTTGAAGAACTTCTTTGGTACTACTAGTAGTAGGAACTCACTGGTTAGTAACTCTGGGTCAAGCACTCATGAAAGCGGTAATGCTGCTCAAGCCGAAGAACAAGGAGAGGTTCTAGAGACAGTACAAGAAATAGTACAAGCTGCTGAAAATGAAGACCAACTTTCACAAGAGCAAGTTGTTGAAGGTATCAATATAATGATATTTAATCCGGATGTTCATGCTGTTTCTAATCTGGGCCTTCGTGTACCAATTGAGCAATTCCATCCTAATATTAGAGATGATGTTAGGAGAGCATATTTGGTGAAGGGTCCAACTAAACCTTTTGGTCACAAATTTCCTCACGAATCAAATAAGGATAAGAGGATGTTTGTAGAGAAATGGCTAACTCAAAATGATTGGTTGGAATATAGTATTGAAAAGGATGCATCATATTTCTTTTATTGCTTTCTTTTTAAGCAGCAGCCCTTAGAAGCACACTTTGGTCATGATGCATTTAGTAAAGAAGAGTATAGAAATTGGACAAATGCATATCTTGGAGTTCCTCAACATGTTGGTGGCCTTGCTAGCTGCCACAATAGAGCTAGCACAGCTTGTGAAGATTTTAAGAATCGGAGAGCAAGCGTCGCACATAAGATTGAGGCCCATAGTGCTGATGCAGAAAGAAAATATGAAACACGTGTCACAGCTTCTTTAGAAGTTGCAGGTTTTCTTATTGCACAGGCTCATCCATTTCAAGGTTATGATGAATCTTCCTCTTCCTTAAATAGAGGAAATTTTTTAGAGATGATTGAGTGGCACAGGAAAAGGAATGAGGAGGTATGAATTGCATTTGAGGAGTTGTGTCCATTAAATGCACAAATGCTTTCTCCCATGATTCAAAAGGACCTTTGTGCTAGCTTTGCAAGAGAGATTAAGGAAGTGATAAAGAAATAGATTGGCAATAAAAAAATTTAGTCTTAATTGATGAATCTCGTGATATCTCAATAGCGGAGCAAATGACCGTCATTGTGAGGTTGGTTATTTATTTAATTGCTGCATTCTAAAATCTAAATAGTAATGCAAATTAATGGTGATATTGATTAAATCATATATTTGAAATTGTTGTTTTGCAGTCATGTCAATGACAAAGGAATGGTAGTAGAAAGATTTTTGGGTCTTAAACATGTGGAGGACACAACATCTAGTGCACTGAAGAAGGTGTTGCTAGACGTTCTTGCTGAATATGCTTTATGTATTGCTAGACTTCGAGGGCAAGGATATGATGGGGCTTCTAATATGAGAGGTGAATTCATTGGTTTGCAAAAACAAATCCGTGATGTAAACTCACATGCTTTCTATGTGCATTGCTTTGCTCATTAGTTACGACTAGTAATTGTGGTTGTTTCAACATGTTGTTCCTCATTCCCTAATTTCTTCACTTATGTGGGTTTGATTGTGACTAGTGCTAGTGCATCTTGTCGGCGGAAAGATAGCTTAATTGTTGATCATCGTAATACCATTTTGGAGAAATTGTAAAGTGGAGAGATTTTTCCTAGAAAAGGAAAGCATCAACGTACTAGCTTGGTTAGACCTGGTGATACTGGATGGGGATCTCATTTCACCACATTACTTCGTATTGTGAACATGTGGGATTCAGTGACAAGAGTATTGCCTATGGTTCATGGGGATGAACGCAATCCTGGTAGAGTAGCCGGTTTGTTGAAGAAGATGGAGAGCTTTTCATTTGTTTTAAATATGAAGTTAATGTTGAAAGTGCTTCGTATTACTAATGAGTTATCTCTCTTACTGCAAAAAAGGATCAGAATATTATTTCGGCCATGTCATTGCTTATTGATGTCAAAACACGTTTGGTAAAGTTGAGAAATGAAGGTTGGGCACCATTATTTCAAGAAGCCAAAGACTTCTGTGTTGCAAACAAGATAAAGCTACCATATTTTAATGAGCGTAGACCAAGATGGGGTCGTTCGAGGCTTGATGATGACTTGATAACTAAAGAACATCATTATCGTGTTGATACTTTCTTGGCTGCACTTGATGCTATTATTACAGAGATGGATCATCGCTTCAATGAGGCATCATCAGAGGTACTTGTTTGCTTCTCTTGTCTTGACCCAAGAGATTCATTCTCTATGTTTGATATTAACAAGATTGCTCGTATAACGGAGATATATGATCAAGACTTTTCACTTGCTGATTAGTCAAATATAAGGGATCAACTTGAGACATTCCTTTTATATGTGTGAAGAGTTGATGATTTCAGATCTTGTGAGGATTTTGCAAGTTTGTCCATGAAGTTGGTCGCAAATAACACGCATTTTGGATTTCCACTAGTCTATCGCATCATTGAGCTAGCATTGCTTCTTCCAGTGGCAACAACATCAATTGAAAGAGCCTTCTTAGCTTTGAATATAATCAAGACTGATTTGTGCAACAAAATGAGAGATGAGTGGCTTAATGACTTGATTTTGTGCTACATTGAGAAGGAGATTTTTAGAGGACTTGATCCTGAGAAAATAAAGAGGACTTTCCAATCCATGAAAAATTGAAAGATGAGTTTACCACCTCCAAAGCGGCCTAGATGTTGTTAGTGTTTTAGGAAAGGTATGTCTAGATGTCCTTCTGTACATTCTTTAATGTTTTTTATTAATGTCATTTTATAATTGACTTATCAATAAAAATGACAGGTTATGTACTTCATTTATCTATTGAAACATATATTATTGGTAGTTCCCTATGAAAAGGTAAACATCTGCTTTTTTTTGTTGTTGCTCTACAATTTTTGTCTAGAACATGCAAGTTCTTCTTGATAGCCAAAACTTTAGAGTATGAATCCGCCCTAGGTGAATTATCGGGCTGGATTCGCCACTACATGTCATGGATGTCCTATTTTTGTAGTACAAATGTGATCTTTTCATAGAACAATGAAAATGAATGTACAAATATTATACCTGGAGATCTCAAAAATCTAGTTAGGCACACGCAAGGACTTGAGGTCTGAGCGGGGTGGTAAAGCTCACTGGCAGAGGGATGACAATTCTCTCTTCTTGGAATGGCGTATTGGCATATGTACAGGACAATGATGCAATGAATTAGAATCTCTCTGATTTGTCTTGTTGTACTCGATTTATGTGAAGAAATACCATTGTAGTTTGGTAGTTTTTATATATGTGCATCCCTAAAAATAAAGCCATAGCGTTAGCATAGGCAGTATACTAGTTTTAATAGCAGATAGACAACAAAGTACATGTTTTTTAGACTAAGGAAGATTTAGTAGGCATGCACTTTTTCAACACGAAAGATGCATTTGTTTCATGTTTATATCAAACACCCAGCCGATACATGTAGGTAAATGTTATTCATTGCCATAAATAATGCATAACCATTTGCTCATTTTGCTCGCTCAATATGGACTACTAGTATCTATCTGATAGGGGTGGTCCCTTTCGACCATGGTGAGGAGGGTCTATCGGGTTGGACGGATGGTCTATCGGGCTGGACGGATGATGTTGATGCCGAGAAGCAGACGGTGGGACGTGCTGCTGGTTGTGGTGGTGGTGGTGTATGGGGTTTGCTCCGCTAGGCACAGTTCTTTTTCGGCCATCCTCCTGTTGTGATGCCCTATTGAATGATGCAAGTCTTGGGCGATGGCCGATAAATTCTAGTTGTTTTCTCTCCATGTTGCCATTGGCATCTGGGTTCTTAGCACTAGCAAAAGTAACCTCATCAGTTTGCCACACATTGGCATTGACTGATGCTGAAGCAACAAAAATGCTAACTAATAATAGTGGTACAATGGCCACCATTGCCACACTTGATGGCATGTTGAATCTAGACACTGAAGGCAATTTTTTCATGTATTTGTCCAAGGGGTGTGGTGTAGTGGTGTAGGTAAATGTGTGCATATATATACAAAAAAAACCACTCAAAATAGGAAGTGAGAAATTAAGAATCCCTTTAGTTAAATTTGATCGATCACTTTGTGCTGTTTCTAAGGCACTTTTAATCAAGTTCCTAAAATGAAGTATGCTAATGAATCATTAAAAGAGGTATGCCCGTAATTATTAATGAACTGCTAAAGCAAAGTATGCATGAAATGAGGCAATATTAATGGGTCATCTAAGAGAAGTATGGAAGTATTTAGAAATCTACTAAACATTTGTACTAGAATATTTTAGAAATATGGGCCCAATCAAAAAATGGAGAGAATGTATTAAATTCTCCTAGTAAGAGATCTTAGAAGTTGAGACCACATAGTCCGATAGTGTCATATCCTAGCCTTTGCATGGATACGGCCATCCAACTTTCCATGTATGGTACTCTTTTACTATTCCAACACCGCCATATGACTCACGTACAACAGAACACGTGTCATCTACGCCCAGACGCATGTCCTGCATCGCATCCATTCACCCATAGATTAACAAATGGTCATCCTCTACCTCGAAACCATCGTCTCATCCCTATCTCAATTCTCCTCCATTACCATCATCGTTCCCTCGCGCCAGCATCCACCTCTGTCGCACACCTCCAAATTTTCCCCTCGCGCCATCCTCCACCGCACGCCCTCCGCTTCTCCCCCATGTCATTCCTCCCTCTCCCTCTCTCTCCTTTCTCACCCTTGGATCTCGCTCAACATTGGTGGAGGCTAGCTGCGATGGGTCCCACAGCATGCCTCTATGTCCTCACCCACCATTGCGTCGTGCATGCCGCCGCACTCATGTTCACAGGACTTCTACCATCGCTAGTTTTGTTTTGATCTTCTACCAATTGAGATCTTAAAAGTTGAGACCATGCAGTCTTACAGTGCCATGTCCAAGTCTTTCCATCGGATCCGGCCATCCAACTTCTTGTTAGGTTTTGTTTTACTATTCTAACGTCATTGTTCGCCTCTGTTGACCGTAATTAACTTTTCAAGTTGTAGATATTGAAAAGTTATGAAACTTTATAGTTGATATTTTTTTATTTGAATTCGTTTAGGGTCTTAAATAATCAATTTAATATAATATTTGGGGGAACTAAAACAGATCTAGACATAAGTGAGTGATGGGTGAAGTGATAGAGGAGGCTATTCGCAATGGTGAGGTTATGGGTTTGAATCCCACCGCCATGTAGCATGCGATTTTACGCGAAGAAAATGCGTGACTTCGACGAGACGGGCAGGTGGCTTATTGGTGGGCCTCTCCTACCATTAAATTCTCTTTTTTATTTTAAAAATTTGATTTATATTTTTGTGGATAACCATTTATACTAGTGGTTTTCTTAACTAAACCACAAGTAAAAATTGATTAACCGCAAGGGTTCTTGGTTAACCGCTAGTGGAGAGATTCATTTTCAGTAGCCCTTAACGTTGTCAGTTCTGAAAAACACCTATACATGACTTTTGAAATGTCTATACAGAGCTTCTCTATACTTAGTGTCCCTACTATGCTACTAAAAATATACAATTCATACTATGAAACACAAACACCGCTCTTTCGTCGTTATTTTTTTTAAAAAAAAAGAGAAAGGATATTCTAGGCGTCCCATTGGTTGAGCTGGTTGTCTGGCTTGTGAAAGGATCGTCGCACTGCACTTAATTAGCTTGCTTGATCACGATCATGATCGTTACGTTTGTATCTTCCTGTGGCAGTATGCATGCTCGCTCACAGTTCATAATTCTAACCTCCATATACACTAAATAGTATATCCTTGTAATCCTTGTGCAGCTGATTATATATCTAGATATTAATAACAAGCAGACCATTCTTTCTAGTCTTCTAGTTAATTACCCTCAAATAGATCAACCTTACACCATCCCACCGGTGCCATTTTTTTGGACAGACGAGAGCTGACACTCCTTGTCATGGTCATTGTCATCATCCGCCACCTCCAGCGGCTTCATGGTGTAGAAGTAGAAGCAGATGAGGAAGTAGCCGAAGTTGAGCACCATGATGCAGGTGACGAGCCAGTAGTAGTTGTCGAGCCTGCCCCGATTGATGTTGTCCTGCAGCCACTCGCCGCGCCCGCGCGTGGCGCGCTGCACCACGGTGACGAGCACCGTGCCCATGTAGTTCCCGACGGAGCCGGCGAGCCAGAAGAGCGCTATGGCGCTGCTGCGCATGCTCTCGGGCGCCTGGTCGTACAGGAACTCCATGAGCGCCACCGTCGAGAAGCCGTCGCCGACGCCGTGGACGGCGAACTGGGGCACGAGCCAGAACACGCTGATCGGGACGACGGCGGCGGGGCTGTCCAGGAGCCCGTGCCGCGCCGCGGTGTCGCGGCGCTTGGTCTCGACAAGCGCGGCCGACGCGACGCTGAGCACGGAGATGGCCAGCCCGATGCCCATGCGCTGGAAGTAGGTGATCCCGGACGGCAGGCCCGTGACGCGGCGCGCCAGGGGCACGAAGACGCGGTCGTAGAAGGCCAGGGTGACGAGCATGGCCGCGGTGGAGAAGATGGACAGGGTCGCCGGCGGGATCTGGAAGTGGGGCCCCAGGCGCCGGTCCATGGTCCGCGCCTGCATGATGGTGAAGGTGTAGTTGTGCGCGCCGGCGGTGGCGAGCATGATGCCGGCCGACCAGATGGGCAGCAAGCGGACGATGGACTTGAGCTCCTCCACGCGGTGCACCGTCGACAGACGCCACGGCTCGGGTTGCCCGGACGGGGAGGTGTCGCCCGGCGTCACTATTGCTGCCCGGTCCAAGAACCTTAATTAATCAACAGAGGAACAGTTCAGAATCAATCAATACCTCAGGTTCGTTTTTTTTCTCATATATATCAGCGTTACTTATACTACGTACGTTGGTGCAAACGTGACTGTGACATGTTCAAAAAAAAAATCGATATATAGTGAGCACTGAGCCATAACATAGCACGGAATCTAGAGGAAAAAAGGACGATCTGCTTGCTCAGTTTCTTTAAGCTAGCGGGGTTTGCATTCTTCCCTTTTTGTGCACTGATAGTGTAACCACCACAAAAAGTTGCCCACAGGTCTATCACCGTTCAGACACGCAGGCGCCACTGTAATACACATCACGTGCACGCTATCTAGCTTATTCTTTATACGGGTCTTTTGCTGACAAGTGGCAAGACGTCTCGTCGAGGAACTCAAGGATCTTTTTTTACTGCAACTAACTACGTACAAGAGAGTCGAGAATGTTTTTTACCGTTCATTCTGTAAAAGAATGTATGCGGTGGCATATATGCTTTGGCGGTTCTGGGGCGTGTATGTCCGGGGCCAGCTAATATTGGACAATTTACCTGGTTGTATTTTGTCACTGTTGCTGTGACTTAGCGGCATCGTTAGGTTAATAGAATTTACTCTTTTTTTTTTTACAAGAGACTGGAAAAGAAATGGACGACACTTACGTTAGTTGGTTGGTGTGCAGGAGCCTGCCGTTGGTGGAGATGAGCGCGTCGAGCTCCTTGTCCTGGTACAGCATGCCGGGGTCCTCCGGCACGGCGGCGTGGCGCTTCTTGAACGCGGCGGCAACAACCTGCACGAGCCGCGTGAACGGGCTGCCGCCGGGCCTGAGCAGCACGTACATCGGGTAGCCGACCAGGAAGACGATGATGGACACGAACATGCCGATGGCCGGGATGCCGAACCCCCACCCCCACCCTACGTTCTCCTGGATGTACACCACCACCGTGAGCGCCAGCAGCACGGCGATCCCCATGGTGAAGAAGTAGAGGTTGAAGTAGCGCCGCTTCCGCTCCGCCTCCGCCTTGGCCTTGGCGGCGGCGGCGGCGCTGTCCTGCTGCTGCTGCTGCTGATCGAACTGGTCGGCGCCGAACGCCACGACGCACGGCCGGATGCCGCCGGACCCCAGCGACGTGAGCAGCAGCGAGACGTAGAGCAAGGCGAGCTGCGACCCGGAGGCGCGTTGGCACGGGGCGGCCGTCGGCGGCGGGGAGCACGGGGGCGGGCGGAGCGAAGGGAGGAGCGCCGACACGACGACGCCGATCATGCCGAACTGGTACACCACGGAGCCGGCGATGATGGTCCAGAAGCGGCCGGCGAAGGAGTCGGCGGCGAACGCGCCTAGGATGGGCGTGAAGGCCGAGGTGCCGCTGAAGTTTGTTAGCGTGTTGGAGGCCTCCACCAGCGGCAGGTGCAGCTGCTGCGTCAGGTACGTGATCAGGTTGGCGCTGAAACCGGCCATGGCAAACCGGTCGCACACTTCGCTTGCTGCAATGCAATGGACAAGCCATGACACTGTCAGAACGACATCTATCACCAAGCCAAGAACTGCACTTGCAATCCAATTCTTCGTTGCATCGTCAACATTACTGGTCTTTCTTGGTTAAATCACCAACTATTTTTTCTTACTACAAAATTTACCGTACGTCATTTAGTCTACATTTACAGTTTGGCAGTAGAATTAGACGAGGACGTAATAATAAGAAAAATGAACGGAACAAATAATAAAACAAGAAGACAACCGCGGATCTAGATTTCCAAGAACATGAAGGCGTACGTTTTCTTGTAGCGGGATCATATTAAATTGTGAACCCGGTTAAGTAGAGGCGTAAGACTTCGAAATCTTCGCTAGATGTGGACTCTACATCTTTGGACTGAACCGCAGACCAAAATGTAAACAATAAACAACCATGTTCGCAGACTCCATAGATTGATGTAAACAACTGTAAACATAAGCCGATGCAGGTGCGGTAGTACTCGATTTCCTCACCTAGTACCAGCGGCATGGTCCTGAAGCCTCCCTTCTTCCTCCTCCTTCCCTGCTCTCCATCTGCATTCCTGTCCATTGTTGCTGTTGTGGTCCCTTGGCAAGCTGCAGAGAGCCAGAGAACTCGCTGGTTACTGTGGTGATAGGTGATCGGTGATCAGTGATCGCTGAGTGAGTGCTCAATCAGAGCAAGGCCTTGGGAACGACTGCGACCTCCACATGACCCTGTATTTGTTGCGAGAATAGAGCCACATATATATATATAGACAGGCCGAGCCAGCAGGAGACGAACACTTCAGCGGCGCCCAAGGGGCCAGCCAGACGTGCTAGTTCACACTCCAGACCACAAGTGTGATGGCAACCTTTTCTTTTCCTTTTTTATATACAGTAGGAACTAAGTGCATGATTGGTCATATTATTAGCTTTATATATCTAAACTGATGATGGTCTAGGAATTTAACTTTGTGGCCACTTAATGTTGGCATAGCCAGGTACGTTTTTTTTCTTTTCTTTTTTGTCGTTATTCATTTGGCTTATCCGTCCGACTTATCAGTCATGGTACAATGTTTTCTCTCAGAATAAAATAGTCAAAACGATATTAGCCGGCTTATCAGCCAAAAAATGATCAACCGAACAGGCCCTAATGATAGAAGGATATACCAATCAACCACTAACGCCCTCCATTGTTAGGGACAATCCTCCCTGTTTGACGGTTATTCCCATCTGTCATAAATCATTGTCATTTCAAGTTATATGCAAAAGTTTAAAGCTTGAAGGTCATTCTCTCTTTGAATATTCAAATTGTATTTCTAAAATACTTTCTTATTTTACACTGCATGCTATATATATTTGCACACATTGCGTCTAGTAAGCAATGGTCAAACCAATGTATTGATGACCGTCTAAATGAGTCATTTGTGACTTGAGGGAGTGCTAACCAGGGACTCATTTTAGAGAATTCACATTAATTCTCATAAAAATGCTAAGAAACCAGAGAAGTTTCAAAATTACTATCATTAACATTAAATTGTTGTTGCGAATTGGAGATTCCTTTTATAGAAAAGATACTCATTCGATCATCCGTTCCAAATAAATCAATTCTTAAAATCCGTACAAGTCAAACTATCTTAAGCTTGACTAATTTTTATAGAAAAAGGTAACAACATCAATAACATAAAATGATTATATTGTAAAAAGTACATTCTATAGTAATCTAATCTTGACGGGGTTTTCTAGAAATTCAATCGAAGTTTAAAAAACTTGACTTAAAATAACTCAATGAATCAATTTATTCATTGATAGAGGGAGTATCATATACGGGTGTCGTCATGAGAAACCACAATATTTATTACTATATTTTGGTCTGAAACTACATCCTCAATTGTGTATATTCTAATCATCACTTTCACTAAATAACTTTGTATCTTTTATCTATTTTTAAACTATCCACATTTTGAATTTTAGAAAATACCTGAAGTGTCCTTAAACGCTTCTGGATTAACCACCTCTGCCATACTTTTTTTAGATAACAGGCCACCTCTGCCATATTAACCCATGGTACATCATTGCCTACTTTTAAATTACTGTAATATTAACCCAGACAACCCTGAATACTTCTAAATTACTCGCACTAACCATTAAGAAATAAATTACCAAACACCAAAAAAAATTGTCCATACTCCACATGTAAAAATATATAAGAAAACTAATACCAGATGGCACATTCTTGCATTGTTCTATCTGCTTGTCACATAATATTAATTTACCTTTCTCATTGAATTATGTGGTAGGGTCTGGACAACAAACTAAACAGAAAATGCCATGGATGGCAATATATACATAATGGACATCTTGAATGTAAAGATAAAACAAATACTAGATATGAAATAAATAGCATGATAGCCCAGCACCAAAAACAAACCTGACTGGGTTAACAAGGCCTCCAATGGGCAATGACTCAACGGGTAGAATCGGTTAAGCACACATGCATGCGCAGTACATCGATTTCTGCAACGAAGTGGACTGCTGGATGTGTCGTTTACAACAAAAAACGATTTATTGGAGTGGCACCACAAAATACAAGTAACATATCGGTGGTTTCACATCTTTTTCTAAGCGCATTTTGGCTTATGGGTGGAGCCTGTTCGGCTGCACTACTTTGCAGACATGCATTGTACAGTAGCTGCTGCAACTTTGTTTACATTTAGTGACCTGCTGGGTTGCTATGGCTGCAGCTCAGCACAGCCACAGCCGCAACTATCTTATCTTGGCCGAGTCCTTTCGGTGTATGCTATCCTGAAATCAGAAACAGGGCTTCCAGAATGCTCTTGATATATGCCAGCGTAAGTGGCTTTTTTTAAAGGTGTGCCCTTTTTCAAATCATTTCCAAAGGTGCACAGAAAAGCAAGCAACGCGTGGTTTCTTCGCAGTGCAGTGTGTTAGATATGGTTAGACCAAGGCTTGCCACTTGTCTCTACTATCTACTACCCTGTAATCGCTGTCAATTTTATGGTTTATACCTGTACATTGCAAAGTAAAAAAGTAGGTCAGACAATCAGAATCGAGCCAGGAGCCGAGGACAAGCCAATCGAACTATGCCGGCCCTGAGCATGGAGCCACTGGCCCGATCAGGATTCCATGTGGTCGATCAGGAATTCAGGATTCAGGACCAACGCTGGGTATGTCTTCATTCATCCCATCACTTTCGTCCGCTCCGTCTCCACGTCGGCCGGACAGCCAATGGCGCCAGCAGATTCCCTTTTCCGGGCATCGCTGAGCTGACACCGCCCGAAAGCGCCTCCCGGGCATCCCGTCCTGAGCTCCTGAGAGGCGAAGGCAAGAAGCGCGTACAGAGACAGGCACCAAACTGGAACATGCCCAATTGCCCGTCAGCTGCGGTAGGAAAACGAAGCAAATTGGACGTTTGCAATCTGCGTGGAGGCCCTGGCACGGCGAAGGGTCGTGGTGCGTGTGCGCGTGGGTGCGTTCGGCACTGGCTAAGGCTGTGTCCTGTGTGAACTGTGAACCGGACTGCAGGCGGACACAACAGCTCATAGCTATGGTTACCATCACTGTGCTGTGCACGTACAGCAGCACATGCGTGATGGAATCTTGGTCTGATCGGGTCCATATGATTCGAGAATCAAGAGGACGAAGAACTGCAGACTGGCACTGTCCCGTTCTTCCCTTCAATGTGACAATGCCCCGCTAATACACTTTTTATAACAATATATATACGTAGCGCAGTGGTGCCTTGTTCAACTGTTGTGTCGTCATTTGTGCCGTGCCTTTTTTTTCGTTTCTATGTTTGGGGTTACATCTGAAACCAAGAACTCCCATACGATGGGTCAGCAATTATTCTGAGTCTGCAGAAAATGTCTGGTGGGAGCGAAACACCTATTTGCATTCAGTAGCTTAAATGGTACTACTATGC
This sequence comes from Microstegium vimineum, assembly GCA_022036555.1. NCBI lineage: Eukaryota > Viridiplantae > Streptophyta > Magnoliopsida > Poales > Poaceae > Microstegium > Microstegium vimineum. The sequence goes on along the minus strand of CM039127.1, from coordinate 21,334,364 downwards.
TTCTGCACTTGGGACACAACGCAAGTCATGAAACTCTTGGTTCAACTCCCAACTTGGGGGGACCAAAAATTCGTTCTCAATGTTAAATAAAAAGAAGCAACACATCATCGTCACAATTGAGTCTGATGCTAAATTGCGCTTTCGTCAGCCACCATACACGAAAACCATGGCATGGAAACACCTTGAGCTCCCAACAAACGGGCAATGCAAATAATCTTCTCATTTCTATCAACAAGGCTAAGCAACAGGATCAACTCACTCAAATGTTCCATCTGCCATCGACATAGATTGCCTTTCTGTTCCTTAATTGTGTGTTTGCTAGGGAGGTCTGGTGCAGGATTTTACGGCCTCTTGGGCTCATGGCCATGCTACAGGATGCCGATGTCGATTTGGTCGATTGGTGGCTGCAGGCCAGGGCCACGGTCGAGGCAGCCAGGCTACCAGGTTTCGACACCCTGGTGCTCCTCGTCACCTGGATGATATGGCTTGAACGCAACTCACGGATCTTTGGTAGTCTGGCAGCCCAAGCTAATGAAGTCACCGGCAGCATCATTGTCGAAGGATTGGAGTGGATCGAGGCAGGCTTCACGAGTCTGGCTACTCTTCTGCCGCCGCCTGCTTACGCTAGCGGCGCCGGGCCGTCTGTAGTGCAATCTTTAGCCGTATAATACGACTGTAATCACCTTTGTTGTGTATTGTTTACCTTGATCATGTAGTCCTCTTGACTACTGGTGTTGGGTACACAATGCATTGTAAACTCTAACTCCTTTTGTCTTAAAGAAATACGGGTCTAACCTGATCGCTAAAAAAGACATAGATTGCCTTTCTTCAGACCTAGAGTTTGCATATCACTGACAAATTTGCACCTGAATGATAATAAAGATGTTTGGGGTTACACACGGGGATCACATATTTTTGCCTCTACTAAAATATACAAATTGCTGGTTGGACACCAACAAGTTCATGTTGTCTTCAAATGCATGTGTAAGACATTCTGTCAACCCAAGCACAAAGTGTTCTTTTGGCTCTTGCTTCATGACAAGTTGAGTACAAGAAACATTTTGAGAAGAAGGCAAATGTTCCTGTAGCCTTACATCTCTGTACTCTGCCAGGAAGGGGTAGAATAAAGAGCCTGTTTGGGACTGCTCCGCTCTACGTTTTTCAGCTCTGCTCCACGTTTTTTAGCCAAACGGTTTCAGCTCCACGCATACAGCTCCAGAAAAAAAAGGTGGAGTTGTGATAGCACCTAAAAAGGTACTCCACAAACTCCAGTTTTTTATGGAGCTCCTCCACAGTTGAGTTTGCAGAGCAGAGTTTGTGGAACAATCCCAAACAAGCCCAAAACAGAGATCATTTTGTTTCTCAATTGCACTTTTGCAAGAAACTGCTTTTGAAGAAACCTACCTGTATAGTGTTCTTTCCCAGAGGTGATTTGGAGGATGAGGACAGACTTCTTCCTCAACGCTGTAATTCTCATGTGCTGGACATTTTGGGGGCCAAAAATGATATTATCTTAAATGATAGACATCGAAGCTTTAACGATTGCATGATGATGTTTTTGAAGGAATTAGCCCTCACTTCTTTGCGGGCACAAGCTAGCGTAGCAGATTTGTTTGACTTATGGATCCTTCTAGCTTGGCTGGTTAGCCGCCTCTTTTTTATTTTGTTTTTTGTTTCTTGATTTGTCCCTGGCTTTGTATCTTGTATTTTAAAACTCCTTATTTTTTTCGTTAATAAAGCTGTAGGGGCTGCGGCCCCTCCAGATTCCTTAAAAAAAATGCCGTCCTGCTAATTTGTAAATTAAAGACAAGGGACAAGGGATCCCGGTTACGAGGTACAAACGGAAGGATAGAGTACAAAAGATATTTCTTAAAGGATATTTTGTGACTAACAACAGTAAGCTGCAGATTGTTTATTGGCGCCTGAGGCATATGTCCATCGATGGTAAGTTGTTTTGGTGCTTCAACGAAAAGATCAAAAAAGAATGAAAATTTCATTGGTCATTACTCGTATCAATACTAAACACACTAATTGAAAGACGAGTGCTTGGATTTGCACATGTGAACAAGAGCAGAAATCGTCCCCGTATGATAAGGCTGACCAACTCATCATTATCACGAGCAAAAGATAAGGATCAATGGAGTCTAGAGTTTAGAGACTCTGAATCTGATAGCAACTCTGAATCTAATATCTCCGAGATCACGAGACGTCTGAATCTAATAGGCAATAGCTAGCTAGCTACTAATGGCAATGGCGGGTCTAGATGATGCCGGTTAAGGCACGCTGGATCGGCCCCTGACTATTGTATTGGTTCGTTTATTTCGCCATCACTCCCATAGATCATCCGATATTCATCTGCTTGGATTCTACGATCACACGACGCTGGACAAACTAGTCTAGCTTGGTTGCGCGAACAGAAACCACAAAGTGGAATATACTCCTAGAAGCTTTGTAAGAGCAAGTATAGTAGCAGGCTGCAAGCCGGCTAAATGGTGACGTGGAGGAGAGAAGAGAAGAGATAGAAGCAAAGCGGGATGTAAGTTTACAGCCGGCTCAGACACAAGAACCAAAAAAAAATATATGAGAGTGACAGATGGATCCAATATTAATACTGAAGACTTAACTGTTATATGAGCGAGCTAAGAGCAGACAGTAGCTAACTGTATTATTAGTCTTGCTCGTGCAGCGATTTTTTGTTGTGTCGATCGAGTTCAATTACTTGCCAATAGGCACCCCTATAGGTTTGGCTTGTTGCCCATACCGCATGGATCGGCATTGCTAGGTAGCCAAGCGAGTAAGCGACCATTCAGGGCCGGTTAGGCAGGTCGGTCGGTCGAGCCACACGGTCGTCAGACAATGAGATAACCGGACATTTGTCTGGTCCGACATTCCTACCAGACATTCAGGAGAAAGATGATGGGCATGACTCATGTGGCGGCGGCTATCTCATGATCCGATCCAGTCCAGATTTATTTAATAGTGTGGCAAATCTTATCTCACATGCTAATGAACTCAACATGGGATCTTGCTCTACTGGTGGCAAGTAGCATATTTATATATTGATTATGCATGATTTGTGGTCGATCTGACCGTCTGAGTAAGACTGACCAAGCAATCCAATCATTCAGCAATTATGCGGAGAATGATAACAGGAGGAGGTCCTGAGTTTCCTGCCAAAGGTATCAGCTACTCGTACAGTGTTCGTGACGGCAGGTTGCGCGACAGCTACCAAGGCACCAAGCAGTACCGCGCGGGAAGGCTGGTGCGCTGGTCCAACATGTCCGTTTCCTGTCATCTCGATCCGCCGGTGCCGTCGTCCCGTTCGTTCACAAATCACAAGCTCAAGCGCTCTCAATCATTGGGACGGGACGCGCGCCCACTTCGCCTTACAAGTGTATAGGGCTCGAGAGTCGCGAGCCGCAGGTGGGTGCGGTTCGATCTGTGCGCCGGGGGTGTGGTTAGGGGTGAAAGTGGTGTGGATAATCCTACGTTTCGATCCGCTTCGAATCCAAATTTTAAGGATATGGATAAGTGTTTTTCAAATCCGCGCGGATATGGATAATCCGAATCCGACTACATACGGATGCAGTGTAGGATATGAGATTAACGAAATCCGGTGGATATGGATTATCCGATAATTGAATATGAATTATCCGATACTTATAATAGGATAATCGAATATTTTAAGGAACTCATGCACAAGAGTACAAGTCAAATCCAACATATGACACTAGCATTATTATATTGTAGTGCATAATTATAGTTATTGATTTATTTTTATTATTTTGTAAGCATAAATGACATCTAATGAATTGTTTCTCATCTAAAAAACAACATGTAAGCATATATTATCCGACTTAGAAAAATCCGCTTCCACTCCGAAACCGGTCCGAATCCGTACCATTTCCGACATCATAAAAAATCCGTTTTTTATCCGAAACCGTATAATATCCGATCCGCTCCGAATCCGATTAAAAAAATAGGATTAGGATATGGGGAAGCTATTATCCGCACCGATCCGATTCGTTTTCATCACTAGTGTGGTGGTGCGCTCATGTGGTCTTGTCTCTGGTGCGCGCCGGTCCCATCCCGATCGGTCGATCGGACACCGGGACCTTCCCGCTCGTCCGGGTGCGGTGCGACTGCCGGACGTGGCAGATTCGGTGCGCACGGACGCGGTTGGCGTCTTCCACTGGTCCCGCGGTTCGCGCCTGGCTCCGGCGCGCCGGCAAGGGACGGATGGTTCGCGTACCCTGCTGTGCTGTGGCGTGCGCTCCGTGGCTGTTGGCGCGCGGGGCGAGATGGAGCCATGGAGGGGTCCGGGCGGTGCACGCTGGAATCCCCGCATCTTGACCGCACCGCACCTTTAGCGGACGCGACGAAACGTCGATGTCTGGTTCCGCTCGCGGGTCTCGTGTGTGAGGGCCGAGGAGCGCGACAAAATTGGTGGCGTCCTGCATGACCTCACCGTTTCGTGGTCACAGGCAGGCGGGGCCTAACATCGGCACTGCTTGCATTTTTTTTATAAAGTATTAATAGAAAAATATGTCTAAATACAAGTACATCGAAAAAGGATACGTAGGATAGCTGTCCAACCTATATTTTACGAGAAAGAAAACTGACTGCATTCGCTGCCGACGAAAACCGCCGACACCAGCCGACGCCGCCAAACCTGAATCACCAGAAGCCGGAGGAAACCACCGGCGTTGAGCGCCCATCCGTCAGGATCACAGTCCAGATTGAAACGACGAGAGTGGTGCTGACGATGACATCCGTCGTCACGGTGAAGCCAAGCTCACTCAATTCCAATCCGTGTCGCCGGTAGATCGCGTTCGATCCACCGCACTCCATCTTACCACCATGCCCTTAGCCGCCACCGTATCCTTGACCTTAGACGCGGCACGAGCACCGTCGTTCCGCCGTAACGACGAAACAGTAGCCGCCGCAGACTCCTACGCCACCGCACAGCCCTCTCATCGTCACCGGAGTTGCTTTTCTTTACCTAACGTTAATAACAGGTAAATCATGATCATTTTTTATACATGACGACCTGAGGTTGCCTTCGCTTGGTCATTATCTAAACAAAACAGCATGAAGCCACGGGACCTGCAAACACCACGGCTAGCCACCGGGGCCTATTTTGCATGACAAATGACTCCAGAAGATTTGTCTCCGAAGTCCGAACCATCCGAGCATATGGAAGAGATTTTGTAGATACTCTCTAAATTATTATTTAGTGAGTTATTTGAGTAAAAAAATCATATTTTTATATGTTCATATTCTCTAACAGTTTTTCTATATCTCATGCGAAGTCTGTAGAGTCATTATCGTCTTCTATATTTAGCTAGCGAAAAACCTAAGCTATATTTGTATAAATATTTAGAAAAGTTGTTGGAGTGTGTTTTTTTAATAAAATCTTTGTTCCTAGTATTTAAAAATAAGATAGAGACTCTTTTGGAGATGCTCTAATATTGTTGTATTAAGGACCTAGGTCCGTTCATTTAATCTGGAATGGTTGCCCTAGAACTGTTTCATCTAAATTGATAGACTTATTTGTGTTAATATAGATTAGCTGAAATAGTTTCGGACCACAAAATCAGCCAAACGAACAAGACATTAGTAGTTAGCAGCACTATACATTACTGGAAATCGGCTTTTTGTCAAGTGTCAAGAGATTTGCCAAGTGTTTTTTATCAGACACTCGGGCTTCTTTGCCGAGTGTTTTTTTTATGCGGCAAAAAACACTTTTTGCCGAGTGATTTTTTTTACACTAGGCAAAGAGTTCTTTGCCGAGTGTTTTGTTTACACTCAGCAAACGGCTTCTTCGCCGAGTGTTTTTTACACTAGGCAAAGTAAATTTTAAAACACATTTTGAAGAAGTAAATTAATTCAAATAAAAAGTTTTTAACTACAGAGTTGTATAACTCATCAAGATGTACAATGTTTATTTTGATTATTTCTTCATATGACAAAGTAAAAGTAATTTATTTACAATTCTTATATGTCTCTCTTATAGTTTATGAAACTTTAAGAGGGAGATATAAGGTTTGTGAACAATGTTAGAACGACTATGTCCGTTGAACAAATGATTAAATAATCAAAACAAACGTTGCAGATCTCGAAAATTTATGAAACTTTATAGTTGACAACTTTTTAATTTGAAATCACTTTGTTATGCAAAACTGGCGTTTGAACTTCTAAAATTTAAAATGTAAATTTTTCAAATGACCTCGGATGAAAAAACAACCAAAATAAACATTGTAGATATTGAAAAGATACGAAACATTGTAGTTGATAACTTTTTTATATAAAATCATTTTGTCATGTAAAACTGCATTTGAATTTCAACAATTTAAAATTCAAAATTTTTAAACGACCTGAGATGGAAAAACAACCAAATAAATATTTTACCTCTTGAAAACTTATAAAAAATTATAGTTGACAATATTTTTATTTAAAATTTGTCAAGCAAAACTGCATTTGAATTTCAAAATTTTGAAATTCAAATTTTGTAAACGATCTCGGATGGAAAAACTTCTAAACAAAAAGTAAAGATCTCAAAAATTTATAAAACTTTGTAGTTTACAACTTTTAATTTGAACTCGTTTAGTGCCTCAAACAATTGATACAAAGTGATTTACACTCGATTTAGTATATTACGTAGGGAATCAAAACGGAATCTAGACACAAATAACAGTGTGGTGTAGAGGTCAGAGGAGAGGACGCGCAAGGGAGAGGGTGTGGGTTTGAATCCCATCGGCTAGGAAACCACAGTTTGACACGAAAAATGTCGTGACTTGCAACTTTATCAGATTAAAAAATTGCTAATCTTTCTGAATTTTTTGTTACAACTCTGCTGAGTGACTCGGCAAAGACGAGTTTGCTGACCCGTTTTTTGCTGAGTGGCCTTTGCTACTAACCTCCAATGCTCTATGCTCGTTAAATAAGTAGCAGTTTTGTTCGTATATGCCAATTAGGTTACTCCGGAAGTATACCATATACGATGATTATTTGCTTATGTGGTAAATAAATAATTGTGAGAGACAATGAAGTCGTAACACTATATTAATTAATTAACTAATGTGGTAGTATTGGATATATATAGTGATATGATACCATGTATTGTAGCTTTTGTTTCTTCCTAAGAATTTGATACTCTTCTTGTAATGTGGAATGTTTGGATATTAGAGTATGATCATGGATTCACATTAGACTTATGAGTCATTTGGTTCTTTTTATTTGGAGAAATTAAAATCTATTTTAATAAATTAGGTTATTTGATTTAGAATTTAACATTCCACCACTTTCTAAAGTTTACATATAAGACTATCTTAAATTTATAGGATAGGATATAAAAATAATTTTGTAGATCATCATTCCATGTTTCTATTTTGTAACTTATAACATGTTCTTCAACTCGCTCTCCTACGATATAAATACAATAAATAAGTATATCAAATAAATAAGTATGTCTCATATAGGCAATAATAATATACAAATATAATTTATATATAATCATATTAGTTTAATTAATATATGTTCATATTATCATTATCAAAATAAATCCAATTTCAAGAATCCAAATAGAGCCTTAGCGTCCCTCTGAGAATCCTGACGGTGCAACTAGTGACACGTTTGGTATAAGGCATTGAAATGAGGTAATGGGAGTTCAGATGTAGAAGTTTAGAAATTTCTGTTTGTTTTTTGGGAGTGGAAGTTTCGGTGGAAGGAGGAACGAGAGTTTATAGGCCAACTACCGCTAATCAAACTTCAATTGAGTGAGAATTTTGCTTCAACGAAAGATAAATATATCCTCACCAAGTTAGCATACATCATGATTTGTGCTATAATTTTTCAACCAAAAGACCCCCACCACCAGTAAGGCAGTAAGAGATACAAATTCCATCTTTAGCTCAATCTCTTATTTCCCCCATGAAACAAACAAAGGATCATGACGAAACGTAAAATCACACTTTAATTATCTCCCTTAACTCTGATCACTAATTGACATGCCGGTTCCCTTGTAATTGCCAAACACATCGTAGAAATCATGATCATTGCGGTAGCAATTTCTTATAAAGTAAAGTTGTTGCATATGAAGAGATTAAAAACTATTGGAAATGATTTGACATTTAATCAAAGATGACATGGATAGCTTATATGTTGATATTAGATTGAAAGTTTTTTTTGATTCAATCCCCTTAGGGAAACTTTATTGATCAAAGATAGTTACATCATTAGCTAATAACTAAACAAGGAAACTAGGGGATCATCGTCCCAAATACAGTTTTCTTTGGTAATCATAGCTTGCCTAGCTAGCTCATGTGCCACTTCATTTGCTTCCCTTCTTAAGTGCTCAATAGAAACCTCTTGAAATCCACACCAAACTATATTGCAGTCATGATATATAGCGGCAGCTGAATTCACAGTGAACCCTACATTTTCCATGGTTTCAACGACCTCCATACAATCAGACTGGACAATCAATCGGTTAGCATCGATATGTTGAGCTAGCAACAAACCCTCCTTGAAAGCAAAAGCTTCGGCCATAGGAGCATCAACAATGTATGATTTAAAGATATTAGACGCAGTAATCATACCTCCCGACCCATCTCGGATAATTGCACCTGTACTGCTGCAGCCTGTATCCTCGTCATAGGAAGCATCTATATTCAGCATTAGGTTACCTTCAGTAGGCTTTCTCCATCCTTGTCTTACTTTAGCACCTTTCTTCTCTGTCATCTTATAATTCTTTGTTAGGGACACAATAGCTAATCCTGATCTTGATGGTGGCTGCACGGTTTCTCCATGTGTTAATTGTCTTCTTTCCCACCACAAGAACCATCCTCCCGTTAGGATAAGCTCGGCCAGGCCTATATCCAGGCCACGAACCTGCTCTCCTCTCTGAATAATTTCTTCCAACACAGTGGATCCCGATCGATCTGCCTCCAGTAGGTGTCTGATTTTCTCCCAGATTCCTATCGACCTCCATACTGCTCTAGTGCGATCACACGTGAACAACATGTGTTTAATATCTTCTGCTCCATTATGACACACCGGGCATCCTCCATCATTTATAACATGTTTATTTGCCAGAATCGATTTACACGGCATCAATCCTCGGAGAGCTCTCCAACCAAAGATTTTAATTTTCCTCGGTACTTGGAGTTTCCAAAGCTTTCTCCATACCTTCCGGTTACTAGTTCCACCACCCTGTATAGCAGCCAGTCTGACTCCAAATTTCTTCTTCCATTGGCAGTGGTATGCTGATTTCACCGAGAACAAGTCATTTCTATTATAATGCCAGGCAACACAGTCTTCTCTCCCTGTCGTAATAGGTATCTGTAAAATACGATTTGCATCATTCCTTAGAATAGATCGCACAAGGTCCTCATCCCAAGATGCATCTATGGGATTAATTAGCTCATCCACCGTATTTACTAAATTATTTCCTCTCTGTGTCTGAACTTTCAGATTATAATTTCCTGGGATCCAATTATCCTCCCAAATCTTTATCTGGCACCATCACCAACCCTCCAAATATACCCAAGTTTGAAACACTCGAGCCCCGCTAGAATACTTTGCCAAGTATAAGAGCTTCCCCCTTCCATTCTTGCATTTAACAGCTTACCATCAAGATAGTAGCGGGCTCTTAAAACTCTGGCACACAAAGAATCGGGTTCCCTTAATAGCCTCCAAACTTGCTTAGCTAGCATTGCCAAAATGAAAGATTATATGTCTCTAAAACCCATACCTCATGATCCCTTAGGCGTACACATTTTCCACCATTCTTGCCATTGAATCCTTTTATGATCATTGTCACCACCCCACCAGTATTGTGAGATAGCATTCGTTATTCCTTTGCAAATCTTATTCGGAATTTTAAACACCATCATCGCATACACCGGGACAACTTGAGCAATATATTTAATTAAGATATCCTTACCTCCCAGACTCAACGACTTTTCCTTCCAACCATTGATCCTAGAATTGACTCGGTCACTGAGATGACGAAAACTGTCACTGCGATCTGCTCCCACCATCGCTGGTAAACCCAAATATTTATCGCTAAGGGATTCCATCATTATGTTCAAAGCTTCACACACCTCTACCTTGACATTCACATCTGTATTGTTGGAAAAGAAAATATTCGACTTTACTTCGCTAACTTTCTACCCCGAATTTGCACAATATCTATTTAATATATCAGCCAAGCAATCAACATTCCTCTTATCAGCATGCATTAAAATGAGCGAGTCATTTGCGAATAACAGATGCGAAATAACTGGAGCTTCCCTGCACACCTTGACACCCTTCAATTCCCCTCTTTCTTCAGCACCCTTCAACATGCATGAAAGTCCTTCTACGACCATAAGGAAAAGGTGCGGTGACAGTGGGTCACCCTGCCGCAAGCCTCTGGTTGGTAGGATAGTGTCTGTTTCTACATAATTGAACCGAACCCTATACGTAACCGATTTGACACAGGCCATAATCAGCTTCACCCATCTTTGGTCAAAACCAACTTCAACATAATTTTCTCGAGATAAACCCATTCAACTCTATCATAAGCTTTTTGCATATCCAATTTAACAGCGCACAAACCTCTGTTTCCTTTCTTCTTTTTCATTGTATGTATGCATTCATAAGCCAATAAAATATTATCAGTGATTAATCTCCCCGGAACAAAAGCACTTTGATGGTCGCTTATAATATCCGGTAAAATACCTTTTAGTCTACTTGATAAAATCTTTGAGATTACCTTAGAGACTACATTGCAGAGAGATATTGGTCTGAATTGGGCGACTTTATCTGGATTCTCCACCTTCGGAATCATAACAATAGTGGTATCATTCCACCCATCAGGAATAGTTGAACTCTTAATAGCCTGCAGAACTTCATCAATCAAATCCTCTCCCAACATATTTCAGAAACGCTTAAAAAATATTGCATGTAACCCATCAGGGCCCGGGGCTTTAAGATCACCAATAGTAAGGGCTCCTTTGGAGCATAGGATAGGAAAAGGATAGAGATAGGAAAAATAAAGGATTTGAGGTGCCATGTTGTTGTAATCCTGTAGGAGTGAAATCCATTGGAAAATATATAGGAGAGCCTTTGGTTGGTACCATAGGTGAAACGAAGGAATTACAGAAATCTGAACTGCCTTTGTTAAAAAAATCAAGCCTTGCCAGTGATATATGCCTACACACACGCGTGTACAAACATCCCAACATGTTCATCCCCAAGCAAACAGTTCGCTCCAAAAGCAACCAGCTGGCCGCCGTGATCTTGACCACCGACGATATCGACGACGCGAACAAGACGCGGGTGGCCACCGGCCTCGCCACGGACGCCGCGGCCGCGCGCTGGCGCATGTGATGGGGCGCGGGTTCATTTCGGAGGCAAGGGTCAACACGGCTGGCGGAGCTGCTGCCTGCCGATGCGGCCGGCGAGGCGAAGCGGCGGCAGCGGCGAGTCGTCCGAGCTGGTATAACTCGTGTTTCTGGAATTATGAAATGAGTGTGTAGAAAACAAATCATTTTCAGATTGGGGGATAAACAAAGTGCGTAGAAGATTAGCAAGCTTACGGATCTTGGAAGATGCTGTGGCTCCGTGCAAACCGATCCCATCCGCCGCCGCCTCCGTCGACCGGGCCTCGGACCTCACCTCAGACCCCGCCGTCTCCTACCGCTCTCCGTCCGCGAGGGAGCCCCCCGTGCAGCGGCGCAGGGGCGTCAGCCTCGGCCCCTTGAAGATCCACAGCGGCGTCGGCAGCAAGTCCGGAGCGGCGGCGGCGAGCTCAAGACCTTCTCCAACAAGCTCATTGCCGTTCGACAGGAAGAGGGCGAAGCAGCACGCCGTCCTTGGCTCCCCGTAGGAATTTTTCCATCAAGTCTGAGCTCATGCTTTTTTTCCAAAGGAATGGAGTCACAGGATTGTATTCCTATGGAACACTTCCTCCATTTTGCTACGAACCAAAGGCTAGGGAAGGAAATTTTCCTACGGCATTCCTATCCTACAAAATTCCTATGAAATTCCTGTAAACCAAAGGGGCTTTAAAAAGAGCTTTCTTCACCTCTTTCTATTAACTTTTAGTGGTATACGTGGAGAGTTAGCGGGGGGGATAAGATGGCCCATTAACTTTTGTTTTTGTTTTTGAGGGGAAGGTGGCCCACTAGGAGTCCATGCTGGGATAGGTACAAAAAGTCTACGGCATTCATTGGAACGTTTGAGCCCAAGTCCACGGCATTCCTTGGAACGTTTGAGCCCAGACATTTTCTCCATGGAACCTTCTGGCCCGCACCCAAACGTTTAAGCCCAACCTCTCTCTCGCCCCCATCATATTATCCCAAGTCCCCCAGTCCGTTTATCAAAAAAAAAAAAAAGTCCCCCAGTCCGTCGTTACTGACTGGAGCTGGAAAAAAAAAACATTATGAACACGAGGGTCTATGCGAGGGGTCCCTTCACTTGGCATTTGTGGAAGGACCTTGAGCAACAACGAATTGGCACTGCTGACCGTGAGTCTTACAAAACAACTGTAACGAGGTGCATACTCTGTAACGATCTGTCCGATCTGAATTCCTTGGCTCGTTGTTGCGCTCCGCCTCCGGTGTGCGGTGCGCCGTTCGCTTGCTTGTCTCTGGTGCTCCGCCTCGCTGTTCGCACGCTGGGTTGGTTTACTGGCTACCGAATCTTGTGCCGTTGCAGTTTAGATTACACTATCCACTTGGCAATTTGCAATGAGATTGCTAGTTATTTTAGCCCTCCCTCCATCTGTGCTGCGCTACTATTCCGTATCTCAGTATCCATAGCTAAGTCCCCTACGGACTACGGCACTGACAATCTGAGATCAAGCATGGCGACTGATGCAGCTGTGGCCGATGAGGATGGATCACCGAAGAAGACGAAGCAGGGCGGCTTCAAGACTATGCCATTCATACTAGGTGATTGCCCTTGCTTCCACAGAAGTTTCCTCTCATCAGACCGCAATATTAATCCAAGCAACATTTTCATCGTTATTTCTGAGCATATATACATACGTGTTGCTCCGTACGACTGATGCCATTTCGGGCAATGTCCGTCGGTTCTGCACTGCAGCAAACGAGATCTGCGACCGGTTCGCGACAGCCGGCTTCAACGCCAACATGATCACATACCTGACGCAGCAGCTGCACCTGCCGCTCGTGGAGGCCTCCAACCTGCTCACCAACTTCAACGGCACCGCGGCCTTCACGCCGGTCCTGGGCGCCATCATCGCCGACTCCTGCGCCGGCCGCTTCTGGACCATCGCGGGGGGCGGCGCGCTGTACCAGCTCGGCATGCTGGGCCTCGTCGTGTCCGCGCTCGTCCCCGCGCTCCGCCCCGCGTCCTGCGGTGCCGGCACTGCTGCCGGTGCCACTGCGTGCCAGCGCGCGAGCGGCGGGCAGCTCGCCATGCTGTACGTTTCTCTGCTGCTCACCGCGCTCGGCGGCGGCGGCATCCGGCCCTGCGTGGTGGCGTTCGGCGCCGACCAGTTCGGCCGCCTGCGCGGCGGCGGCGGCAGCCGTCCTGGCGGCGAGCAGAAGTGGAGCTACTTCAACCTCTACTTCTTCAGCATGGGGCTCGCCGTGCTGCTGGCGCTCACCGTGGTGGTGTACATCCAGGAGAACGTCGGGTGGGGCTGGGGATTCGGGATCCCGGCCATCGCCATGTTCGCCTCCGTGCTGTCGTTCGTCGTCGGGTACCCACTGTACGTGAAGGTGAAGCTCGAAGGAAGCCCCTTCAAGAGGCTCCTGCAGGTCGTCGTCGCGGCGTTCAAGAAGAGGAAGGCGTCCGTACCGGAGGACGTCGGCTTGCTGTACCAGAACAAGGAGCTCGACGCTCCAATCGCCGCCGACGGGAGGCTACTGCACACCGACCAGCTTAGGCAAGTGCCAACCGTTGACTTCTTATTTCTTCAGACGTTGGTGGTCCATCTCATGTGCATTTCTATGTCGTTTTCCTAAGGTGGTTAGTTGTTTATTGCCGCGCACGCCGCGCCGCGAGGGCTCCAAAGTCCGCGAGATCAGAATTACTAATGCTAGTTTGTTCTTACCTGTCCCACGTGAAGGTTCTTGGACCGAGCGGCTGTGCTGACGACGGGCGACGTCTCCGATGTCTCCGGCGAGCCGGACCTATGGCGCGTGTCGACGGTGCATCGCGTGGAGGAGCTGAAGTCCATCGTCCGCATGCTACCACTGTGGGCAGCCAGCATCATGCTTATCGCGGCCGCGTCGCACAACTTCACCTTCGCCATCCAGCAGGCGCGCACCATGGACCGGCACCTCACCCCGCGCTTCGAGATCCCGCCGGCCACGATGATCATCTTCACCACGCTCACGATGCTCGTCAGCCTCGCGCTCTACGACCGCGTCTTGGTCCCCGTCGCGCGCCGCTACACGGGGCGGCGGTCGGGGGTCACCTACTTCCAGCGCATGGGCGCCGGCTTCGCGGTCTCCGTCCTCGGCGTCATGGCGGGCGCGCTCGTGGAGGCCAGGCGGCGCCGCGTGGCCGCGGAGCACGGCCTGGTCGACAGCCCCACCAGCGCCGTCGTGCCCATCAGCGTGTTCTGGCTGGTGCCGCAGTACGCGCTCCACGGCATGAGCGACGCGCTCTCCACGGTGGGGCACATGGAGTTCCTGTACGACCAGTCGCCAGAGAGCATGCGCAGCTCGGCGGCCGCGCTGTTCTGGGTCGCCGGCTCCATCGGGAACTACCTGGGCACGGTGCTCGTCACGGTGGTGCAGAGCGCCACCAGAGGGGTGTGGCTCCAGGACAACATCAACAAGGGGAGGCTCGACTACTACTACTGGCTCGTCACGTTCCTCTTGGTGCTCAATCTCTTTTATTACGTCGTGTGCTTCCATTTTTACACCTTGAAGACGTTCGAGGTGGACGCCGGCCGCATTAATGGTGGTGAGGGGCAAGCTGTAGAACGGCAAGATGAGGCCGTGGAGCCTTGCCATGTCCAGGTTGGAAGCCTGTAGTAGTGAGTAGTGACAGCGTGTGATATGGTGAGAAGCTTGCAGTGACCGACACGTTGATTGTTGAGATTTGAGAACGAGAGAATCATCTTTCAAACGGTAATGCTCTGGCCAGGGCGTTCGTCCGTCCGGACGCCACGTTCCCGGGCCTGCGCAGCGGTCCGATCTAAGAGACAACCGGCCTGCTCCTCTCCATGCTTTAACCTATCTAATCTATATCTCCTCTCTCCTGTGCACGCTGCCAGATACTCCCTTCATTTCAAGTTGTAAGTCATTTCAAGAATCTTAGAGAGTCAATGCATTTTAAGTTTGACCAAAGATTATAGAAAGAAACATAAAAATTTATAACATCAAATATGTATAGTATGAAAGTATAACTAAAAAAGAATCTAATGATACTTAGTTGGTATCAAATATGTTATTATCATATTATATAAATTTGGTCAAACTTTATAAACTTTGACTATCCAAGATTCTTGGAATGACTTACAATTTGGGATGGAGGGAGTACTTGTCATTCGTTTCGGCGCGGCTTCACAATTGCGTCTACTTGCCCCGCTCTGGCGCGCCAACATTGCAATCCCCCCGTGGCGCCTCCATCCCACGCCACGCCCCACTCCGATGCGCTGCCGCCGCTATCCCCCATGGCGCATCCGTCCCCCACTGCGCCATGTTGTGCCCTGTCCTCTGTCGCGCCCAGCCTAGGCGGCCAAGAAAGGGGTCGACACGGGCTGGCCAAGCTAGGCACATGTGCAGCTGCCGCTACCAGACCATGCCACAATCCTCGGGCGTGGGCTTGCCGGACCTGATCGTTCCTTAGCTTGCTCTGCTTTGCATCACACGAAAGAAGAAAGGTGAAAAACACATATGTTATGTTTCAGAGATATCTTGCAAGTGAGTGTTTCAGATGAATATTACGAAAGTAGATTGGGATGTTGTATTTATTGTAATGGTTGTATACTTATATTGCAAGAGTCTGCCTCCAATGTCTCATCTGTTTTTTAGACACGTGTTATAAGCATGTTTGTTTAGATGTTGTATTTGTTTTCATATATATGTTAAAAGTATTTTATCTTGATGTTGTGTGTACTTGCAATGGTTTTCAAGTATTTCGGACGCATATATGTTTGATTTGTCTTTTATATGTTGCAAATGTTGGTGGGAGAGGGGTGGAGGCGGGGAAGGGAAGGAGGCTGCGATGATAGCCTTTTTTAGGCCATCGCAGGCCGCCGTCACAATACACCGTAGGGCAGTAGTGATGGGCGGAGAGGAGGCTGAGGGGTGGGCTAGCAGGACGCCTCGGGTCGCCCGTTGGGAGCGCTCGGAGTAAGGAGGGGTTGTCAACTCCGTGAATTGTTTTTGTTATGTGTCTTAGATATATAATATATATTTAAGTAAATGAATATAACTAAAAAAACAGAACTAGAATAGCAAAAGTGGATATTTTTTAAAAAGACAAAGTTGTCAAAGTACAATTATTTCATCCAAACCCATCTTTCTTGTTGGGATCCAGATCGAAGCTCACTCTAAGCTTAAACTACTTGAAGCTTCCACCCTGCTTCTTGGCATCGTCGGTGCCATTGTCATTGCCATTGCCATTGCCATGGTGGTGGAGCTCGACCTCCTCTCCGCTGACCATCTCCAATGGCTTAAAGGTGTAGTACTTAACGCAGATAAAGAAGTAGACGAGGTTGACCACCTCGAGAGCCACGACAAGCCAGTAGTAGTTGTCTAGCTTCCCTCGGTTAAGGTTGTCCGGGAGCCATTGCCCGCTTCGCCGCGTCTTGTCGTGCACGATGGTCACCAGCAGCGTGCCGAGGTAGCTCCCTATCGAGAAGGTGAGCCAGTAGAGTGCCGTCGCTGTGCTCCGCATGCTCTCGGGTGCCTGGTCGTACAGGAACTCCATGCGGCCGACGTCCATGAAGGCGTTGGCGATGCCATGGATGGTGTACTGCGGTACCAGCCAGAAGACGCTCATCGGCAGGGTGGCCTTGGGAGCGTCGAGCAGCCCACTCGCAGCGGCTACGGACTTGCGTCTCCGCTCGACGACCGCGGCCACCACGTTGGACAGCATGGCGATCGTCAGTCCGACGCCCGTGCGCTGGAGGTGGGTGATGCCGTTCGGGCGGCCGGTGAAGCGGCGCAGCACGCGGACGAGCACGCGGTCGTAGAAGACCAGGGTCAGCAGCATGCCCAAGTTGGTGAAGATGAGCATGGAGGCCGGCGGGATCTTGAAGTGCGGCGTGATGTCACGGTCCATGGTACGGGCCTGCTGGATGGCGAAGCTGTGATTGTGCGACGCCGATGTCACCAGGATGATGCCGGCAGCACAGATCGGTAGCATGCGTATGATCGACTTGAGCTCCTCGACGCGGTGCACCGTCGACAGCCGCCATAGCTTCGGCTGGCCTGACGGCAGCACGTCGCCGTCCGTCACTATAGCCGCCTTGTCAAAGAACCTAAGGAAAAACAAATCAGCTCGATCGTGCATGCAGATCAAATCCCCAATACTTTTTTTTCTTTCTGATTTTATTGACTTATTACTTTAGCTGGTCGGTGTGAAGAAGGCGGCCGGTGGTGGAGATGCCGGCGTCGAGCTCCTTGTCCTCGTACAGGAGGCTCGGGTCCAGCACGACGGCTTTCCGCTTCTTGTAGGCTGCGGTAGCGACCTGCGCCAACCGGACCAGGGGGCTGCCCCCGGGCGGCATCCTGATGTAGAGCGAGTACCCGGACACGAAGGTGATCACCGCGGCGACCATGGCGACGGTAGGCACGCCGATCCCCCAACCCCACCCGACGTTATCCTGGATGTACACCACGGCGGTGACAGCCGCGAGCTTGGCGAGCTCGACGGCGAAGAAGTAGAGGTTAAAGAAACTCCACTTGGGCTTGGCGCCCCGGTGCCTGTGCGTGTTTAGCTCGAGCTGGTCGGCGCCGAACGCCATGATGCAGGGGCGCGTGCCCCCGGTGCCAATCGAGGTGCAGAGCAGAGACAGGTAGAGCACGGAAATCTGGTAGGAGGACGCGCGCTGGCAGTCTGCAGCGTGCTTGGCGCAGGGTGGCGGGTGCAGCGACGGGAGCGCGGCGGAGAGGGTAAGGCAGACCATGCCCAGCTGGTAGATGATGGAGCCGAATGTGATGGTCCAGAAGCGGCCGGCGAAGGAGTCGGCGATGAGACCGCCGATGAGCGGAGTGAGGTTGGCAGTGCCGTTGTAGTTCGTGATGATGTTGGAGGCCTGGACGAGTGGCAGGTGCAGCTGCAGGGTGAGGTACGAGATCAGGTTCGTCGTGAACCCCACCGACGCAAGCCGGTCGCAGAAGTCATTCGCTGTCGTTGTGCACAGGCGGCATGACAAGGAATATATTAGCTTCAAAACAAAGAGATATAGTAAAATTTTACAATTATTACTTGGCAGAGGTGCGTTAATTTTCACTTTGGGTTAAAAATGTAAATCCTATAAATTCCAACAATAATCAAAACCATTTTACCTTTGATTTGATTGACTTTAGTTACCATCGTCAATAATCATTATATGTATTCAAAATTTTAATAACAATAATCAGAAATGTATGTCCATTAAGTTCATTAGAAGCAACAATAGCCGCATACTCCCTCCGTCCCATAACATCCGTCATTTTCGATATTTGTATCATAAATTTAACTCGATTTGTATAAAATACATGTAACATTTATATTTATAAATAAATTTGTTAAAAAAACTAGATTCAAAGATATTTTCAATGATAATAATTATGTATAATAAATATTAATAATTATATATATATATATATATATATATATATATATATATATTATTTATCAGGAAGCGAAAGCAACATATATTTTGGGAATGAGGAAGTATCTATTTTGTTTCCTCAAAAAGATCCTATTCTACCATTAGAAGAAAAACAACATCGTATCCATCTAAATTACCGATCTCCGCCTTCATAAGAGATAATTTATAATAACCCCTGAAATTACCCACATCTTCTATTAAAAAATAACCTCTTTAATTTGTCTAAATTACCCACATGTATAGTAACAAAACATGAGTAAATTGAAATATCCGTCAAACCTACATATGGGTTCCCAATATAAGATATTATAAAAAAATAATTAAACAAGCAATAAAGTATAAGTGCTACTGATGTTAAATTTTAAGTACATGTAAATGCTATTTTCCAAGTATATTTGCATAAGTTAGTGATAAATATATATTTTAATAGTCTATCAATCATGAAACTACTTGCCTTTACAAAACATACCAACGATACTAATAATTTATTTTAAATTATATTAGAACTCTTTCGCCATAAATTTTATAAGTTGTTACTTCAAATAAAATTATACATTTTGACTAAAACATTATGACATATCAATATATAATTTAATTATATGAACTTTGTTTTTATAAAACAACACTATTATACATACAAATCTAATGCATAATCAATGTCTTTCCATGATGTAGGAAGATTTTATTTTGGTTTTATATATTACTTGCTTTGGTTATATTGTCATCTATACCCAAAAGGTGGATATCGTAAGAAAAATGACACCTAGCTAGAGGCATTAAGTGATTTTGGTATTTGAGTGACAATAAAATCATTGGCACTATTGTTGTTTGTTAGTATACAAGGTTTTAGTCCTATATATATATATGCAAGGATAGACTTACGTGAAGCTATGACCGTGATCAATTATCCCAAGCAAAGGTCAAGGAGCCGATATGAAGACACTAAAAGACGAGCAAGAACCTCAAGACATCAAGTGGAAGAAGCTCAGACGAAAAAACACGAAGAAACACAACCAAAAAGTTCTATTTCGCCTAGTAAGGTGGGGTTCTTCTAGTATTTTGCTAGTTAAAACTTAGTATAAATATTTTCTACTAAATGTGTTCTAGTGGGATTCTTATATACTATGGCTAGTGCTAGTGTTTTATTACTACTTAAACACTAAAAAAATATACTATTTTGGTAGTAAAACTTTGTTCAAAATGCACTGGAGTGCACTGCCACAGCTCTCTAGTAGGCAGCAGAGTTGTCTGATGAATGAATAGAAGCCTCCCAACCAAGTCATAGTTCGAGGCAAAGCTGCAAGCCATGCACCGGAGCTTCAGTATAGGGTGCATAGGTGTGGTGGAGCAGATAGAGAGCATTGGAGCTTTCCGATGCATGCATCGAGTGAGCATTGAAAACATAAGTGTTGTTTAGTGCGCACTAGAACTCTCCGATGTGTCACTGGAGAATCTGCCGGAGAGCAAGGCAGCAATGGTCGTCTGCAACGGCTAGTCAACGTGGCAATGTATCCAGCTCTCGGTTATGGTCATCGGAGCTCTCTGGTGTATGTTGTTTCACCTTCTTGAGTTGCAACGGCTAGTTGATGCATTTGCGCATTATATACTCCCATACCCTGCCATTTAAACTAAGTGTGCTAAACTTGTACGAGGGTTGAGGCTCATCACCAAGGGATCTAGACACCAAAGAGCTTAATAGAAGACAGGGGAAATTAGCGAAGGCGTTAGGATAGTGTTTAGGTTTGTTTAGACCGTATATATAGTGCTTTCTTTAGGCTTAGAATTAGTGTTTAGTACTTTAGTGGTGTTTTCATATCTCCTTGCTATTGATGTTTGCACACACCAAGATTAGTAGACTAGGAGCTTGTAGTGTTGCGAGACCCTCCGGTATGTGGAGTGACAGCCTAGGTTGTACCAAGGGAACAACAACTATGACATCTTAACCAGAATCTCAATAGTGAAGACGGAGGAGAGGGTCGGAGAAGGCCATGAGCAATCCATGGAGCTATTATCTAACCAGGAGTTTGGTCCTTGTGAGGACATCTTAGTGAAGGGATGCAACTAGTAGTAGGAGGAAGCATGAACTTCTTGACATGTCAAAAAATAGTTAATGTGGGAGTTTGCAATCTCTAACTCACTTATGTTTTTGTGTTTACTTGTTTTTCTTGGTGTGTGCTTTACCTTTCCTAGTCTAGCTTTATAGGTTATTTACTAGGGTTTTAAAACCTAGGTTGCAAAACATTTTTCGCTAGAAATAGTAACATTTAGCAAAATTGTAGTACACATCTTGACAGTATCTTGCATAGGTCTGATAAGTATGTTTGAGTTGACCGTTATTTTATAAGTTGCCTAATTCACCAATCATCATCCTCTTAGATGTTACGATCCCTACAAGCTTGATGTGATATAGGAATCTATATGATAGGCCGACCTAGTGGCTTGCTGAGAGGGGCATGCGCCTAGAGGAAAGGGACCTCGTTAGTGATATGCACTAATAGATTTTTGATTTTGTTGGATCAAATGATTATGGACATTTAAATCCAAAGAAATTCCATCCAAGTGGATCCAAAGTAACTAGAATCCAATTCAACTGCCATCAGCTGGTAGTGGTGGTCATCGTCGTCATGGTGGCGGTGGTGGCACTGCTGATGGTGATGATGGTGGCCATGGTGTGGTAGCATGCGTGACAGCATCCCTTGAAACAAAGCCACGTACCAGTGTACCACCCACTAGTATCTTTTATGACGGAAAATTCCGTAATTCCGAGACGACGGCGTATCCCTACTGACTTTTCAGCCCCTTTGGAGTATATCTCAGTTGGAGCATGCCATGAACCTCCAGGGCTCTCGCTCTTTCGAAGCTAGAGCAGCTTCAACACTGCCTAATATTTTTTTTTCTAAAACGATGGTGTTTTTTTAATTTAGCAAAAAGTATTAGAAGAAATAAACAAGACTATTTTAAAAGTTTTCAATAAATCACTACTAAAATATAAAAGACAATTTATTATTAGATCTCTAAATTATTATAATCAATTTTATATATATTATTTTTATTAGAAATCTTTTTCTAGTCTTTATTCTTTCCTACACCTTTCACTGGTAGATGCATGGCGCGCCGGCGAACAATATGCGTGCGGCTGGAGCCTGCATATCTTTATATCATTTATTACGTGTAAAAGTTTTTTTTCCCGAAGTGCTAAAAATTTAGAATATGAGTTTGGGAGTTATTCGAGATAGAAAACTCAAGGATTGGGAAGGATTATTAGATATTCTTGGCCGAGATGCACTAATATATTTTCAGACTTTTGAAATCATTCGGGCAGCATCAAAATTTGGGGGTAACAAAAGTAACATGCATGTACAAGCCAAGCAATTCATATGCACCAGATAGAAATTTATGATACAGTTCAGCTTTTGCATTGATATTAAATAGGAGTACGTTACTAAGTTATCCTTCAAAGAAGTTTAATTCTGAACTCACAGTCATTTTGTTTTTGCAAACTCGAACAAGAGACCTGTCACGACCGCGTGATGCGGGCCGGCCAACGCTTGTCCGACAGCTAACCACTTAGTGGACTGTGCTACCGGAGATGGAGAAGGAGAAGAAGACCACAGCCGATCACAGACTGCCTGACTGCGGCCAGAGATGGAGAAGAAGACGTGACGACGGCTAGTGGAGGACACCGTGGTGGTGGCTAGGGTTGCGCCGACAGCAAAATAGGGTTTCTTATCTAATTTTGATAGGCTTAGAGGGGACCAACAGGGTACGCAGGATGGCGGGGCATTGGGAAAGGAGGCTAGGTGGTTTGGGGCCCTATAGCGGTGGCAAAGGTAGCCGGGCTAGGTCGAGGCAAGGGGCCTTGGCTAGAGCTCGGAGCTCAGCATCGGCGACGAGCATAGTCATGCATGGAGAAGCTTAGGCGGGAGGCGGGGGGGGGGGGGGGGGGGGGAGAAGGTTGGCGCTACGGGCGTGCTAGAGTTCGCTGGAACTCCGACGGGCTAGAACTATAGCCCTAGCATGCTTGAGCTCTAGCAAACCCACCATGGTGAGGGCGACGACAAGAAGGAGGGCACAGGGTCAATGACGAGCACGGGGTGCTTGACGCTGACGGTGAGACACTTCCTATGGAACACGTGAGACAAGGCGAGGAGGAGCGCAGGAAGCTAGCAGCACGGAGAGGAAGATGGATCGCGCTCCTCGTGGCAGCAGCTTAACTTTGTCCTTTGTTTTCACGCAAACAGATAGCCACAACGTGTGTGTACATCGTACATGTACACAAAGCAACACCGGCCCCTGAGAAATAATATCGTCAATGGTTTCATTGGTTGGTGCCTTGACAGCTAAAGCTTGCCAGTATAGAATTTCCACTACTCACAGTGGAGATGCTTGGTACTGTTCTACAAGTTGAATTGTTTGATGTAAATCCAAAAAGGTCGTTTTTTATAGCTTGACTGTGTCGTGTCAATGAAAATAGACTGGTTTGACGACCAAGAGGCGAAAACAACAAAAACTGCTACGAAAGGTAGCCTGCCATATGCGTGTGGACTGTATCGTCCATCAATTCGTGTTAGCAGATGCAGCGTCCGCTCCCGTAGCAGCACCAAAAGGTGGCGTGCATACAGGGGTCAGAATTGAAAATTGGAAACAGACAAAAACATTTGCAGTAAAAGAGACTTTAGTGCTGGTCTTACAGGTGGACCTGCCCTGGTTAGTGTGCTAGCTATATTCTGGTGAACAGGCTACATGAAATTCGTGAAGGAAAATGGAGGCTAAATGCAAAGGGGATCAGGTCATTGAACAGAGGACAAATCTAAAGGGTGATCCGAGGGAATTCCAGCAGGAATCTAAGCACTTATGAGAAGAAGAAAAAACACAGGAATCTAAGCAAAACAGATCGAGCATATGGAGTACTGACAGTAGCAGGACGGAGTGGATCACTCACCTAGGATGAAGGGCATGGTCCTGAACCCTCCTCGTTGCTTTGCCGGCATCTTCGCCGCCGCCCCGTCGGCATCCTTCTTCTCTCCTCTGCCATCCTCAGCCATGGCGCTCTCTTCCCCTGATTCAAAGGAGGAGCCGACTACGGCCAGTTGAGAGCAGGTATGGGGTAGAGATGGTTAGGCACCGGTTGCCAGTGCCAGCACCCTTCACTTGTGATGGTTGTGGCTTGTGGCCTGTGGGAATTGAAGACGGGTATGCGTTGTACGCACGCTTTTATAAAGGAATCGGGTTAAGATCGGATTGGAATTGGATGTTTGTCCTCGGGAAAGCAGCGGTCTGGGAATAGGATGTGCTGCAAAGCCTGCAAGGCTCTACCACTGTCTTTTTATTTATTTGTTTTATATAAGGATTAAAATAAGAATAATATAAGAAGAACTATACGTTTTTTCATTAACTAGATATATGTTCACATACCACGATTTTATTGATTGAACCTCAGTAATTAGAGGACTTCAACTCATATCGAATGCGGACATGTGAATGGCTTTTTCGCATCGAACCAGAAAGGATACTGACGCCTAAGATTTGAGATTTGAGTAGAGGATGATTCGTATCGGATATGAATACACGAGCAAGGATTAAGATTTGATGTCACCGGATAAATGGTAATGTTAGTCTTTTTAGAGGTAGAGAAAGAAAAACACGCACCTAACTTTAGTTAAAGATGACTCAATTTGTTTGAGTGTCATGTTTTTTTGTTATTGCCAGACTGAAACAGACAACATAGTTATTGAGCTAGCTTTAAAAACATGGAATGGTAACTTCTAAGGAAATAAGCTGAAAGTTGAAAAAACACATAAAAAAAACTTTTTTGACTTTCTGTGTGCAGCTAAAGATTTATTATAAAAGTTAATAGCAAAAATTCAACAGCTAGAAGCTAAAAGCTAAAAATCCGTTTTTGAGCCAATAATCTGAAAACCCTACTAGTTCAGCTAAGCTCACATTCTAATCTAGCAGGCTTGATTGAGACGCAACATCATTGAGGAGGTCCAGGCACTGATCCTTCCGTCCACTGCAGTCACATCAGGTGGCATGAGCAAGTCAATTTGGTTATTATTCGGTTTTCACCACCTGATGCTCTAGATTTTGTGCATACCTCATAGGATAGCGGTGCGTAGAGGCGGAGATGTATAGCAAGAGCAAATCTAAGGATACACTTATACATGCAAATATCTGTAATATATAATAAACATTTAGGTCTTTCTATTGTTTTTCTAATTTAGGTCACCCTAAAGTAAACGGTGATTTTGAAAGACCTCCTCAAACTAAATACCTGATAACATACCCCTTTTAACTTTTAAAACCAAACAAATACCCCCTTACCATTTTGGGTGGTTCTGCTGACCCACCTAATCAGTTGCTCTCTCTTTCTCTTATCTATACCTAGAGGCAAAATTTCAGCCTCTTTTTTTCGTCCATACATTCTTTTTAGATTCGTCTCCCTCTAACTACTCGGTAATGAAGAGTTTTTTCCGTCTGAACTTATATATATAACACGTTCTCATATACGAGTTAGAATAGATCTTGTATCTAGCATGAAATAGAGTTCAGTTAGGAGTTGTAATTGTAATTCAAATAGAACTCTAAGACTTCCAAGTAAACATGAATATAAATTCTAATCCAAATAGAAATATGATAATTAGAATAGAAATTAAGCAATAAAAAAGAATTCTAATAGAAATCGAAATAGGGTAATAAGAATAGAAATTAAGCAATCATGTGTTGTCAATACTAATCCACAAACATGATTTAAATGAACAACCAAAGATGAAGCATCTGATTTGAAAAAAAATCATTTGTGGAAACATCTCTAAGGGGGAAAACACACGAAAAAAATTGGACGTGAGACGTGAGGCCTCTCAAGCGGTGGCTGAGACGAAAAAGAAATCGTAGTGGTTGTGGACTCAAAAAATCGGACGAGGAAACAAATTGGACGTCGGGCTTTAGTGTCCGACATAGAATCGATGAGTTGAACAGAGTACAAATGAATAATATTCTATTTAATCACCCGTTGCAACGCACGGACACTTTTGCTAGTATATATAAAAAGCATAATTTTATGAAGTCATATGGATACAAACTTTATATCAAGGTTGTAGAGCTCAACACGATATAGAACTTTGTAGTTGATAAATTTTCTATTTAAAAAAATTGAGCTCAAATGTTCATTTTAAGTTACCAAATTTTAAAATTGAATTCTTTTTCAAATGACCTTGGATGTTGACAATAATCTATACCAAAGTTTTAGTTATCAGTAAGATATACTCCCTCCGTCCCAAAAAGATGACGTTATGGGATGCGTGTTGGTCAAACTTTGACTAAGTTTGTAGAAAATACGTGCAACATTTATATCTCCAAATAAATTTGTTAAAAACTAGACTTAAAGATCTTTGCGATGATACTAATTACTTAACATAATTATTTATATATTTTAATACATAATTACCGACATTTTGAAAACGTTGACTTCTCGAGAAGCGAGAATGACATCTATTTAGGGACGGAGGGAGTACAACTTTGTGCTTTTCAACTTTTTCTAAGATTGTTTAGAGTAGCCCAAAATTTTCATTTTATGTTCTCTAGTTTTTAAATCCAATTTATTTTGATTTTTTCAAACAACTTTGTAGTTGATAGATTTTTTATTTGATATCGTTCAGTGGCCTAAATGTTCGTTTTCAATTCTTATATTTGAAATTTATTTTTTTGAAATTTTCAAATGACAAAAAAATTGGGGCTCCAAACGATATCAGAGAAATATTTATCAACTACAAAGTTGTAGAACATGTTGAAAGAATGAGAGCTACAACTTTGATATATAGATTACGATAATATCTAAGGTCATTAGAAAAATTCATTTTTTTTAAAATATGGTAACTTTAAATGAATATTTGAACCTCTAAAATTTTATATATAAAAGTTATCAAATATAAATTTGTAGATCATGTCGATCTCTACAACTTTGATATAAAGTTTGTATTCATATGAATTCATATGAAAAAGTTATGCTTTTTAAAACAAATTGTGACTTGATTATGTTTTTAAATATAAGAGAAAGAAAGACCAAATAAGGTGGGCCCTCCTGCCACGTCAGCAAAACCACTCAAGAAACTACATTGAAATGGTCAAGGGTGTTTTTTTTCCTCGTTTAAAAGTTAACACGGTGTTTGGTAACTAGGATCGTGACAAGGAGCTGAATTCACTGCATATCAACTCGAGTCAACGAGAAGGTTCTCGTGAAGGGTCTTAGTCCTTTGACCAAGAAGGACACGGATACTGAGGTACGTAATAGAATTCTTGGTAAATATGTCAACTGATCTCCTTTTCTTACGAGTTTGAGCCTCCCTTTCATAGGGTACAGTTACAAACATTCACTTGTATGTTTGTACCCCTCTTGCTAGCTAGGTCATATTCTAGCACATTCTCCTTTTTATAGAGTTCAACACATCGGGGGCTATAATGACTTTTGAGTATGAAATCGCCTTACTTCATAATACTTTGTCGAGCTGTATTGTCGGCCCACTAGACTACTCCGTCCAGCTCAAGAACCTCCACCATGAGAACCAACCTTCTTCGCCCGAGCAGACCCGATCTTCGAAAGCTCCTCATCTCGTTTGGTCGTTTCCCTTGGTCGACACCCTAAATAGCCTTCCGAGACCCTAAAGGCTCGATTTGCTTAGTACCTTTAGGGGTCTGCCTAGACCTTCACTAAGCTAGGGCAAAGGCTTAGCTTTTGAGCCTTGATCGAAGACTCATTCTGCTAATCTCAAAAAAAAAAGAAGACTCGTTCTGCCTTTAGCGCCGGTCTCCAACAAGTTTCTGGGGGGTTCCTTTGCATACAAGGCCAATGCCACAATACCTACGGTCATAGAACATGCAAATCAACACAAGTGTCAGTTAGTGAACCTTTGGGCGTAAGGTCTTGCTCGCCACCAGTTTTGTTTGTCTAGAATTGCAGTTCAAGAGGGTCTTTCAAAATTTATGACTACTCTAAAATAGTGATTTTCTTCTTCTTAAACAGCCTTGAGTACTCACAATATGAACATGTCACATATGCCACTCTCATTCTTAATTGTAGAGAAGGGAAACCACTCAAGTCTTCACTCATTAATGAAATGTTATGTGAGATACAATTTTCTTATGTTGATGGGGAATGTATGGATAAATACTCTTGAAGACTATTATCTACTACAAACAGTTAATTAGCCGAATTCTAAATCACCTGAGGCCACAACTAAAAGCCCTAGTTTTATTTTGGACAAATGATGAAACCAATTTGGTCTAACCTTATGCTCGAAGTGTGTTGATGAGATAGGTTGATCCAAGTCCAAGATGGAGCTAGGTGGTACTCGAGGATGGAGATGGCCACATGACATGATGATCAAGTTCTCCGTGCTTGGAAAAGAAGAAAGATACAAACAAAATAGTACCAAGGCATAGGTATAAGCAATAGGGCCATTTTGTTTTGCCGGCCAAGACACTATACATAGTGTGTCCGGGTTTAGGATTGATAACCATACTATTTAGAGGGGAAATCTTCCAGCTATCATGATGATTAAGTGCCACTATGTGATTTAACTTCAGGCATGTGCATTAAGACCTAGTGAGTGCTAACAACCCTTGAATAATGATTGTGAAAATGCTAACACACAAACACAAGCGAATGGATTTTCATAAGGGTTGAAGAAATGAAATGAAGGAGTTGCTCAAAGTGCATCGAACAATGTTGGTGCAAGCATCGAACAAATGATATTATCGTTGGATGGCTAACCCTAGTTGAGGCTCACACAAACATTGGTTAGGGTTCGATGTGAACCATCAGGCGTGCCAAGAGCTCTCGGTGTAGTTTTGAGCTGACATTGGGCGATGGTAAAGGAGTTGCCTTAGACGCTAATATTTATCATCTATTGTGACTAAGACGTGTCCGATGAAAATGGTTGACCCAAGGACTATGGACTTAAAGGAGCATCGGACATTGGAGTTTATCTAACTCCCCCATCGAATTCTAGAAACGCGGCTAGGAGCTCTCCGTGTAAAAATGGTATGTCATCAAATGTTGGAGGACTTTTGTCTGATGTAAGCATCGGATGCTGGAACGCGGAGTCGACCATTGTGTGCCAAGGGATATCTTCAAACAGTCGAGACATGTGCTAGGCGTTGGTGGCATTGGATGCTCGGACGCTTTGTTCAATGTAAACGATGCATCATCCAATGCTCCCAAAAAGGTGCATTGAAGGGGCCAATGACTACTTGAGACTTAGGGCTCTATAAATATTCTTCAGATGAGGTTTTCTCACTCTTGGAGCCCTAACTGGTTGATACACCTTGTGAGCATACTCCACTCTCTCCCACTCATTTAGTTCATGTATTGATCATCATTTGTGAGATTGGTAGTGATCCTAGTTGCATTTTCTTAGAGTTTGAGCATCTAGTGACACTAGTGGTCATGTGAGCTATAGATTTCTTGTTACTATTGGCGGTTGCCACCGCTTAGATGGCTCCGACCAACATGATCATTGAGCGAAGGGTGTTGAATGTCTCTAGCTCTAATCGTGGTGATTGTGAGGGGTTATTTGCCTTCCCTGTGGGAGATTCACCAAAGGAAACTCTAGTAGATTGCTCGTGACTTATGTACCCTCATCTTGTATTAGTTCTTACGACACCCAAGTGTTGGGTTAGGAATGTGATGCCTATTAGCGTGTGGGCCACCAAGTGATTGCATCGTCACAACGTGGACTAAGTTGCCAACAAGCAACTAAACCACGAGATAAATCATTGTCACTCATTAGTTTTCTTGTGATTGATTTGTCTCTTGCCCGGTTCGGTATACATCACTATATCCCCAGATCCTCTTGTGCTTGCTTTGTTACATACCTTGTGTAGAGATAGTTTGCTTATCTTATGTAGTTGTTTGCTTTTATAATTGAGTAGCATAGTTATTCTTAGTTGTAACTAATTCTTGCTAGCTCACTAGTTATAATAGTTGCAAACCTAGCTAGTTTGTTTAATTATATGGTATAGAGATCATAGCAAATAGAATTGGGTAGGTGGCTTGCAACACACTTGGTAGAGCTAGAGCAAAATTGAAATTAGTCTCATTGTTGTCTAATCTTTTGCTCTAGTGAATTTATAGATTTTTAATTAGACTATTCATCCCCTCTAGAGGCTACAAGTTTGCTTCTTTGCTCATCTTCTTCTTTGGTTTTTCCTCATGTGGATACACTATAAGATTTTAAACTTTTATTGAGTATTATTCGTGTATAATCGATAGTTTTTTTAAAAAAATCTTCATAATTTTTTCAAATAGCCTAGATTTTTTTAGTGTAACTAGGTGGGATGGAGCGTCTGCACGATTGGATGGCATCTAGCTCGGCTTGGATATACATCACGACTGAATATAATTTTTTTTTTCCTGAAACATTGCTGGTTCTCTATGCATCTAACGCGGCACCGCCCACCGGCGTCGCGCACGCTGACGGCGACGGCACGGCCGATCATCACAGTGCTGAGCGCAACAGTCATCTTTCTCCTTTGTGGCGGAGGAAAAGAGCTGCTACTTGCTGAAGGGCCCACGGCATCAATCATCCGCTGTCTTCCTCAATAGTCAATATGGCACTTCCGACGATCAAAAACATTGCTGGCACCATTTTTGTTCCTGAAATGTGATACTGTACCAATCATGGGAGCAACGACATCAGCGCGAGGTTATGTCTCGCGCAAAACGTGGCGCACTTTAGTCGTTTTCAGTTCAGTACTTGATATATCCCCCTTTTTTGATAATATTTTGATAACGATATTTTTTCCTTGTAATTTCAGTTTAGTAAGTTGCTTGAGGCTAATGCCGAAGTATATTTTCTTATGTTGGTAAGAAAAGTATATTTTCATTCAAGAGTTCGCTTTATGCTAACGTTTTGAACACAAAGATCATTTTACAAAAATTCCGATGACATTTATTATAGAGCAAAAAATACATGGACGGTCCTCGAAGTTGGCTAGAGGTGTCATTTAGGTTCATGTACTTTCAAAATGTTATTCTGGGTACATGAACTTGGCTTTGGGTGTCATCCAGGTCCAAATGGATTCAAACGAGCTCGGATGAAGCAAACTTTACATTAAAATTGTAGCCCTCGACACTATCTACAACTTTATAGTTTAAAAGTTTTTGAATTAAAACTATTTAGGATCCCAAAATACTATTATAAGTACACAAATTTTGAAATTTAAAATTATCCAACAATCTCGGATGTTTACATGATATATATGAAATTTATAGTTATCAAAATAATATAAAATTTTATAGTTG
Source organism: Microstegium vimineum (assembly GCA_022036555.1). Classification (NCBI taxonomy): domain Eukaryota; kingdom Viridiplantae; phylum Streptophyta; class Magnoliopsida; order Poales; family Poaceae; genus Microstegium; species Microstegium vimineum. The sequence goes on along the minus strand of CM039127.1, from coordinate 21,303,267 downwards.
AAAAGTTTTTTATTTGAACTCATTTAGTATCTTAAATATGTGTTTTAAGTTTTTATTTCAAAATCTATAAACTTAGAATACATATTTGGGACACTAAATGACTTCAAATAAAAAAAATTAACTACACTCTTTTAGATTGTTTTGATAACTATAGCTTCCGTATAGATTATGTCAACATTCGAGATTGTAGGTTAATTTTGAATTTTAAATTTCAAAATTTGCGCACTTAATAATAGTATTGTGAGACTCTAAATAGTTTCAATTCAAAAACTTTTCAACTACAAAGTTGTAGATTGTGTCGAGAGCTACAACTTTGTTGTAAATTTTGTGTTCAACCAAGCTCATTTGGATCCATTTGGACCTGGATGACGTTTGGAGCTAAGTTTGGATCCATTTTGTGTTCAACCAAGCTCGTTTGGATCCATTTGAAAGTAGAGGGACCTAGATGACACATCTAGCCAACTATGAGGACCAGCCATATATTTTGCTCTTTATTATTATATGCTCAAACAAACCTGACACTACTGTAGTTTCGATATAGAGCTTGCCATATGATAATTCAAATAAATCTCGAAAGGTTACCTAAGACGAATGGTACTGCCCTTTATAGTCTGGAAATCTCGATATGCCCATAAGCTCATGTTGAGAACTGAGCAACATGACATTGTGGTCCACATCCACATTCTCCTTTCCTTTTCACAGAATAATGGCTCCCAAAGACAACGTTATCGTCCTTAACACTTCTCCTCTATCATAACTGTTTCCATATTTCCAATGATTTCTCATTCTAAAACTGAGGAAAGACTAGGTGTAAGAAATCCACACCTAAAGACTTGTTTGTTTGAGCTGTAACTTTTAGAATTTTGACTAAAAAAAACTAGCTTTCCGGCCGTTGTCTTCTTGCTATTGGTTTTTGTTAAGAAAAAAGAATTTTTCAGCCCAGCAAAAACTAGAAAGCCTCTCTCACCGTACTTTTCATATTTTCGTTTATTTTTCTCAGAAGTTAACTTTCCGTCTCTTTTATAGTCAGCTTAAAAGATAGGGATTTGCTAACCTGAAATTTAGCTTCCTTTCAGCGACAGTTATTGCATATATTTTATATTAAAATTACAGTTTTAGTTCGTTGCAATTTATGTAGACATAATCTACAATTTTTTATTTCAGAAATAAAAAACTTGTTAAACAAAACTACAAACCAGACAAAATCTTATAAATGTTGGCACAAAGACAATTCAACAATTACAATTATTTCTATAGGAGAACAAGAACAAGAATTTAATATGTTATAACACAAAGACAAATAACAAAATACAAAATTAACAAGTAACTTATACTAGTTGGTAGTATATTAGTGTTGCTTAAAATTAACTTAAATTTCAGGCACCTAAACTATAGGAAAAGTGTAAAAGATATGCTATTTGTTTCACCTTCTCGATGACAGCTAGATAAAAGCCGAAATAAAGAAACCATTAATGACATATCTTTGAGGTTTTTCTGATAATCATGATAACCTAATTAATAATACTAACATGAATGTTAAGATATGCAAGACATGTTTATTTAGGTCATAGAAACGTAACGAAACAAGTGGCGAACATATTGGAAAATAAACCGCAAAGAAATAAAAAATATAACAAAAATAATATGCCCGGACAGTCTAAGAGGCCATTTGGTAGGGCTCCGGCTTGTAAGTGCATTCACCCCCTATGTGTGGGTTTTGGATAATTGATAACAATTAAATTAGGGACTAACATGCTTCTCTAAGCATATTCACGGGTGTTAGTTCATTGATAAATTGAAACGATGAAATATGGTGATTGAAGCACCCCAAATTCCACTCTATGAAAAGCGGCCCATCTCAAGTGCTAAAGAGTTTATTCTTTTGAATTGAGTTATAGGAAAAGCCGCACTACCAAGAGGGATACAAATTGAACTAGCTAAAGAGGTGGGTAAGAGTGCTCAAGTTATCAGTATAGAGACGCGTGAGAGACGTCGTGAAGAACGAATCCTTAAAAGGTGCGTTTTGAGCTATCAGCAGAGCTACCGGTAGTACCGTTTGTTCTCACCGGTAGTACCGGTAGGCCTTTTTCCCGCACAGCCTAAGGCGCTTGTCCCCTTGCATAGTCGGTAGTACCGACCGCCCCTATCGGTAGTACCGGTGTGGACCTGTAGTACCGGTAGTGCTTTTTCCCGCACACTTTCAGGGCTCGGCTCCAACGGTCACAAAGTGACCGGTAGTACCGGTACCTCTTCGGGGGCTGAAGACATTTAGTCCTTCGCAGCCCCCTCCCTCCCTCGGTCCCATTCATTCATTCACTCACTCTTCTCCTACCTTGAGAAAAAGGGCTCTCCAAGCATTGTCTCACCTCACTCTCTCTCTCCCTCTTGCTCTACAACTTCGATTCTTGCAAGATTAGAGCGAGGCAAGTGAGATTGAGTGCGGGGAACTTTGATCTATGACTTGAGCACTTGGATTCATCTTCTAGCCGGTTCGATTTGTGTTTGTTACTCTTGGGTTCTTGGAACCCTAGCCGGCTAGGCGTTCTTCGTGGTTGCCCGTGTTGTTCTACTTGTGAGGGCACCCCGAATCGTTTGTATCACCCTTTGATTCTTAGTGGAAACCTCGAGCTAACCTTTGTGGTTGCTTTGAGAGAGGCAAGGAGGTGGAAGAGACTCCGACCTTTGTGGTCACCTCAACAACGGGGATGTAGGTGCTCCTTGTGTGGAGACCGAACCTCGGATTAAATCTTGTGTCTCGCGTGCTTGCTCTTATTCCATTCATATTCTCTGTGCTATTACTTGTTCGTCGTGTTCTTCCTCTCCCTCTTTGTTCTTAGGGTTGGAAGAGCCGATCTACGATTTGGTGAAGGAGCAAGACAAGGGAAGTCGATCTACCACCTCTACATCACCTAAGGATAGTAAGAAATTAGTGGATCTAAAATCTAAGTTGAATTCATTCAAGATTTGCTAGTTCCCGTAGGAACCAGTAGTACCGGCAGTATCACCGGTAGTACCGGTCCACCACCGGTAGTACCGGTAGTACTAATTTCTGCATCAAGTTTGTGAATTTCAGGTTTTGAGAATTGCCTATTCACCCCCCCCCCTCTAGGCCAATTAGGTCCTTTCAATTGGTATCAAAGCGTGGTTCCTCTCTCTACGCTTAACCACGTGAGGAAACACATTGGCCAAGATGGATCAAAATCAAATGAATCAACTAGTTGAGGCAATCACCAACAAGTTGCAAGAACAACAAAAAGAGCAAATGAGTAAGATGCAAGAAGAACTTGATAAGATAAAGGAGATCTTGAACAAGAGGGTTGAAGATACGGCAAGTGTGATTGAGAAAGGTGTAGAAGGTGAAGGTGATGGAGAAAAGACTCCCAAGGGCTTTGCTAGAATTCCATTCGATTATTCTTCATCAAGCAAAGGCCCTAACACACATCTACCTATCATCAACCCCGGCAAGACACCTATGTTTGATGGAGTTAGATACACCGATTGGTCTCATAGGATGAAGCTACATCTCATTGCCGCTAGATGTTGGGAAGTTGTGGATGTTGGTGTGAAGATCCCGGAAGAAGGAAGCGAGATGACACCAGAGGATTACATGGAGTTGCAAGTCAATGCTACGGCGGCAACCTTGATATTGCAATGCCTAACTCCGGAAGATAAAACAAGGTCAATGGGCTAGAGAGTGCAAAGCTTATTTGGGACACTTTGAAGGTTTCATATGAAGAAGATAAAAATGTAAGAGTTGGAATGATTGAGCTATTGCAAGGCAATATTGAGAACTTCACTTGGAATGAAGTTGAAACCACCCAAGAGATGTTTGATAGATTCATGACAATGGTCAATAGAATAAGAGCTCTTGGTTCAAACCGATGGGATGACAATTCCGCAACAAGGAAATTGTGTAGAGTGTATAGAGCGAAGAATTCTATACTTGCTTCCGTTATAATGGAAAGAGACAACTATGATACAATAACTCCTCAAGAGATGCTTGCAAAGTTGAAGCATCATGAAGTGCTAGATGATGAAGCTAAGCAATTTGTGGGACAAAAGAAGAGTGTTGCTCTCAAGGCTTCTCAAGATAGTGGGTCTAGCCGATGCACCAAAAGGCATGACAATGAAGATAGTAGTGACAATGAAGAAGATGAAGAACTTGATGAAGATCAAGCTTTATTGGTGAGGAACTTTAAGAAGTTTCTATTGAAGAAGAAAGAGAAAATGAGAAGTGGTGGAAATAAGCCTTACAAGAAGAGATTTTGCTATGGTTGTGGGAATGATGACCATTTCATTGCCGATTGTCCAAAAGAGAAGAAGAAGAAGAAGAAGCAATGGAACAACAATGACAAAGATAGGAGATACAAGGGCAAGAAAAGAGGTGAAGCCCATCTCGGTCAAGAATGAGACTCAAGTGATGAAAGTGATGATGACACTTAAGAACAGCTCCTCATATTTGTTTGCTCAAATGATGAAAGCCCAATTAGGTCCTTTCACGGCTCCTCCAAAAACAGCTCTACCTCTGGCTCTGGGGTGAAGCAGATTCTTTGGTGTAGCTGAAGCTGTTTTGGTAAACCTTTTGGCTCAACAACTCCTCATATTTGTGGATAAGATAAGGATAATGTCCAAAATACCCCTGATTGAACACCTCATCTTTTTTTTTATTTGAGGAAAAAACAACTTGTCTTGTCTGCTATATGTTTGCATATGTAATTATATTTTAATGATAAATGTTGACAACCAATAACTAGTGCTTTGTTTATACTCCAAAGTCACGGCACACATATGTACACCCCAATTATTAATACAACCAAACATACATAAATTATTTGTACAAAAGGAATACGATTACTATTACCCATTACTACTACACGATGCAGGTGCATGTATACCTTGAATCAACTGGATCAACCGTGTCAGCTACAGGGGCAGGGAGAACTGGCAGCTTCTGTGTCCTGCCAGCGTCAGCGCCCGGTTTTGGTGGGCGGAGGAGGCGATGACATATTTCTTGTAATTTCTTGTAAACTTGAGAGCATCTCCAAGACATGCTATCCTTATTTTATATTGTATATTTAGTTTTTTATAGAAAAAATTAAACTCCAACAGATCTTCTATTTGATTTTGTATAATAACAAGTATATTATTCCTGAAATCTCGTTGGGCATAAATAGCAAGCGAACTTGACTTTCCATCTTGTGAAATAGCTGGACACGTATATAAGATGAGAAATAGCAAATCTGATGAAAAACTCTTTTTTTAGAACTTCTATATTTTATAAAAGAGTTAAACTATGTAATTTAGCTATTTATTTTACCACATCTGTTGGAGATGCTATGAGAGACAAATATGTACCATGTCTGATATGTGTGGCGCAGGAGCCAGTGGAAGTTTGCTTTTCTTGGCTCCCAGTGACCGCATCCGCCGCTGAGAGCGCATTATCCGGAGCTCCTTCGTGGGAGCACTTCAGGTTGTACCGGTTTGGATGTAGGAGCCAAAAAAACAGCTCCCGGAGCCGGTTTAGAATCCCTACCAAAGGGACCCTAAGCATGTCTTGAAAAGATAGCGCAGTGCAAATGGTTCAAGTGAGCTTGATGAAACTTGTACGTTTAAACTTATCCATCAAACTTATAAGCTATAATACACTATTTTTTTCTCATAAACATCAACCTGGTTTGTTAGCCACAACAACCATTAGCTGAATAGGGACGGTCATAACTGTCAAATGGCCAGACAGTCAATATAAAAGAAAACGGAGAATTATGATAGTTGGAGGAATGAACAAACTGGACAGTTCGATAACCGAAAGAAAAGACAGATCCCGACAATCAAAACACACACACACACATAATTTGATCCAGAAAAATTAACGTTAACACATAGCAATGGCTAGCTCTAGAAGCTACATGGGTTTGATGGTGCAACGATAGCAAATAAATACACAAGCCGAGCTATTGGCGGATCCAGGATGCGATCAAGAGAAAGGCTAAGTAATAAAAATGATGATTGACAATGAAGATTTAATGATAATTTAGAACTAATACTTACTATCTAAGTTCATATCATAATTAACAATAAAGATTTTGAAGAATTTTATAAAGATTTAATGGAGAAATAAGTGAATTTTATAGAGATTTAATGGAGAAATGAGTGAATTTTTTAGGAATTTAACGAAGAGATGAGGCCATAGGCCACCCCAGCCCCCCTAGATCCGCCACTGCGTCGAGCGGCCGCCCCACCGATGGAATGAAAGAGCTATATACGAGAAAGTGTTGTGCAACTAGTAGATTTTATAGTGAAAGAGCAATAGGAAGCTATAGTTGGTCATTTGTCTGGTGTCAAAGTACCTTATAGGCTATAGGAAGCTAGAGAAAGTGTTGTGACACTCCATTATATGAGAGCTTAGTGATCATATATCTAAGCTAGACAAGGATTTTTCTTATTGCCATCTTTAGCAAGTCATTAGGCTTTTGCTTGAAGGGTAAAGTGAGAAGGGGCTTGTTAGTCATTAGGCTTTTGCTTGAAGGGTAAAGTGAGAAGGGGCTTGTTAGTCATTAGGCTTTTGCTTGAAGGGTAAAGTGAGAAGGGCCTTGTTCCTTGTAACCTTGGTGGGCCTCGACTCAATTTTCCGAGCTTAGTATGTGCGAACACATGGTCGATAAGTACCTATGTGATTCAGTTTTGTGATGAGTGAGTTACCAACGTGAAGCCATTTTAGGTTGAGAGTGTTGAACTAACCAACTACGAAAGCAGTGTTCGACATGTCTCTTGGCTTGTGTTGCGCATGTGTAGAGCTCGAAAACGGTAGTCAATGGCAAGGTGAAGGTCAAATAGAGATGGGTCATACCGATGGACTGGGAGCGGTGAAGGACGCACGTGAGACTTGTACTGAGGGACCGAAGGGTCGGAGGACTAGCCGCGGTGGTTGACACTTAGGGCATCGATAAGTGCAAGAGCACATGGAGGTGACCATGTTGAGCAAGTCAAGACGGCTATCGAGCAAGTCAAGCAGGAAGGCTCTGAGGACTTGGCGCCAGGGCGGTCAAGGATGCGATGGCACGTGTCGAGTGCAGGGGACGCGTATGGAGTACGCTACCCGCGAGTGGTTTGGTGGTTTGGGCCTCAAAACTATCGATGGTCGGTTTACGGGTTTGTGCCTCAAAACCCGGACTGAGCTTCCGAGGAAGCGGGGATGACACGTCTATGCAGGAAGCAGGGTCGTCCAATAGAGATGAAGAAGAGATCTGGATAGAGTCGGATCGCAATGTCTTATGGCTAGGTGATTCACTCATATATCAGAGGGTGTTTTTGAAATGCCCAAATGCACCGTTAAATAAGGATGATGGGGCGCTTAGCACCCTCACATCTTTTACCATTCATTAGTCATCTTCTTCCTCCCACCTCTCTAGCTCTATCCCTTCCTCTAGTTTTCTTGCTTTGAGGTCCAAGGATAATTGGATGAATCATTTGTGTAACTTCAACTAGCTGGCTAGGAATGGAGGCCTTATCCTCCTCATGCCATGGTGGCATTGATGCATGAGATGATTGTGTCTTTGTTCATCCTGTTTTTAGGTTTTCTCATCAACGGTTTTTGCTCGATCTCTCTCTATACTTAATCTTTTGGCAAACCATTTGTTGTAGAGTGTGCTATGAACCCTTGTGATTCTTTCCACTGAAGGAATTAATTTGGTTTGGGGTGAGCACGCAGATCAGGAGTTTTTCATGTTTTTTCCCATTTCTCAGTTTTTTATGGACACCAAAATTTGTGAGGGAAAAGAGGCCATGATCTTCATCGAGTACAATCACATCTACCTTGAGAGCCTTCTCACAAAATTTGAGATTAATCAAAGTTGAAATGAAAGAGATCAGATGATTTTTGTTTGTTCTAGGGCTGTTTTAAGGGCACCGGACGCTGCTACAATAGCAACACCAGATGATACAATAACTCCCACGTTGCTACAGTAGCAGCACCGGACTCTAAAGTAGCATTGGGCGCCACTAACATGGGACACTGCTACAGCGCGTCCAGTGAACAATAACCAGCGTCAGGTCAGTTCTCAAGACTCGCTATTTTGCTCGTTTCTCACTCGTCTGGACTTTGAGTTGAATTTTGTTTGTTGCACTGGTTTCTTATCATTGCAGCGGACCTTTCTAAGCACTTTGTGTCACCAGTTGACCTAAGTGTTTTGGTTGAGGCTCTCTCTTCTTCTCTATAGTTCTTGGATCTCGATCTGATCCGTTGTATTTCTTGGTCATCACCAAGGGTATCCACCATTTCTATAGGGTCAAGATCATTCTGCTCTCTGTGGTTGGCTTTTGGGTTTGAATTTGGGACAGTAGCCCGAATATTTTCAAGTGAAATTTGTGGCTCCCATTAAACCTCCTATGGTCGCCATCTTGGTTCTTCAGTATGGCACTGTAACAATTTGGTATGTGGGAACGAAGAATGCAAGTGAATAACACTCCATCCAAGACTACGATTCCGTTGAAGCTATACTAGGTCAGGTGGCGCGCTTCGCTGTGCCCGTAGGGTAGGGCGCATACACACGTTTGGTGTCTGGGAACATGACGGGAACATCGATCATGCACCTATGGTGTATAAAAAAGTTATCATGTTAACAGACTTTTAGATGCAAAGTAAATTTGGAGATAACATATCATGTTAACAGACTTTTAGGATAAGTAAATTTGGAGATAACAGGAAGTACATATGCTTTGTCACTCAGAAACCTGATCATGCTAGTAGACTTGTAGGATAAAAAATGTGGAGATAACAACGGCTACATAGGCTAAGCCATAGAAGGAACATTATACAACAGACTTGTGTCATCTTCTCTAGCTGAAAATAACAGTTCACATGCATACTCTTGCAAGTTCAGGGCACAACTGGAGGGAACTTCAAACTACCTCGTACAACAGAATTCAGGATAAAACATGAATTAAAATAAGTTTCGGTTGTCATTACAACAAAGATGCAAAATTTGGTGAAATATTACAGAGTAGCATTAATAATGACTAATTGCAGGCTCCTTAGTTTTTTCCTTACAAACTGGACAAACAATGCATACAAAAATTAACTCAGGAACCTTAACACTTGATGAGGCGATGAGTTGTATTGGTACTCATGTCCATGTCTAAAAAGGGAAAAATATATCGTCATGCGTATAGAGAAAAACATGAGGTGATGAGGTTGAATGGAATATAGTAGGGATCATATCAGAATCAGATTCAATATAATAGCACAGTAAACTAGATGTTTGAATTATATGCCAAGCATCATAGTCATTCATGTTAGTGCCAGGCATTTCTGTGCAAAAGCACATCGTATGCAGTAATGGCAATGACCAAGGGTCGTGGGGTATCTCACTTAAAAGGGCTTTTTTAACTACTATACCTACAAAGACAAGTAATGCTGGTATTCAAATGAAACCTTAGTTTGACATAAATATGCACTTCACATACTGGCATATGTTATGGTTCAAAAATGAAATTTTTGTGAACTCTAATGAATACATAACTGCAACACACCAAAACAGGGCCTCTGTATCCCCTAAAGCCGAGCTTGGTAAATGAGATAGCACTCTTTTTTATATTTCTAAAGTAAAATAATCTCATGTTCTACGTAAACATTCAGATCATAGAGAGAATAATATTGTATAAAGCACATTACTGATAATAGGGAATAACATTTTGAACTTTAGGGGTGTTAAGCTGAAGATAGATAATCTGTTGGAGATGATCTAGCTACATCAACACACGAAGATCGAACTCAACATAAAGGTAAATTAAATTAAATGAGTAACAGTGTTTGTTCATGAAAGAACAATTTGAGAGACTGCTCTTCTATATTTTCTCCAAAGTTGGAGTCTGCTCAGGGATAGTTTGGAGGAAAAAGGATATTTTTTGATGTGCTACATGAACAAATAACTAAGATTTTAATTTAGGGATGCATTCCATTTTCTTCATCAGGAAATGGAAATAGGAAACGGAAATTGTTAAACCACTTATACAACCATTCATGCTTGGACTACTCCCTAAATTCTCTGTTAGCCCTTCTGAACCCATGGACTGTTACTGCAAAATAGATTAATAATCTGAAGATTAGCAATTGGCACATACTTGATCGAAAAATTTGAGGACCTATTGGCAATCAAGGTGCAGAGGCAATAAAATACATAATAACTATCTTATTCTTATGAAAGCATTAGATAAAGCTTTTCTACACAGGATAGCTGCACATATTGGTATGGCCAATTCTAGGAAACCACATGATGAAGCAAAGCAATTGTAATATATTAGTTGGTGTAGAAAAATAGGACCTCGCATCTTCTCCTTAGCATGGGCTATATGAGCTTGTCCTTTTTAGCTATCGTGGGTATTGTTGCAGCTGAAATTGATCTCACATTATCCCTTTAGCATGGGCTTGTCCCTCCCCTCAGCATGGGCTTGTCCCTCTATATCTAGAGCTGCCCTGCAAAAATGCAATGCTCTGTTGCATGCTGCCCTAATAGAGAAGTATGCAGTGTAAATGTATATATTAGTAAATGAATATTCTAGACTATATAATCTAATATACGCATTATGACATTACTAACTGAATACGCTGTGCATGTAGAGGCTACATTGCACTAATAGAATCTCAATAAAGAATAACTAAACTTGTTTATATCAATGAAGACATAATATTCAGGACTAAAACTCAGGCGTGCTAATTAGAAGAGTAAGCACATCTGATTTTCATCTTGTTCCCTAAATACTATGTTGGCTACTAGATTGTCACTAAACATAAGCAATGTAGTGGCAGCTGCTATGGTGGTCAGTGGAGAACCAGAGGTGGACTCATGGCATGCGAGTTAGGCTGATGCTGACACGAATTGATGGGAGGCGATGCGAGAGTGTCTTCGCCTGCATAACCACCATACCAATTAAAGTAAAAATGGAGGACATCGCAAAATAAAATAAAATAAAATAAAATAAAAGAATTTGTACCTTCAAATGAAAAGATATAAATTTGTACCTTCGGATGCAACAGGAACCTTGATGGGGTTTGTTAGTTGACCTTGCCTACCTTGTGGATCTATAGCAAAATGACGAACATATAAACATGTAGGATCAGGATTTTCAAATCAATCCAAAGAAAGAGTAGCTATTTGGGCTAGAGCTGACGATCAAACGCACAGAGGCCGCAGCGGCAAGGCGGCCGGGCGCGACATCCACACACACTGCGGCTAGGGAAGAGGAAAGAAGTGGAGAAGCGATGGCAGCAGGCGAGACGGCCGTCGTCGACACAGACCGGACACACGGGTAGGCGTGGCATCCACACTTGCTGCGACCCATGAACGATGCGACGACCCGGGGAGAGGAAGGAAGTGGAGGCAGAGCGGTGACAGCGGACGGGAGTCGGCATCGGCGCGTACCAAACACGTGGCTGCAGCGACGGCGAGGTGGCCAGGCTTGGCACCCTCAATCGCTGCAGTTAGACTGCCGCGACATCCAGGTGCACGACGGCTGAGGCGGAGGAGGCGAGGCCGTGTTTTTTTCTTTCACTGGTTGGAGGAAGGAAGAGGATGGAGCGGAGACCACCACGAGTTTTTGTTTGGAGAGACACTAGGCGTCCGAACGAATCTAGAGAGAGCAAATGCACGCGAGCACACGCACGAGCCAGGTGGCGGCGTTTGTTTGGTGAACAATAATTTCAACGGTAGTCAAAGTAATCTCCTTGCGCGGATTGGGGTCGGCACGCATGGTACATGCACTGTGTGAACCGAAGCCCAATAAACATGATCATAAAAAGCAGCAAACCACGCGGCATGGTTGCATTGGAGCACTGTACATAAACAGTAATCAGAGCGTTCTCAGAGCGCGGAATCTAGGAGCCATAGGGAGTAGTATATATATGAAGTTCATTAGTGAAGTGAATAACACTCCATCCATCATATGAGAGTTTAATTATTCCCAAAGTTTAGTATTATGCTAAGTGCTCATCTTTGTGAGAAGTTAGGCCTTAGCTTGTGAGAGCAAGTAAAAACCACAACCCCAAAAATTGCAACTTTTTATTTTATTTTTTCTTATAAGAATGTGTGGTGACGTAGCATGCAGAAGAATAAGCTTAGTTGGGTTAAGCTCATGATTAAATATAATTTAATTATGAGATGAGAGACTAGGACATGCATTGCACCAAGTAACCAAACCCTATGTGAGTTGCGTCTTATGAATCTTTTGCATAAACTCATAAATAATTTTCCTACAACCCAAACTTATGTGTGTGTATCCATCTGACAAAGTGTTGAGGCAGTCATAAGGTACTGCGTTGTAGCAAAACAGCTCTGCCTCAATACATGCTTTCTCTGAGCCATACATGGGCGGATGCAAAGGGGGGCTGGTGGGTGAAAGGTCCTATATGGCTAGAGGGGGGTGAATAGCCTAATAAAATTTTTGAAAAATCTCTAGAGCAAAGTGTTAGTAAATAACAAGGTGAAACTTTTTGCTCTAGCTCTACTAAAAGATGCAAGCGACCTATCCAAGCAATAAGACTATGATACTCAAGTTAGCTAGCAAGGATAAATACAAATTACATTAACTAAATATCACTACACAAGATATGTATATCAGAGGTGATGGGAGATTATACCAATGCCTTGTAATAGATGAATGAATCAAGTCACAATGTGAAATCCAAATGAATTGAGAGAGACAGAGTTGACAATGTATTTTCTCCCGAGGTTTACTTGTTTGCTGGCAAGCTAATGCCCGTTGTGTCAACCACTCACTTGGTGATTCGGTGGCTAATAGGCAATCACAAGCTTAGCCCACAACTTGGGAGCCACAAGAATCGATCCACAAGTGAGGGTAACTCAATGACAAGAGCAATCCACTAGAGTTATCCTTTGGCTCTCCGCCGAGGTGGGTGCAATCCCTCTCACAATCACCGGAGCCGGCCACGACCAATCACTAACTCATGCCGAAGCTCCTCCGTTGCTCCAAGCCATCTAGGTGTTGGCAAATACCAAGAATAACAAGAAAACCGCAGCAACAACGAACACCAAGTGCCACTAGATGCAATCTCACAAGCAAATGCACTTGGATGCACTCAATCTCACTTTGGATGAACAATCAATCAATGAGATAAGTGGGAGAGGTTTGTTATAGCTCACAAGTGTAATGCAATGTTCAAAGTGTGCAAGAGAAGGAGCTAGAGCCGGTCAACAAGTATTTATAAGCCTTCTCAAACAATAGTGTCGTTATCCCTTCAATCCACTAAAATCGGGGGCACCAGATGCACCCTTATGTTGCGCCGGACGCGTTCGGTGCCAGCGTCCGGTGCACCGCTCGACGACACGTGTACTAGCCATTTGAAACGGCTAGTTCCCACTCACACTATTCATCATGAGTGCGCGTGTTACAAACGCACCGGACGCGTCCGGTCCTTGCCCCGAACTCACCCAACTAATCGATTTAGCACCAGACTCATTGCACTTTTGACCATCGTGTCCGGTGCCAGCGTCTGGTGGTGATCCAGAGAGCATTCAAAGAGCTCCTAGACTCACCGAACGTCCGGTGTCTTCACTGCACGCAGACTGAGTTAGGGTATGCCACCGGAGGCATCCAGTGCCTCCGGGCACAGCGTCTGGTGCTCCTTTGAGAGCCCTTTCTCTCCTCTAACTTCTCCACCCTTGCTCCAAGGTGCTAAACACCAAGTGTACTTTCTTAGTGCATGTGTTTAGCATATTTTACTTAGCATTTTGCAAGGGTTAACTCACTAGGTCCTAAATGCATATGCATGTATGATGTCACTTAGTAGCACTTTGATAACCATAATCATATATGTTTTCCCTTTTTAATAGTATGGCTATCAATCCTAAATATGATCACACTCTTTATAGTGTCTTGATCACTAAACCAAAAATGGCTCCTATGATTATACATTTGCCTTTAGCTCATTTTGGTTTTTCTCTTCTTTTCATTTGTGGAGCACTTGATCAACACCGCTTCCATGATCACTTGTCTAGCTTTAGTTTTTGAGTTGGATCACCCTAGCTTATCTCCATACTTAGACATAGGGTTAGTCCAATAGGTTTCATCAATTAACCAAAACAAAACTTGGGGTTTTCAGTGGGGCCGCTCCAGCCCCGCCCTACAGTTGGTGCATCAATAGAAATATAGTGATGCCAACGGAGAAAAAAAGAGTAGAAAAGAAGAAAAATAAAGAGAATAAGAGGAAGACAAAGAGACTAGTCGCGCTTCAATCTTGTACTGCATCCACCACTAGAGCCATAGTGAGGGTTCTAGGTCCATAGAAAAAAAATGTCTGAGATCCTAGGTGAAGCTTAACTTTATGTTAAGGCTAGCGTTGGTATATACTTGCATTGATGGTGCTCAGTCCAAATGGTTTGCGGCGGTTACTTTGTCGTCAAAATTTGGCCTACGGAAATATATGTCTAAGTGAGTTGTGCTCATAACTTCCTCTACAAGTGTGTTGTTGTTTTCTTTGTCACAATATTACAAAATTTTATGCAGTGATAAAATAGTCAAAATATTACAACAGTATAATTTCAAATATCAAAATCGTATATTTTTTTTTTCCAAAGGGTACTTAGTCTGGTTGGCTAAGTCAGTCGAGAAGCACTCCATAGGTCCTAGGTTTGTTTCTTCGGGGGAGTGAATTTCAGCCTGTGCTTTCCTGGTTTTATTTCAGAATTTTCCGACGCTATGCTTTCGGTGGTAAGCGACGTCCCCGTTAACAGCAAAACGTCTGTGGTGACTTTGTGAAGCTCGAGATCTGCCGACTCAGTCCTTCGGAGATACATATAGGAGTAGGGTTTGCGTACTTGTATTTATAGGAATACGTGTTGAGCGTCTACATTGAAATCGTACATTTTTTGAAAATATCTAGCCGTCGATCGAGCGAGGGCAAGTATAACGACATTGATAAAGACAGACACTGTTGTGACACTATCTGAAACATAACATGCACAGAGAGATCATCACTCCTGAACGGTTGACCCAAAGAAAAGAACCCGGCAGGTGCAAGCACCAGCTAGTGCGTGGCTTCTATCTCCTATCTGGCTATCTCCAATAGTTTTAGGATGTGCCATGGGCAATGAAGATCTCGCACATCCAAAAGATGCTCATAGCTAGCCTTATAGCTAGTAGCCCCCGGCCCATTTAACCTACCGAGAGGAACTGAGCCAAAACGGAGAGGTTTGTAAACTGGTCCAACTTGATCATAAGGTGCTACTAGCCATTGCACTTTTCCAAGCGTTGGCAGATCGGGCACTATAATTTTCTTCCTCCACTGGACCGTCCAGTGCATCCGATCTTCTCTTGCCACCTTCTCTATTGTGCATTGGATGATCCGTCACTGCACTTCTTCTCAGTGGATCATTTGGCGCACGCCTTTTAACAGTAACCAAGCCTCTAGACACCACCACATGATCCGCGCGCCCTACTTTTGGCTTCATGCCAGACTATTCGGTGAGTGCTCCCATGCATATTTCGATCGATGTGGAATATTTTCTTGGAAACTTTTGTTCCTCAATTGTCTGGAGCTCTTCTCTTCTTCTAGCTGAACTGTCTGATTTGTTGATTTGCAGTGCCTCGGGACCTATTGCTGGATGGACCGGCTTTCAGCACATTTATTTTCTTATTAATTAATCGTCGGACCTTTCAGTGAATCCATTTTATGGATACTAAGTCCTTTTTTTATTTTTCTTTGTCGGTCTTTTATGCCCTTCTCTTTTGCATCTCAAGGACCTATTATAACACATCTGTAGAACATAATATAATCATGGACACATGACTTGGCGGGGTAGACAATATACCTGGGCAAAACTCCTTAGCAGAACCAACATATGAGAAACTTGATAGACGTGTCTGGTTCCGTGGGAAATTTATTTAGCGTGTCAAATCGAATCTTCCGCACTAGTTTAGTCTATTAAAAATAAACTAATTATAAAACTAATTACATCACCATGCGGGAATTAACGAGATGATTCTATTAAGCCAAGTTAATCTATGATTAGCAAATGTTTACTGTAGCACAACATTATCAAAACGAACTAATTAGGCTTAAAAGATTCGTCTCGCGAATTTACCTCCGGCTGACAAATTACTTTTTTAATTAGTATATTTTAAATAGACAAAACTAAGGACGAAAGATTCGATGTGACAGGGGTAAAACTAAGGACGAAAGATTTGATGTGACAGAGCAAACAGGTGGTTAATGAGGACTGAATAGAAATTCAAGTGTCCGCTTGTAATGGTGCATACGCTGGACACAGGTGTCTCGGATCATATGCCTTTGCTCCTAGACACCGGCGCTCCTAGACTCCGGTGAACCTTCCTACATGGGGATTACCAGGCAGATCAAAATGGAACTTAGCTAGCTCTCTCTTGAGGATTTCCGCGATCGGGTCGTGGATATATGGAACAAACAGGTACAACGTCAAAATTCAGTGCAACCATGGAACATGAAAATAGGGGCCTTATGTAAAGGGCACCACTAGCGTCCAGACGTCCGGCTCCAGCCAGCGTCCGGACGCACCTCGGCTCGTTCAATTCTAATATAAATAAACTATCTGATCCCGCACTTCCCGACGCCACTTTTTCAACACGCGTGCCCGACGTCATCCCCTGACCGGACGCTAGCGCTACTGCTCGGTCCCGCGTCTTGTGTCCCGTGCTTGTCCGTCCAAATCCAGTCCCACGTCCCGCCGCGATATGCCCATCTCATCTGCTGCTCTTGCCCGCAAGGCCGCAAGGACGCGGCGGGCGTCCGCGTCAGCGGTGACCACGTTTGCCTTCCCGCGCTTGTCTTCCCGTGCTTGACATCAAGGTGAGCCAATAGAACGGAGAGGAGGAAGATGCAACATTCGATCGAGTTTTAAAACATCTAGTTGCAACAAATGCAACATATGTCTGAGAACAAATGAAACATTTAAAATATACATCTAAAACACTTAAAAAACACTCGAAAACCTTTGCAACATGTACACAATATCTGGATAAAAACATTTGCAACATATGCGTGAAATATGCGCAACTTTAAGATAAAACACAGTTGCAACATATGTATGAAAAAACAAATAAAACATTGTGGACAAACGTTTGCAACATAAGTGCATGACCATTGCAACATATGCAACATCCGGATATGGTTTTGCAACATACCTATGAAATCCTTGCAACATACATACAAAACTACTGAAACACACGAAACATACATTTGCAACATGTTCTTTCAGCGCAATGTCACCTTACTGCTGGGATGAATGGAGCTATTGGTATTTCTTATGACTATTGGATAAATTTGCAAGCGCACAGATTATACCGTTGTAGCACTTCACCAGGAGTATTCCAGGTATCGTATTTCCACGGGGAACGAGAAGCGAGTTAACTAGGAATATGGATATGTCCTATGATGTATCAAGGGAGACTATGATAACTGGGTTGAGAGGTTCGATATAGCAAAGATATCTAACAAGGTATAGCTAGTTATACTGGCTTTATCAGCCCTTCTCTTGTAGGGGGCGATGAGATAGATCAGAAAGAGGACAAAACTCTAACCGGACCGCGCCATCAAGTTGTATTGAGGCCCTACCTTTTAAAAACTTATCTGACACACGTGGTGGAATACGAAGACTAGATAGAGTTGTCACCTTCTACTAGCATCCACAAACAATCCGTGCGATAAGCGGTTTACAAAGGCAAGATCTAGTCTAGACACCACGTCTACACTATTCTTACTACTTTAACCCTACGTTAAGGCTAAAGCACCCTACTTAAAGTAAAGCGATGAACAAGCGCGAAAACATGTATAACAGCTAAACTGGATTTAGAATACTAAATGCTATAAAGAACTCGGAAAAAGTCACTTACAAGAGCTGAACTTACAAGAGACTCGCATCCGCCGAGGAAGAACTCCGGAGAAGATTCCCGACAGGCCCGGGGCTTTCTCCAGAAGACTTCCTTCACTCCCCTCCAGCAGGCATAGCACTACTAGAGAGCTCCACTAAGAGACTAAGGAGTAGTGTTTCTCCAATGAGGCATGAATGATAAGGGAGCTCTAGGGGTCTATTTATAGGTAGAGGCGGAGTAGGGGCTACTCCGGTGCCACATCAGCGATCCGCGTCACCTTCATCAACCACCGTTGGATCCAACCGACCTCAGCATCGTCCTTGAGTGTGTGGTGTAGATTTCAGGCATGTGGGGAGTGAGTGAGGCGGTTGAGGGGTGGAACCACCATATGGGTGGTCGACCGACCACCCATGCTGGCCTGTGGGCCCCTCTACTCCTTCTGGATGATGACCCACTGGTCAGGGACCAAATGGGGTCCTGTGGGGGCCACCTATAGGTCGGCCAATCCCCCTATGGGGTCTTTGGCCCACCTTTGTCTCTTGGCTGCTGGTCCCACCTGTCATATGTGTTGGATACTTGTTCTGAGTTGATTTGTCATGCTTATCTCTTTGATGTGGGCCCATGGATCCTCGTGATGTGAATCTGATTCATTGGGAGAAAACACACTTGGATCCAAGGGGTAGAGAGTGCTCTAGAGGGTGGTTCTTGGATCATGGAGGCTTGGGAGGTCTAGTGGCCCCACAGGGTGGTCGACCGACCCCCTAAGTGGGCCCACTAGCTCCCAAAAGTCCCCATTTGTCATTACCTGCATCAAATAGTCAAGGGACATGTGGAACTAGTTATTTGGCACAGTATGTTCAAGTTATATTTGTTTTCCCTTGAATATGAGGGTGTTGACGGTATTTTGATGGTGACAAAATAGCTCATAATTACCGTCAACAAGATCCCCCATACTTACCTCTTTGCTCATCCTCGAGTAAAGGATAAAAGATAACAAGACTATGCTATTCAAAGTATAAAGCAAACATAAAGGTTCACTCAAGACATTTTGTCATACCAATGGGATATGTGGTATTGGCTAACATATATCCTTGAGAAGTTGAGAAATGGAACAGCTCTCAAGGCAAAGTCATCTTTCCCAAATCATATTTTAGTACTTGGAGTTTTTGATAAATTTTCCAAAAGAAATCTCATAAGTCAACTTACTCCTCTTATAGTACTCTAAGTCACTCAAGGTGTATGATTCCTTACCAAGGCATAAAGAGGTTGCCTTCTTTGTATCTCCCTATTTCTAAATGGCTTATGTGGAGCTTAGGTAGGGATAGATAATGTAGCAAACTTGCATCACTTATATTGTAAAGCCAAAACAAGGATCCAAGGAGAAGAATGTCATAATCTTAGATCAAGATGTGCATGTGTGTGGACAATGGTATATAACTAACATGTACTCCTTAACCATGTATATGGTCTCTCTAACTTTAGAATTGCTTGAGACATGGCTATCATCATAATTTTTTTTTGTTGTGAGCTTTGCTCATCATCATTTTTTTCATTTATGATAGTCATATCTCTTTTTGAAGAATTTAGGGAGAGATCATAACATTTATTTCAAGAGTATTTATTGGATGAACATGGATCATGTAAATGAAAGGCATGTTTTTGCATACTTCCATTGTAGAAGCAGCGAAAAGTATATGGCTTGTACGTGATCTTGATCTTTGAACTATGACATAACTCTCAACAAGGGTCTCTAGGTTTGACCAAACTCAAAGCAAATACAAGAAGAATATGAGGAAGGTCACAAGAAGCATATGAGGAAGGTTTTTGATCATGTATAAACATATATGGCTTTGGTAGGAATTTCTCACTATAGAGGAGTAGTGACATTATGGTTTTATGACGTTTTTCAAAAATTAATCTTCAAGCACTTTAAATAGACAGGGTATGAATCGTGAGCCAAGAACTTATATCACATTAATCAACAACTTAGTCAAAATGGTTTCCTATCAAGATATTTTCCCACTAGCATAAACAAAAGCAAGAATTCATCTTTATGACGCTTTTACCCTTAGAATGTCATAGATCATGTCACTTTTCAAGTTTTAGTTTCGAATGTGATCTTCTTGTTTTTATTCAATATTAAAAGGGAAATAAACTAAGCAATTAATTTCATGAAGAAATTATTTTTATTTCATTTTTATTAAAAGAGAAAATGAGTAAACGAAAAAAAAACATAAAGGAAAAGAGGAGAGACGTGGCAAACCAGACAGAATGGATGTTGAAGTCGAGTGGATGTTGGCTGGTGGGCCCAGGCCTTCTAGGTGCGGTCGGCTGACCGCCCCCTGGGCCCGTTTGGCCACTTCGGTCTCTGCATTAGACTCCCTTACCTCTGAACATTGATTTGCTTTGTCCGTTCTGCGATTTGGCCCTGAACATGCATCGGTCGATGCACAAAAGTGGTCGATGAGGTCCAATTTTTTCGTGGGACATGTCATGACCATGTACCTCATGATTCCATGGTCGATCTGGTGAAATGGTATGTTGGGGTGTCGACCGATACCCCCCCCCCCCCATACTTGTTTCACTGCATACTGCAACACAGGACAGAGAGAGATCAAATGCAGGGGTTCTGCTGGGGTAAGATACCAGTAGAACCAAGAGTTTCTTTTATCATTGATAGCTTAGGCATATGTTCTTTGATTCATGAGTGATAGACTATCAAGCCTAAGTATCTTGTTGCTATGAAGGGCTAAGGTGATCCAAGGGAGAAGATGGGGAGAGAAGGTCCTATGGCCTTAACATAAGGGATGACAAGCATCTCTTCATGCTCTCTTCTATTAGGGCCATGAGGCAGGTTGTGCCGATGGCTCTAGAGGATGATAAGGAGAAGGAGGGGTAAGAAGATTCTCTCTCTCTCAAATGCTTTGGATAAGAGCTTGAGCTTTGCATTAGTGATAATGTGAAAATCATTAAAGCTATCTTCAAGACCGAGACGCTCCATTCTCTTCTCAGAAACCCTTTCTTCTAAGTTGGTAATGCTTTTTGCGGTAACAACATGTAGAAACTTTTCCATATCGCTCTTTTGATCTTCTTCATGGTGGAACCATGGTGAGGTCAAGGAAGATGAGAAGGGAAGCAAGAGGATATGGAATTTCTACTAGTGGTGAAGAAGAACAAGGTAAGATGAGGAAGGAGAGGGAGAGGTTAAGAGAGAATCCAATGTCCTTCGCCTCTATTTTCACTTGGATCGTGCTGGAAACAAGATAGGAATGTTGGTCCAACGCTCAGGAGCAACATGCAAGGCTGAAGGGCAAAAACCCCGGTCGGCCGACCACTTTTAGAGAGGTTTGGCTCGACCGAGCCTGGATTGGAGGTCCCATGGGTCAGGTTAGGCAGGCCGTGCAACGTCGGGCTGAGAAGCCTCAACATGCAGTCGGCCGACCGCCTTTCGGGGCCAAATGGGCCAAGATTTCGTATAGGAGGTGACAAGGCTAGGTACATGCTAATTCTAGGGTCAAACACGAAAAATGAACAAAAAATAAAAAATGTAGATTTTAGTTCTAAATTGGATTAAGGACAAAATCTACCATGTCAATTTCATGCTCAGGTGATTCATGTTCATGAAAACTTTTAAGATACTGACCATTTACCTTTAAAGGTGTTGCAGTCGTAATCTCGAAGCGTGACGATTCCTTGCGTCACGATATTGATGGTGACGCATGGTCTTTCTTCTGTGAATCATTGCATTGTACTCAGACCCTTTTTCTCCATTCATTGCTTCTCTCCTGTGAAGGATTAGTGGACAACACATACCCGAAGGGATTCACGAATAATTTGAAGCAAGGGTATTATTGTCATAGAAAAAGAGGACATCTTCTATGCTATAGAAAGGTTGGTTTTAGCATTTTAGCATAGAAAGGGATGTTCCATCATTGTTCACCAATTAAAAACCAAGCAAGGTTAAGGCAAAGATGTCCAAGATTATTTCAAAACTACCTCAAACCTTGATTTGTCTCTATGAATGATCTCATGACTTAACCACCAAAATTTTGAAATTATCATGCATTGGTTAGTCCAAGAGCACAACCAAATTCCATACAAGTTTACTTTTGGTTCATTAATCAAACTTGACACCATGTCTAATTTGATTAAGGAAGGCTATTTAACCTAAGCACCATGCTTAATTTAAAGAGCTTATAGGAGTATGTACACTTCTCCCAAACCAAAACATACTCATAACAGAACTAGGAAGCATGAAGGCATAGAGAGATTCATTTAAGAAGACAAGAGCATGGATGGTGAACCACATGAGCATTTGCAGATTATATATATATATATATATATATATATATATTTGTTTATGTGACTTAGTAAGATGAGCAAGGTATAAAGAGAAAGCAAGGTCGAGACAACCAAACAAAATCAAGAATGAAGTATGATATAAATTTCTTAGAGAAATCCACTCCCCCATACTTGGATTTTACAACATTTTACAATGTGAAAATCCAAGTCTAGGATGTGAAATTTTCTTTTAAATGTGCTTCATTATTGAAGGATGTTTGGTTGGACATACCTTGTGTTTTGCTCCATCGTTCTTTTTGTTCAAACCTGAAATGGTTAGTGACAAAAATACCCGAAGAAACAATTTCACAAATATTCCCTTAATCTCATTTTACAAAGTCATTTTATTTATTTCAGAATTTTGGGAAACAAAAAAGATTTATATATATAAAGCAAACTTTAATAGAAAAGAAGAAGACTTGGGTTAGCTCCCAAAAGTGCTTAATTTTAAGACACAAGCTTGTATTTGGGAAACCTTCAAGTTGCAACTCATGCTGGTGAAGTGGTTTCCCCTTCAACTCCAATATTTTCGAACCTATCCTCAAGACCAAAACCACTACGAGATTTGCAAAATTTATGGTAGACAAACACATCTACAACCAACCTTGCAAAGATTTTAGAAACCAGAAGTATGAAGGGGTTGTAGATCAAGGGTGTAGTGATGGTAGAGGGAAGGATTGATTTGGGAGATTTCTCATTTGAGCATGGATTTGATTGGAAGATCGGGGAATAACTTCCATGCTCTTTGACATCGTTCTCCCTTTCAAGGAGTGGGTGAGCACTTTCTTTCTCATGACATTTCAAGTCATTCTCAAGGCTTGAATGAGTCATGGCTGTTCGTGAGATGTACATTAGCTCACCCCTTGGATCAAGAACTGGTTTGGGTTCTAACCCTTTGATGAGAGGTCGGGAAGACCAAACGGGTAGATAATCTTCACCTATTCTATGACCAAGCTTTTCATTTCCTATTGTGTTCTCCAATATTCTCATGATTGGCCTTCCGATAAAGGTGAGATGAAAGGACGGTCTAGGAAGGTCAAAGATATGGAAGTCTTGGAAGATCTTGAGATCATCAACCACCACAAGAACATCATGGAGGACTCCTAGACAATCAAGGATTTGACCATTGGGGAGTCTAAGGTGTTTTTGTGATTGGGATAGATGATCCTTTAATGGTGTTGGAACATGGAAATGAGGAAGGATGTTGATCCTGAGGCTAGGATCGTAGCAAATTTCACCATCAATGCCCAACACTTGGTAGGATATTCTCCTCACATGTGTGGGTATTTTAGTGACTTCCTCTGAGGATTCGGCCTCATCCAACCATTCTTGACTTACAACGGTAGATAGGTGTTCTAACCGTTGTCTTTGCTCCTCTTGATCAGATTTCTGGCCCTCATGGCTTCCATGTCTCTGGTGTCATAATAAATTCCCAAAGTCATTAAGTGGGTCATCATAAGACTTGAATGAAGGAACACATGGAGGATCATCAGGATCAAAGATGGGTTCGTAAGATAAGTCAAATGTGGGCATAGAAAAGGAGAGGATAGATTTGGCTTCTAAGCATCTTGGTTTTCCTTCTATAAGCTCACTTGACATTTATTTATCAGGAATCCCAAGCTTTTCCTGATGTGCCATGTGGGAAGTCGAGGCGCAAGATGATATTGATTTGGGAGGCTTTTGGAAAGATCCCTTCATGAGAGGTTTAGAAAGGTGAGGTCTCTTTTGGAAAGGATACTTCTAGGCATTCCCAAAACAAGCAAGATCAGATTGGAGGTTGGCCTCGAACTCGAAGGAATGTTTTATGTGTTGGATTTCTTCTTCCTTCGAGATTTGTGGTAATTGTGGTTCAGGATCGATGGCAGAATCTTTGGATAGAAGTGGTGGTGATTCGGCTATCGAGATTTCCTTTCTAGGGACTGGTTTTTCTTCATCTATGGGTCCTTCATCATAAACGTTAGTGTAGGGGGTGTTTTCAAGAATCTTCATGAGAAGACTCTTCCCTTCACTAACGGGTAAACACATGAAGGCTCCCCTAGAAGTCATATCGAGAATTTGTGCAGAATCTTTGCTAAGACCGCCATAAAAGTGTTGTAACAATGTTGGCTCGGTTATAGCAAGATCGGGGCCAGATGATGCTAGATCTAAGAGACGGGCCCATGCTGCACCAAGAGGTTCTTTCTCCTTTTGTGAGAAGTTGATGACCTCTTTTCGAAGACGAACAACTCGAGATGTGGGGAAGAAAGCTAGGCAGAATTTGGATTGTAACTTTTCCCATTCTCCGTTTGCGTCATCTACGTGGCGAAGGTACCATCGTTTGGCTATTCCCGTCAAAGAAAACGGAAATAGCTTCCACTTAAGGGCACCTCGCCTCATCCCATGGATGTGGACACATGAACACAATTGTTCAAAGTCACGTAGATGAGTGTAGGGATTTTTGTCTTCGTCCCCAGAAAAAGGTTTGTTCTGAATCATTGCTATAACACTTGGGCGAAGCTCATAAGGAACGGGCAATACGGCCTGAGATGAACTAGGTGGCTCTAACCTAGCGCCCGTTGGAGCACCATACTCAAAGAGAGGTGTTTGATCCATAGGTGTATATGTGGAAGAAAAGGTTTAAATCAAACAAGGATAATAGGACCAAAGGGTTCTAGTTAAAACAGCTACCGCTCCCCGGCAACGACGCCAGAAATGCTTGTTGGTATTTCTTATGACTATTGGATAAATTCACAAGCACATACATTATACCATTATAGCACTTCACCGGGAGTATTCCAGATATCGTATTTCCACGGGGAACGAGAAGCGAGTTAACTAGGAATATGGATATGTCCTATGATGGATCAAGGGAGACTATGATAACTGGGTTGAGAGGTTCGATATAGCAAAGATATCTAACAAGGTATAGCTGGTTATACTAGCTTTATCAGCCCTTCTCTTGTAGGGGGCAATGAGATAGATCAGAAAGAGGACAAAACTCTAACCGGACCGCGCCATCAAGTTGTATTGAGGCCCTACCTTTTAAGAACTTATCTGACACACGTGGTGGAATACGAAGACTAGATAGAGCTGTCACCTTCTACTAGCATCCACAAACAATCCGTGCGATAAGCGGTTTACAAAGGCAAGATCTAGCTAGACACCACGTCTACACTAGTCTTACTACTTTAACCCTATGTTAAGGCTAAAGCACTCTACTTAAAGTAAAGCGATGAACAAGCGCGAAAAGATGTATAACAACTAAACCGGATTTAGAATACTAAATGCTATAAAGAACTCGGAAAAAGTCACTTACAAGAGCTGAACTTACAAGAGACTCGCATCCGCCAAGGAAGAACTCCGGAGAAGATTCCCGACAGGCCCGAGGCTTTCTCCAGAAGACTTCCTTCACTCCCCTCTAGCAGGCATAGCACTACTAGAGAGCTCCGCTAAGAGACTAAGGAGTAGTGTTTCTCCAATGAGGCATGAATGATAAGGGAGCTCTAGGGGTCTATTTATAGGTAGAGGTGGAGTAGGGCGACTCCGGTGCCACGTCAGCGATCCGCGTCACCTTCATCAACCACCGTTGGATCCAACCGACCTTAGCATCGTCCTTGAGTGTGTGGTGTAGATCTCAGACATGTGGGGAGTGAGTGAGGCGGTTGAGGGGGTGGAACTGCCATATGGGTGGTCGGCCGACCACCCATGCTGGTCTGTGGGCCCCTCTGCTCCTTCTGGATGATGACCCACTGGTTAGGGACCAAATGGGGTCCTGTGGGGGCCACCTATAGGTCGGCCGATCCCCCTATGGAGTCTTTGGCCCACCTTTGTCTCTTGGCTGCTAGTCCCACCTGTCATATATGTTGGATACTTGTTCTGAGTTGATTTGTCACGCTTATCTCTTTGATGTGGGCCCATGGATCCTCGTGATGTGAATATGAACCGTTAGGAGAAAACACACTTGGATCCAAGGGTTAGAGAGTGCTCTAGAGGGTGGTTCTTGGATCATGGAGGCTTGGGAGGTCTAGTGGCCCCACAAGGTGGTCGGCCGACCCCCTAAGTGGGCCCACTAGCTCCCAAAAGTCTCTATTTGTCATTACCTGCATTAAATAGTCAAGGGACATGTGGAACTGGTTATGTGGCACAGTATGTTCAAGTTATGTTTGTTTTCCCTTAAATATGAGGGTGTTGACGGTATTTTGATGGTGACAAAATAGCTCATGATTACTGTAAACAGGAGCTCGTCCTTGTGGAGCTCGAAGCCATGGTGCTCGGAAGTCTCGCCGATGCCGGTGCGAAGTTCGTCGATGGTAGGACCTCGGTCGTTGCCGCTACAGGCAGATGGAGCGTAGCTGCGGATGGGAGGCATGCGTCAGGAGGGCGAGAGGGCGACGCCGGTGTACGGCGCAGGCAGAGTCCGTCCCTCATTGGTGGGCGGCGCGGGTGGAGAGCGAGGGCGGCGTGGGCGAGCGGAGTTCGTCCCGCAATGGCGACACAGGTGGAGAGTGGGGGCGCGTGGGTGAGTGGAGTATGTCCCTCAATGGCGGGCGACACGAGTGGGGCGAGGGCGGCGAGCGACGTAGGCATAGTCTATCAGAGCAGAGGCGAGGCGCGGGGGAGGCGAGCGGCGCCGGCGGAATCTGTAGGCGCAAGGGCGGCGCCGGCGAGCAAAGTTGCATCCTGCGACGGCGTGCGGGACAGGCGGGAGTGACGCCGACGAGCGGAGATCCGTCCCATGATGGCGGGCGGTGGTGCTGGCGAGCAAGCAGGCGGAGTCCGTCCCAAGCGGTGGCGGCACGGTCTAGCGGAGTCATCCGTGTCGTGGGGCTCGCGACGCGGGCAGGGGCGAGACGAGCGGATGCATGCGAGCGGCGCGCGCAGGTGCGGGATGGGCTGGTGGAGGCGACAGCGCGCTGCGAACTGTCTGGATGAAAATGATGCGACGAGCAGATAAGGTCGTGGAGAGAGACGAGTGGATAAGGACGTGCGGGCAAGCTAATCGTTATCCAATCGTCACGCGCCGCGTCCGGAAAACAACGAACGTTCTAATATAAGCATTACCGTTATGTAAACATCTGCGGGGATGAGCGGACCATCATAATAGGGTGTATAAAGAACTGAAGCAAACTTACAGCCAATCATAATGATCCAGGGGTGGAGCCAGAAATCCAGCATAGGGGAGCAGACTTACAATTATGGGGGAGGAGAGGCGCAAAACTTATACAAGTGCTAAAAATATCTAAAAGACAATGTATCCTATGTAAACCAGATAAGTTGTGTAAACTTGGAAACTCTCGATCTAGACCTTAGGATGCTCATCCGATGGCTATGGAGAGAGGTGGGTAATTTTACAAATAAACGCCGGCCATTAACCACATTAATCTATTTTTTTTGCAAATCACACCTCCCTAATCTCTCCTGTACGTGAGTCAGCCGGCTGTTCGTTTCCGTACTGGAGACACGTCGCCGCCAGTTCGTTTTCCAGTACGGCCGTACTGGACCAAGTCAACGCGAGTTGCAGCGCCCGCCGTCATCGCCATGGACTCCGGCGCCTGCCCACGACGGACGTCACTCGCTGCCCGCCCACGATGCCGCGAGTCTGCCGCCCGCCCTCGACGGCCGCTCGTTGCCGCTCACCCTCGACGCCATGGACTCCAGCGGCCAGAGCAGCAGTAGCAGCAGGCGGGATGAGGACGACCAGGATGCACCACACCCACACACGACGGAGGCTATCGCCATCGCACTCCCCACGCACTACGACAACGCTTCAGAGCTCGGTTCGTTTGGTGCCACCACGACGGCGGCCACTCGTCTCCTCTTGTGCGGCGACGACGACGGCGACGGCGCCGGGAGCCCGGCGGAGGCGGGTGGCTGTCGCCTGGCGCGGCGGAGCCTGGGCGTGGCGGCTCCTCCTTCGGCGGCCGGCTCTTCCGGCGTCCGGTTGGATCGGATCCCCACCAATAGCGACTCGCGACTCGCGAGACAGGGGAGGCGGCGGCCAGGCGTGAACTCGATTTCACGCTTGGGGTTAGGGGAAGGGGGTCATTTCAAAAAAACATAATTAATAAGTAAGTTGGTGGATGTTTATTTGTAAAATTACCCCCCTCTCTTCATAGTCATTGGATGAGCATCCTAAGATCCAGATCGAGAGTTTCAAAATTTCCACAGCTTATCTGGTTTGCATAGGATATGTTACCTATCTAAAAATATACATACCCCTCCCTCACTCTGCCCCTGTAATCCTAGACACAGCTGCTGAAAATAGGATTTAAACTGATCGTGAAAGGAAATAATTAGAATTCGCACGGGTTGATTTGATTAAGCTTTACGTGAAAAGTTCAAATATTATCAACGGGCTAAAACAACTGATTTACTTCTTGGACATAATAACACAAGATATTCCAGATGATTGCAAATGGCAAACATAGAAAGAAACGCGTCTTCTCCCTCATGTTGGTGGGGAAAAGATCGTCTGCAGTCGACCCTCACGACTGCAGCTAGCAGTCGCATCATCCGTGTCGTTGGCTGCCATCCAACGGACCAGCCAAGCCAGGCGCTCCTAGATGCGTCGTTGCGGCCCAAGCCCAACAACACGGCCTCTTATTAAGCGTAAAAATCAGGTTGTCGTCGTCCTCGCCGCCGGGAGCTCTCCCGGAATCCAGACCGCACGAAGAAAACCAGGCAGTTGTCGTCCTCGCCGACGCAGTCTACATAGTCGCCGCCCTCCGCGCGTGTTACGGTGGCGCCACGGCGGGCTTTCGGGCTTTCCACTCATCGATCAGGGAACTCGCGGTTGACGCGCGCTCACAGCTCCGGCCTCCGGGTACCAGTTGTGCGCGGTGACGCCGAAAAATCGGGGAACTAAGGTTGCTCGATCGACTAGCTCGTGCTCGGTTGCCGTTGATACGTGGAGTGAAGTACTCTGCACTCCTAGATCTTTCTCTCGATCTACTCTGACTGCTCATGCTCTGGGTGCCCATGAGGTTGACGTCCAACCATCAGCCTGAACTCATCCATGTCGTGCCTCTCGATCAAGCTCCCGCGACGCGAGGTTGCAGATCAGCACGACGATGGGACCGGCCTCCTTGAGCGCTCGCCCCACGGCAGCAGCGTCCCGCACGTCGGCCGCGTAGACGGCGAGGCAATCCTGTCGTAGCGGCCCGAGTCGCGCTGGATGTGCTCGCGAGAGCGACGGCGGCGGAGAGGAAGGACTTAACTGCGACGGGCCGACGGGCGACGGCGGCGGACAGCACATCGTTCCGGACCAACAACATCCCGTGTTCGACTCGTCGGATGTCTCGGCTCAGCTGGTCCATTCGATGACAAGGAACGGCAGGGATTGAACTGACTGCCGGATGCAGTCGCGAGGGCCGACTGCAGGGATCTCATTCCGGAAAAATTGAGGGACAAAATAATCTCCATAATTATATTACTCAATTCTATAAAGATTTATTTGGACCATAGGAGGAAAACCACCTCACTTTCAACGAAAACAGGACCGACGATATCACTACTCTAGTCAGTCGCAATGAAAATGAATTCCTTACCTTTTCCTAAAAAGGAGCATGAGTACAAAGTAATATTATACAAGCGGTTGTGAACCTATTTTTATTGACGTTTTTCACAACAGCTTGCGCTGGTGCAGCAGTGGTTTTTTTAAAGAACCTTTTGTAGAAATAACTGTCAAAAAAACGGGTTTTTAAAATAGGAAAAAAAGATTTAAATTGTGGGAGAGGCCGATCGCCCGTCTTTGAAATCACAAGTCACGTATTTTTTTCGCGTAAAATCACATGCTACACGGTCACGGGGTTCGAACCCACAACATCACCCTCACACGTATCAAGCTCTACAACTCCACCCATAAGTCACGTGTGTTTTGATTCCGTTTTAGTCCCCACATTCTATACTAAACCGAGTGTAAATTGATTGTTTGAGCAACTAAACGAATTCAAATGAAAAGGTTGTAAACTATAAAGTTTCATAACTTTTTGAGATCTACAACTTTTATTTAGGAAGTTTTTCCATCCGAGGTCGTTTACAAAAATAAAAAAAATCATTGTCCAGGGATTTTTAGTGGCGGATTTCTTAAGGAACCGCCAGTAGAAATAGGATTTCTACAGACGGTTCCTTAAGAAAATCGCCTGTACAAATCAAGTATTTCTATAGGTGGATTTCTACGAATTTCTTAAGGAAACGTCCGTAGAATACATTTCTAGTGCCGTTTCGTAACCGTTTTATTTATACAGACGCACGATAAGCAAAACCACCTGTAGAAATTATTGCACACCGCCAGTGTTAAGCTATTTTCTACCAGTGAAGATTCGGATTGCAACCAAATAAAGCACCGGACCCGCATGAATTCCCCCACTGAATTTTACCAGAAGTTTTGGGATACCATCAAAGGAAAACTTATGCAAATGTTTCATGACTTCCATAAAGGTGATATCCCTCTGTTTAGCCTGAACTTTGACATGATAACCTTACTGCCTAAAGCTCAAGTGGCAAACAAAATTAAGCAATAGGAACTAATTTATTTATTGAATGCAAGCTTCAAGATCTCTCATAAAGTCGCTACCATTCGCATCAACTCAATAGCTGATTATCTTTGAGAGTTTTACTTGTATGTTATTATTAAATATTACAATCTCCTACAAGTCACTAAAAAGTTTGAGCGGTTATAGGTGCCATCATCCGAAACATTTTTGTGGTTTATGCCATTATGTCTATTTTTATCACCAACGGTGTCAATTTATGCTGAGAAAAGTTCAAAATGCCATCACATTGAGGTCATGCAAAAGTTTGTCATTCCTCCGGTGCCACTTACCTTCGCCACCACCGCAGCCACGTCTTCACCCGCACAACAGGCAGCGGCGAAAACTCCTCCATCGTTGCTGACACCGTCGCCGCGTCCTTGCCCCCGCCAGCCATGACAGCATCGGAGGCCTCCGAGAACGCGCAGACGCTGCTAACAAAGATCTCCCCGCCCACGCTTTGTGGCGCCCGGTAGGACTACAACACGGTGTCAGGCGTAGGTGAGCTCGGCTCTGGCCAACCGGTGTGGGCACGGACGTGGGCGCGAACATGACATGGAGAAACTACTGCTTTGTGCATTTGAACAACTTTCATGTCCAAAAATCAATTTCCACAAGAGTGAAATTTTCTGCTTTGGAGAAGCTAAAGAATTCGAGAACCAATACATGGAGATCTTTGGTTGTAATCCAGGAGCCTTCCCAATGAGGTAGTTAGGTATCCCTACCCATTTTAAGAAGTTAGCATATACTGATTGGATTAAAGTAGAAGAAAGATTTGAAAAACGCCTTAGTAGTTGGAAAGGTAAGAACCTATCAACGGAGAGGTTGTTTGACATTAATCAATTCTATGCTCCGTAATCTATAAATGTATATGGGTGATGTCCTTCTTTGAGGTCCCAAAGGCGTTCTTAAAACATTGGACTATTTTAACAGTCATTGGACTATTTTAACAGTCTCCATTCTTCTGGTAATGTGACGACCATAAAAGAAAAGATCGATTAGCCAAATGGGATATCCTGTGTCAACCAAAATACCAAGGGCGACTAGGGATTCACAACTTGCAATCAAGAATAAGACTCTACTCAGTAAATGGCTTTATCGCCTAGTAAAGACAGACGCTACTTAGCAACAAATGTTACACAACAATTATCTAGGGACTACACCTCTAGTCCAAGTACAGTGAAGAGCGGAGATTCTCATTTTTTGGGTAAGTCTGATGAATGCTAAACATGATTTCCTTAGTTTTGGAACTTTCCTCATTAAGGATGGATCACAAATAAGATTTTGGGAGAACATATGGTTAGAAAATGCTACACTGGAAGAACAGTATCCCTAACTTTACAAATTAGCTAGAAGGAAACAAGATACGGAGGCTAAGGTTTTGAATACACAACCACCTAATGTATCTTGGCGCAGAGACCTTTTAGGCGATAAGTTAGTGATGTAGAATAATCTTCTCTCATGTCTTACTCACGTTGCTTTAACCCAAGAGGAAGACGAGTTTCTATGGAATTTGGGCAAAAAGGATGATTTTTTTTGGTAAAATCACATTACCTTAGTCTCATCCATCAAAATGTCCCTAACATCAACAAACGACTTTGGAAACTAAAAGCACCAAAGATCAAAATCTTCTCATGGTACATTTGGAGAGGTGTCATCGTAACCAAAGATTGCCAAACGAAATTGGCAAGGTAGTAAATAGTGACGGTTCTGTCGTGAAAATGAAACGATGCATCATCTGTTTTTAGAATGCCGGTTCGCACGTCTAGCTTGGGCCACCGTTTATGGTGCCAATATGTTTGGGAATTGGCTTGATGGGCTTAGAAAAGACTTAAAATCGTTGGTTCTTTTGGGAGCGACAGTGTAGAAATGTAGTTATATTTGAAAACAAGCAACCTTCCTTTTTGTAGCAACCACACATTGGCTCCGTATCTGGTCCATCCTACAGAAGCCTGCTTTCAAGGAGGTGGCTGTAGCAGCGTCTAAATTTTTGGCGCAGGTGGCTATGGACCTTTTTACTCGAGCACATGGGTGACGGTCTAGTCTAAGGATCGATAGTCATTAGGGTGCTCTGACGCTTTATTTTCATTTCTATTTTGTTGGGTTGTGCCTTTCAGGCAGAGGCAAGAAGGATTTCAAGATGTTTTATTGCCTTGATGTATCATTCTTGAAACGGTTTATTGGGCCTTGATCCGCGCCCTGATCGGGGGCGCCCAGCTCATAGAGGGCCCCTGTCACATTGCGCAATAAATAGAGGTGGGCCTGATGGCTCACAGATGAGGTTCAGAGGGGCGCAGCAAGTGACGGAAAACGCCACCAGCCACGCCGCCTCTGCATCATATCGTTGATCTACACCACATTCTTTCCCGACCATCGCTGCCCGTGCGCAGATCTTCTCCACCGAACCAGTACTGGACGGGAGTTAATCCAGGTCAGTAACCTCACACTCCTCTCTCTCCTCTCTCTCGGATCTCCCTCGATCTACTTTGAACAGTACACAACCCAGCTTAGATGCTAAACCTAGGGTTCCCAGGGATTTCAAAACCGGTCGAAAACCGGCGAAAATCGGTCCTACCGGTCATGACCGGTTTTGAAATTTTTAAAAAGATTTGATCGAAATTTGGTCAAATTTTAAAGTATTTTGATCCAAAAACCGGCAAAAACCGGTCTATCGGTTTTACCGGCCCCCTCCGATATTTTTTCCGAAACCGAAATCGAAAACCATGAGGTTCCTGGGTTCTAACAAATTATGGCCTCACTTTGGTTGTGCAACGAGTGAATGCGTCACAGTACCTCCAACAGTGCCACACATGGTCACTATTAAAATCTATCTATTATCATGTTTTCGAATAAGGGGGGAGAGAAAAAAAAAAGCCCATGATTTAGAACAGAAGAGCAGTAAAGCTCAAACTCTATGTAAACTTAACCATGTGATATATACCGCGTGCTGACATTATAGAAAAAAGGCAATTACTCATAAGAACTAATAGTTTATCGTACTTGATGTTTTTAGTGGGCTAACATTTAATCTGCTATGATGTCATCTTTATTTGCTTTATGAGTTATATGACCATTAGTAAAAGTCATGTTACCTAAAAAAACTATATAGTAACTTAGGTGGTGTTTGGATCCATTAGACCCGGGTCTAAAGTTTGGGTCTAAAGTTTAGACTCTAAAACATGCAAATTATGGTGTTTGGATCCATGGTCTAAAGTAGATGTTGTGCACGTTTAGACTCTCTTTAACACCTCTTTTGATGCTAAAAATTTTAGACCATATTTTAGACACAATCACTTTAGACCATATTTTAGACCCCCGTTTGAATCCATTGGTTTAAAATAAGTGCTAAAAGTACAGAGTCTAAACTTTAGACTATGGATCCAAACAGGACCTTAGAATTTGGAACAGATAGAGTAGATCATTGGAGATAAGACTCCTTCGGGAGCATTTGCCGTGGCGACAGGTCGCATCTATCTTAGGTAGACGCCGACACCAGTTCCAGGCACAAGCGGCACTAACATTGGCCTTACCAAGGTCATATTTTACATGCATCCGTGACAGCTAAGATGTCTGATTATGATACTAATTTCTGCAACACTTGAGTCCAGAGATAGTAATTAGATCGGCTTTTCTTTTCCCTGAAACGAAGCGATTAAAAAAACAATCAAGCAGGAACGTGGACCAAGATACGAACACACGGTGACTCAGAGCGGAAGCAGGGGAGGCGTTAACTCAGGGATGTCAAAATTCAACTCCCTCTTCTTCCTCTCTTTCTCCCTAATCCATGACCATCTCCTAGGGAGGGACCTCTGGATCC
This sequence comes from Microstegium vimineum, assembly GCA_022036555.1. Lineage (NCBI taxonomy): Eukaryota > Viridiplantae > Streptophyta > Magnoliopsida > Poales > Poaceae > Microstegium > Microstegium vimineum. The sequence goes on along the minus strand of CM039127.1, from coordinate 21,268,743 downwards.
CGTGCTGCTTCACACCTTTGCAGGAATGTTGGAGGAAGACGCCAGCAGGCGATGGCATGGCGAAGAGGATTTGGGCGACAAGAGGAAGCAGGGCGGCTTCAAGACCGTGCCGTTCATCCTAGGTGAAGTGTTTCTTTAGTCTCAGCTTGCCGATCATATCATAGCTTATCCACTGTCAAGTCAAACAAGAGCTGAGGTATCCGTGCTTCAGCGAACGATTTCTGCGACCGGTTCGCGACGATGGGGTTCAACGCCAACTTGATCACCTACCTGACGCAGCAGCTGCACTTGCCGCTCGTCGAGGCCTCCAACACGCTCACCAACTTCCATGGCTTCTCCAACCTCACCCCGGTCATTGGCGGCCTCGTCGCCGACTCCTTCGCCGGCCGCTTCTGGACCATCACGGCAGGTTCCATCATCTACCAGGTCGGCATGGTCAGCCTGACCGTCTCCGCGCTGCTCCCGTCACTCCGCCCGCCGCCCTGTTCCTCCGTCGGTAATGCTCATGCCTGCGCTCGCGCATCCTCTTGGACACTCCTCATCCTCCACTTGTCGCTGCTCTGCACGTCCATTGGCACTGGTGGCACGCGGCCGTCCGTCATGGCGTTCGGTGCCGACCAGTTTGAGCTCGACAGGCCGCACCACGGCGCGACGCGGAGGTGGAGCTTCTTCAACCTCTACTTCTTCGGCGTCGAGCTCGCTAAGCTGGCCGCCATTACCCTGGTGGTGTACATCCAGGAGAACGTGGGTGGGGGTGGGGGCTCGGCGTCCCGACCATCGCCATCCTCGCCGCGGTCACCGCGTTCGTGTCGGGATACCCTCTGTACGTCAAGATGGCTCCCGGGGGCAGCCCGTTCACACGGCTGGCCCAGGTCGCCTTCGCTGCGTTTCGGAAGAGAAATGTGACCGTGCCGAACGACCCCAGACTCCTGTACCATGACAAGGTGCTCGACGCTGGCATCTCCACTGCCGGACGGTTGCTCCACACGAACCAACTCACGTAGGTCTCCTTATTAATTTGTTTCTATATACACAAACAAACAGATGGATATGTTATATCTTGTGCGAGCCTAAGATAAATAACAATCTCTTTAATTTCTTCAGCTTTTTTGACCGGGCTGCAACCGTGACGGACGGCGACTTGACCAGCAGCGGCGTCCCGCGGCCATGGCGGCTGTCCACGGTGCACCGGGTGGAGGAGCTCAAGTCGATCATCCGCATGCTGCCAATCTGGGGCGCCGGGATCCTCCTGGTCACCTCGGCGTCCCACAACCACAGCTTCGCCATCCAGCAGGCGCGCACCATGGACAGGCGCATCACAGCACACCTCGAGATACCGCCAGCCTCCATGCTCATCTTCTCAAACATCGCCATGCTTGCCACCCTCGCGATCTACGACCGGGTGCTGGTGCCATGGCTGCGACGCCTCACGGGGCAGCCCACGGGCATCACGCACCTTCAGCGCACGGGCATCGGCCTCACCATCAGCATGCTGAGCAACATGGTGTCGGCGGTCGTGGAGCGGGAGAGGAAGCGGACGGCGGCTAGGCACGGCCTCCTGGACAGCCCAGGCGCGACCGTGCCGATGAGCGTGTTCTGGATGGCGCCGCAGTACGCCATCCACGGCATTGCCGACGCGTTCATGGACGTCGGCCGCATGGAGTTCCTGTACGACCAAGCACCCGAGAGCATGCGGAGCTCCGCCGCCGCGCTCTACTGGCTGACAATGTCCGCCGGGAGCTATATGGGCACGTTGCTGGTGACGACGGTGCACGAGAGGACCAAGGGACAAGGGGAGTGGCTTCAGGACAACCTCAACAGAGGGAAGCTGGATCGATACTACTGGCTGGTAGTGACACTGCAGGTGATAAACGTTGTTTACTTCGTCATATGTGCAAAGCTATACACCTACAAGAAGTTAGAGGTAGTAAACCAAGAGGGCAAGGACGACAGAGAGGAGAAACGAAGCGAAGAGAAGCATGTGGAGCTTCAACCTCTGAAAGATAGCGATGAAAAAGACATAGAGCTTCGACCTCTGCTATCATCTGATCCATAGAGGTTTTGCTGTCATATATTTATATATGAAAGATTCAGTGAAGGAATATTGACATAGCACAACCAGTTCCGATCTTGATTCTAAACATGTTAGAAGTTAGAATTTAAAAAAGTTCTGAAGAGAGGAGCAACCCCTTGAGTTGCAAGGAGGATCATCCGTTCCAAGTTACCAACAAAGCCGAAATGTACCACTCATTTCCTTCTGCTGATAAAAGCGTCCAATTTTGGGTCAAAGAAAGCCGAATATTGGTGGATGGGTCGTACATCTACACCTCTCACCAATTGAAGTACCCTCAATTTATCCTCTCTCCTGTCCTGTGCACCAAAAAAACGCTCTACCGTTTCTTCCAACTCAAGACAATTATAGGAATTATACATCTAATATTAAAGAAGACTTGAAATTTTGAACACGAGCAATTTTTAATATGATCAGAAGTGAGGAAATACTATCATCAGGTGACACGCCTACCACGAATGGATACAGCCCAGGACGTGGCCTAGAGTCCTAGACCAAGTTGACGCGCGTACCTAGAATAGGTCCAGATAACCTCTCGTCAGGACTATAAAAATATATAAACCGAGCAGCGCGAGCCATCCCACAAGGAGTACACACACTGACACATATTATCCGTCATTTTTTCTATATGAGCAGAGAATGAGAGAGGGGCCGAAGAAGGCAGATGTCTAGCTTACCCTCTTGATTACACTACTCTTCCAAAATAAATACACATCTTACTTCCTAAAGAATCGAACTTTTTAAAATTGAATCAAATTGTACTAATATTTATAATATGCAATGAGTATTAGATTGAGCATAGAATATATTCATGATATACTTATTTGAAGATATAAACATTGATATTGTTGATATATTTCTAGCTAAATTTAAAAAAGTTTATCTTGAATGAAGTAGACAGGTACTTACACCTCCAATATTTCTTTTCTAAGTTAGGACCCATATTTGTTTTGGTCTTTTGGAGAATAATAAAATCAACTTACCGAACTACTGGAGTGATGTTTTATGCTAACTCTTTTTAGATAAATGTGATAAAGCTTCTTTGGATGCCTATGTGTCCTACTTAATTCATGTGTGAATCAATCCTAACACATATTAGGTCTTATTTGGATATAGGTATATCTATCTCAAACCATATATGTTAAAATGGATTAGAGTAAAACTTAGTTTAAATTAACTTTAATCTACTTCAATATACGTGAGTTGTGATAAATACATGCATATCTAAATAAGTCTTAGAGCATCCTCAACAGTTAAGCCAATCAACTAGCTTATAATTTGCCACATCAGATAAGAGATAGTGTATGAGTTAACGTCTCCAATAATCTGACTCTTCTCCTTCCCACTGTGGGCCCCAATATTCTTTTTTTCCCTCTGCACAGCTTTGGCCGTGCAGTGCACGTGAATGAACAGAAAAGGCAAGATAGACATGAGGGAGCAAGGTTTTACTAACCGTTTCGCAACCGGGAACCGTCCACGGGCGGTTTGGCGGTTACCGACGGTAACCGTCCAAACCGGTCCCAAACCGAACGGTTCGCATTTTGAATTCAAACGGCGTAGTTCAAACGGTTTGGGACCGGTAACCAATTAGGGCCGGTTACCGTCCGGTTTGGGCGGGTACTGCCCCAAACCAAATTTCAAATTTGAAAAAAAAATCGAAAATGCTGAAAAAAATCCTAAAAATATTTCATGATTTATAGAGTTGAATGGTGCAAATTTTTTTCAAATTGGAGTTCGTTTGCTATTTATTTTGACGCGTACAAGTTTGAAAAAAAATAAAAAAGATTTTTTTTCTTTTTTTTCAAACTTGTACACGTCAAAATAAATAACAAACGAACTCCAATTTGAAAAATTTATACACCATTCGACTCTATAAATCATGAACTATTTTTAGGAATTTTTTTAGCATTTTCGATTTTTTTTAAATTTGAAATTTGAATTCAAACCGGTACCGAAACCGTACACGGGCGGTTTGTCGGTAACCGCAGTTACGGACCGGTTTGAAAAATCCTGTGAGGAGAGGGAGATGAGCGCCACGAAGAGGCAGCTCAAGCTGCAGCGTGCAGCGTGCAGGTGATAATGAGCGCGGGCGCCGTCGCCGGAGTACACATGCGTCGTCGAAGTCCTCCAGGCCACCAGATCTGACCTGCATGCGTCGTCGCCGGACTGCCGGAGTACACATGCGTCGTGGCTGGAGTAAACATGCAGGTGATAAAAAGCCAGCTAACTAGTCCATCCTTCTCCAGATCTGGCGCCGTCGAAGTCCTGCCCCGCCGTCGCCGGAGTCCAGTCGCAGCCATGCCGCTGCGGTCCTCCGCTCCTCCCCCAAAATTAATAGCGTGTCAATGGACGCATGGTCGCAGCCGCTGGAAACGAAACGTTACCTACCTCCTGCAGGGTTTACCATCCCGACCGGTCGCCGGGAACCGGTCCAGGGCGGTTTGGCCGCCCAAACCGGCCCCAAACCGAACGGTTTGCATTTTGAATTTAAACGGTGTAGTTCAAACGGTTTGGGACCGGTAACCAGTCGGTTAGGGCCGGTTACCGTCCGATTTGGGCGGTTACCGGCCGGTTTGGACGGTTCCGCCCCAAACCAAATTTCAAATTTGAAAAAAAAAATCGAAAATGCTGAAAAAATTCCTAAAAATAGTTCATGATTTGTAGAGTCGAATGGTGCAATTTTTTTCAAATTGGAGTTTGTTTGCTATTTATTTTGACGCGTACAAGTTTGGAAAAAAATAGAAAAGATCATTTTTCTTTTTTTTTCAAACTTGTACACGTCAAAATAAATAGCAAACGAACTCCAATTTGAAAAATTTGTACACCATTCGACTCTATAAATCATGAACTATTTTTAGGAATTTTTTCAGCATTTTCAATTTTTTTTTCAAATTTGAAATTTGAATTCAAACCGGTACCGAAACCGAACCGGTCCCGAACGGTTTGTCGGTAACCGACCGGTTACCGCGGTAACCGTTCGGTTTGAAAAACCCTGCCCTCCTGCGCTCCACTCGATGGTTCCAGGTTATGTAGACTATAGGAAGACCCGAAGAGTTACCTGCAACATAGGCTGGTTTGTGTCTTTGTGATGGGCCTTCAAAGGCGTATTACCAAATAGAAAATTATACTAATTACTAATTACCTACATGGTTCTGGGCCCTCCAACTCTGTGGGCCCACGGCGGTCGCACTGCCTGCCCCTCCCCTAGAGCCGGGTCTGCGCGGGCGTACTGTGAAAGAGGGAGACAGAGGCGAGTGGGTTCCACGCTTGGCCTTGAAATCTGAGCTAGCTCCGAACCAAGGGATAGTCTCTTGTGTATCCTGCCTTATTTCTCCTCCACATAAGAAAAATGATGACATGAATTGCTATGAGCTAGTTGAGATGACATTGTTGGAGACGCCCTTACGGTGAATACACGGACATCAAACAAGCCGAGTTAGCGGGTAGCCTCACTACTCGAAGTGGTAAACTTGTCACCGTGTGATCTCATCAACGTATAGAAATGAAGCGTGAGCAGGCATGTCGGTTCGCCCACCGATGTATAAAACTATAAATATATGTAAAAAACAACAGATCAATGAAATACAAGCATTCATTCTCATTCTTCTCTCCTCTTCAATCTCTCTTTTACATTCTCGGGGCAATCAATTTCAAACATATTATGTAGTATAAACTACTCTCGACGCCCTGGCAAACGGCTAAGATCAGAATGTAGTCTCTCTGCTTTCTCAGTCGGTTCTCAGTTAAAATGTAGTACATAGTGGTTCGCGTGGCCGGCGTCGGCAACTCTTGTAAATTTAAACTCTTTCTACTTAAATGCAATGATATGCATACTCATGTGTATTCAAGAAAAAAAAATAGCGACATGGTCACCAAGACAGATTAGCCGCAAGTATTAGCACAGAACGTATACGTACACGATACTCAAAAAGATGGTGTCAAGACAAATCAGTAATCACAGCTACTCTACGTGACAAAATATATTCAAAGAGATGTTATTTTCAGGTTTTCACGCTATAATATTCTGAAACTAATTTTGAATATAAATATCACATCATTTCATAAGTTCAATCCAAATATTCAAATAGACAATGATGAAAAAAAGTTTGAACTTGTTAACTGCCCATTGGCCATTTATGACGGTAGGTAGTAAATATTTGAACACTTATTTCCATCTATCGACATGAACACCATACATCAGTGTATAAGAACTACAGACCTCAACAGGGCTTGTGCTCTAAAAATATGTACTTGCAACAACAAAACATAAACGGGAACTCTACAGAAAGTAAAAGTAATTGAGCTTCTCCAACAAAAAGGTTGGTTCAAACACACCATCATTTTTTACTACAACAACTCAGATTATGCTTGGTGTCTTCACAAAATTAAGGTGGCGTCCACATAGGAAGCTACAAATTATTTGTTACATAGCTATATCTATACCAGAACATTCACCTACAGCATCACTGCTTTGCTCTGCCCTTCTACATCAACCGTGCACAAATTAGTTGATGAATTCAATCACAGCTGCTTTAAACATGACAAAATTGTCCTATATAAAAAGCTACCATGGCGAGTATCATTTCCCAAAATTTTGGACCAAGCACTGCCATTCAATACTTTACAAAACCTGTTTGTTTTTGTGCTTTGCCAAGAAATGACTCTATATCACCGTGGAATAGAGAAAGTTGTTTAGCTAAAGCAAAACCACAATACATACCATCCACAGCAGCACTTAATATGCCCCCAGCATAGCCAGCACCTTCCCCAACTGGATATAATCCTCGCAGTGATGTACTTTCGTATGTTTCTCCATGTCGTGAAATTTGTAAGGGAGAACTTGTCCTAGTCTGGAAATAGATCTTAAATAATAAGCATAAAAGTAACTAGAGGATGGAAATATTCTTTTCTCAAATAATCAGGAAAGCTGTGTGTCATCTGAGAATAGAACAGCACCAAAACACACACAAATAAACCCACACTAGAGGGTGAAAATAAAACTTCATCGATAGTACGGGCAAATGATCAACAAGTTGTTATCAAACTAGAAGTAGACTTTCTCATGTTTAACTAGTTGGCGTTTAAAAAATTATCAGGTGAAGAATCATAGGAAAGAGCAGAGAAATTTGCATACCTCCACACCATGAAGTAGGGCCTTGCTAGAAACAAAGCCTGGCATCTGAAAATATTGCATTACAAACGAATCACCGCATGTGGGATTTGAATCATAAAACACAAAATAAGAATTGCCATACCTCTCTGTCAATCATTATTATTGACTGTTGTAAAGCTTCAGTTATGTAAGGAGGGAATAGCTCATGGAGATTAGATGGACGAACTCCTAATCTGTAGCTTGATGGTGGCAGTGTTGTAGCTGAAACAGAAAACTAGATTAATCAAAGCAAAACTAAATGAATACTTACTACCTTAAAAGTTTTAGCAATGCCAGTACCTGACAGTCTGTTGCTGATAAAATCGGTGACACACTGTGCAGGAACAACAAAATTCCCTCCACCCATCATAGCTGCTCTTCTTTCAAATTCTCTCTGGTTTCAATGAGTACCAATTTTTTGTGAGCTTGAGGGCAATTTTGCCATTAAATGCACTACAAACGAAGAAACAAATTGTAGAACATTCTCTCTGCTCATACATTTCATACTAGAACATAATGCATATCCATCATAAACTTTAAGATGGATGGCAGTGATATAAGCTGTCATTATTTTACAATAATTATTGTTGAGCTGAATGTATGAGCCAGTCCATTCAAATGCTTAAGTTGATGAACAAAGGTGAGCAGTATATTTGTTACATTATTTGCATAAAATTCTATATTTTCCACCCACTTGACCATTTGTGTCTTTATCTCAAATTAAATACACAAACAGTAATCACAAAGTTACAGTACCATAAGTCCATAACAAAAAATTAGCTAAGGAACTCCCTAGAATCACTCCTTTGATATCCTTTGAGAACCGCTAACAAGTCAACTTTATCTTTTTAGTTAAAGAAAAGATGAAACTGATCAGACAATATGGATAGTTTCTCATGTCTTTCCTACCCAACTTGATACAGAACTTCTACAAGCACATTTGCAGAGTGATGGAGTGGCCACTAACCAGTAAGATCACTTTAGTTGGAGCCCTTGCCTTTATATCTCAAATCACATTATACTAAATATGTTTCCAGGTTGTATAGAGACAAAATAATTGATTCAAGCATGAGGAACAAATGTTTCCAGGTGGTCAGAAAACCTCTTGCGAGTTGCGACATCTGTATTATTCTAGCGTATTGCTTACTGAACATACACTATTTGAATACAGGTAGACATTAGCAAGTTACTACAGCAATTTGAGTGGTTCTGTTGTTATCACACATAATTCTCATATAACAGTACCTGGAATTCAACACCAGCAAGAGGACCATGGGATTGAAATGGCTTGAAATCATGAGATGATACAGTAACTACAAGAGCTGAGTTTGCCCACTTTGATGCACGCCGTGAGAACGACATGCCATTGATGCACAGTTCTGATGGATTTGTGCTGGTTGGGACAACCTGAATGCATGTCTCAAAAATTTCAAGGAAACGTCATCGTATTATGAGATGGAATATCAGAGAGTGAAGGGAGAGAGCGAGAGCGAGCAAGTGAGAGTGAGTGCCTTGCCTGTCCACCTGGGCACATGCAAAACGAGTAGCAACTGCGACTTGGCTCAGCTATGTCAAGTTCATTCTCTGCGTCTCTTTCACCAACAGACTTTGCTATTTTGTAATCTGCCACAGGTATCCGTCCACGTCCTCTCTGTACTTCAGCCGCCAGTTTGGAGTACTGCAATTTGTGACATTAGCAATAGCATGCATCATATGCTTAGCTACACCAAGCAGACAAGTAGTTGAGCATTAAATCCTTATTTACCAAGCCACAATGTGCAGATACATCAAAGGAGCACAGCAGATACTTCAAAATATTAAAATAGTACATTTTGTTTCCACTATTGTTTTCGGCAATTTGCATCTCCATTTCTCCATGTTTCATGTTTTATGGAAATGATTCAGTTGATGGATTTCCATCACTGCTTTCACCCTAGTATTACTTTATAACTGAACAGCAGAATCACTCATGGAAGCAAAGCTTGAGCTACCCTGGGCCAAGGCTGACCCTTGGTCGGATCCCAGGAACAAAGGCACAGTTCCATGATTCAGTGTCCTGTCTAATAATGTAAGTGAATTCATTCAAGTACTACATATGTTCCTTAGCCTGTAGTACACACCATTACAAAACTGAGTGAAAGACCTTGGAAACAATAGCCAGTTTCTTTATTGTTTCCTTGATTACTAACAGGTCACTCAGAAACAAGTTAACATTCTAAACCTCACATAGTTGGCTTTGGCTTTAATTTTCCTCATTCGAAAATAGCCCTAAACATCAAATATCATGCATGTAATAAAGGTAAAATTACAATTCCTTCTCTATTTGTTATGAACGTTAGTGGTGTTATGAACGTTAGTTCATATGGGAGATAAGGGGGATAATGGCGCCAGGGTTTCTGCCTGACTACCTAAGCATAGGTGAGATTGAGAGCAGCAGGGTGGTGAGACTTAGAGATAGCTATTTCATTCTTGTTCATTCCTTCCATTCAACTGAGTAGGGGGTTACATATATAGGAGCTCAGCTCCATGCTGCTGGCGTCCAGCTCCTAGTTACTGGCGCCAGCTAATAACTACAGCCCACTAATGCTCCCTTAATCTCCTCCTCTTCCTCTTAATTGCCTTCATAACTTAGGCCTCTTCAGCCCCCAGCCTCCTCGGGCTGTGCCTGGCTATACGCTGCCTTGGGAGCTCCCTTGGCTGCATGCCACCATGCACACATGACACTCTTAATGAAATGATACGCAACTCTCTTGCGTGTTTGAGAAAAATAATGGTAATCACACTGGAAAGTGTCATCCAGAAAAAAACATGATCAGAATAAAGAAAAAGGTCTTACTTGGATACTGTTTATCAGTTCTTGGGGATGCTCAATTCTTAAGCCAACCTGTAAACAAGAACCTTTGACTTTAAGTTACATGAACTGAAGTGTAAGCAATTATTATTTAGTAGTGTAACTTGCAAAGATAAAGTGAACGACAGTTGATAAAAGGCTACAGGGGGGAGAATGTCCAAACACTTATGGCCCAGTTTAGTCAAAAAATGAATTCACATTAGGCATTTCTTTTTTTCCGAACGACGCAGGAGAACTGCGTGTCATTTCATTAAGAAGAAAAAGGGGCTACAAAGAAGAGGTCAAGGACCAATCCTGAACCCCCCACAAAGAAGAGGCATTTCTAAAGAAGGCGTGCGATTTGTGTGGGTGCACAAAAGGTTATTACTAGCAACAAGTCGTATTTGAGGCTGGAAAGTAAAATAGGGTACTGGGATATTGTTAAAATAAATAACATTGATAAACTTTTGGTCAAAAAAAAGAACATTGATAAACTATGGTGAAATGTTCAGAAGTTCATTAGCTTCTAATCCACAGGATTAACAGGTTGTCTCATGAGTTGGATGTGTGCTATATCATTTTAAATTTTCATTTCCACAATGCCCACCCAATGAACTTTTGCATTTGAAAAAGCATGGCCTCATATCTTCCATTATAAATTGTCTGCCATGTGACCACTTGATACAACCAACGTAAGTAATATCAACCTAGAATACGATTTTAATAGCATAGGCAACTTACAGCAAAACTTTTTGGGCTCATGTCTACATTATGCTGGCAAAGCATACTATATGTGTCGCGAGCTGAGTGACCAACTGCCAATACAACTGCATCAAATGCTAGTTTCTGGCTGGCAGAACCTTGCCGTGGTTCCACATCAGAGACCACAATTCCTTTTACCTGCCCATCTTCCACTATAAGGTCATCTACTCTAGCATTAAATCTTATGGTAACCTGTTAAAAAAAGGAATATGGTGCATCAGTGCAATGGATCGTGCAGAACAAAAGAAACTGCATAGCTCAATAAACACATTATGCTGAAACTTACACCCAACTCTCTTAAGTGATGCCTGAAATTTCGCAGCAGTGGAACAAGTTTATCAGTACCCAAGTGTGGTTTCCCATCAACTAAAATGTTTGGAGGGGCTCCAAAGTGAACAAATGTTTTCATAACCTGCAATCCAAGAACCACGGTAACTAAAATAACCAAGTTTGATATAGGATTTTGTTTTGTACAAAACAAAAAAGAAATACTCTAATTTATATGTCAATGTATTCAAAGTTCAGACTGTACAAAATGCCTGATACATCAGTTAAAGACGCTTAAAAAAATCAAAACTTAAATTCTCCTGTTGTTGGAGTCGTGCAGTCAAGTCAGTGGACAGTCCACAGAGAAATGGCCTCGGCTCCCTGATCATCTTAATCGCATGGGAGATTAAGAAATACCGCAATGACTGAGTCTTGAACAATGCTTCCAAATATTTCCTTGATGGTTAGAGGAGGAAGGAGCCCTATGGAGCTCAACCAGGGCTCAGGGCATCTGGAACCCTATCTAGGTTCTATTTTCTGTTCTTTGTGGTCTTTTTCTTTGATTGAAGGTGGCTTGCTTGCTCATTGAGATCTAGTGCAAGGGAGGGTTTGGGGTGTGGTGTCTTGGTGTTGTACATTTGGTACTCTTCTTAATGAAATGACACACGCTCTCCTGTGTAGTAAAAAAAAATTCACAACACTAGTTCCTTCAATCAGGAGGCAATGAGGCACATCTCTGAACATAAATTGCAATGTCCACAAACTAAAAGTTAATCGTCCGAACTGGTCAACCTATCCATGATCAGTATGCCATTAGCTTGTTGGATACCATGGAATCTAGAATCTGGTCTCCTGGTGACTAATAGGTCCTAAAAGGCAAACAATGCTGTTTAAAATCCAATATCAAAAAAATACTGTTTAAAAGACTTGGTCAAATATCAAAGCTATTTCACTCAAAAAAAGTCATGCGCTCTTGAACAATTGGAACATGAAAGTGAACTATTACACAACAATATTTGAGGTTAAGGTACAGTAGGAAGTTTTTCACGCCTGGACACCGTGGAAAATAGTGCACTACTGAGAAAATGGTATATCAGACTATGAGAGTAAAGCTTTATACTGAAAATAGATTGATGTAGGCAGGAAGATTCTCACAGCCTGAACACCATCAGTGTTTCTTCCTATCCTGGTCATCAGCTTCCCATCACTCCATGTACCTGCACCACCCTGTTATGATTAAGAACGGAAGATCAAGAATCGATGGCCTTAAGATTTGAAGGAATATGAACACTGGATTAATTATTTGGTCACTCCTTTTAGTACCCAAATGGGTTCTTGATACCCCAAAATCATGTTACAAGGCCTATCTCATGCCAAAAGTACTACTTGTATCAGACTAAACAAGTAAAAGTATATTAAGGGTCCAGATAATTCATAAAAAAGGAAAGACTCGTTTAATCAAGAAAGAAGGTCACAAATTGTTAGACTCAATAATTCAGTGTGAGTTAGCTTTAATTGTACATAAGAAAATAGTTGTGCATGAAAACAGCTTCCCAAAATGGAAAGGTCGTATGAAAGGTTACAACTGAATGTTTTTTTTTATAATTCATTCAGTTCATCAGGAACATCCTTAAACGATCCATATGTAATATAAAGTCAAAACATGTATCTCTTCATTTTTCAGATTATTAAATCAACATACATAGCTCATTTTAAATACGCTAAATCATCAAATTACCTATTTCAATATTGCTTAACAAAGGCAACTCACCCCACTGACCATTTTGTGATGTCTTAGTAGAAAACTAGAAATCACTAGAATACCTCGCCAAAGCAAAAGTTGCTCTCTGATTGTAGGATTCGTCTAACTGCTAGCGCACCAATGTCCCGGCCTCTCTGTTCAACAGGCTGACCACGCTCCAATAAGGTAACTTCTGCACCAAGTTCACCTAGCACAAGGGAAGCAAACAAGCCAGATGGTCCACTTCCTATAACTGCCACTCTCGGCTTCTTTTGTTGATGACAAATCATACCACTATGAGTATCCCTGATTCCTAGTACATTATTGGAACCTTTGTTATTAACATTGAGCATGCTGACCAGATCAGCTGCTAACTTCTCTTCAGGCATGTATTCTACAGCTCCAAGTTTGGGCTCCAACCGAGCAATAAAATCCCATGCCCTTGGCTCTATATCAAGAATCTTCTTAACATCCATATCGACAATGTAAGTGAACTGAGGTTCTTTCAAAACCTGTAGAAGTGACACATATTTTATTATTGCTGGTATGAACAAATATCCATTTTCTGATACTAATAGAAGAAATACAGTTACAAATGTGGTGCAAACTAATCCAGTTTTGTATGATGCATTCCATATAAATATATCTAGGAAAGAATAAGTACATAGATATACTAATTAATTCGACTTTGGAGCAAGCAGATATGACAAAATACTATCACTATTGCAGAAGATCACAATTTTCATAAGACCATAATGTTTACTATTACACTCAACAAATTGCTGACATGGGGGGATGCCTAGAATGGGTGAATAACTATGAAAAAAAAAGTAAAATGTTGCCTTCAATAGAACGCTGACAATTTAACTGTGGAGATCAGGAGATGCATGGTGAATCTTACTATATTGTTTCCTAACATCATGTCTATTTGCCTATTTGGACCTTTGTTATATGAATCGTTTCAGTAGTTTCAACATCAAACATACATATCCCAATATTAACTAAGATAGAAATGATATCATCCCATGAAGAACCTTTCGTGCGTCGAATGACTTGCGGATGACAGTGAAAGCCTCATCAGGAAGCATAGAAGGAACCTGAAGCACAGCAGAATCAATTAGAGACATAATCACAGCACAAGTCTCGACCACAGCAATGACAGCATAAAAGATGAAAGCTGTACTATGAAATAATGAGAGAGCAAGGCAAATCCAAGCAGGCGACCATTTGGATTATAAGTTTGTATATGGGTAGTACAACAGTACAACACCCATCCTACCAGTTAACTTACCACACTCAATCTATGCAGGTTCATAATGCAGCCTGGCAATGTTGACGTTACCTTAAAACATGCAGATGTTAATCCAAATGCATACCCTACCTTAGTGCCAAACCTACATTTGTCAGGTACTATATTTGAACTGATATCAAAAGGAGGTTTTGCGCGAACACAGGGATGGTGCAAGTGGATACGAAGAGTAGATGTCAGATTAAACTAGCTTAATTCCGGGACAGTTCCTAAAACTCAAGCAACACAAATTGCATACCTCAAGTCTAACTACTTGAAAAAGGAGGTTACTGACAACTTAAGGGATTGTGCACGAGACTAACCTAGGAGGAACTAGGCAGTGTTTCCATACGAAAAAAATAGGCACCCAAACTCGAGTTGAAAAGGACTCGAATCTGGATGGTTGGGTGCATAAACATACATCCCAAACCAACAAGTTAGAAAGAAAATAGGCACCCAAGAAATGGATGTTGTTTCTTTTTATTGCTGGTCACCTCACGATTGTTGCTGGATGGCTGACCGCCTTGCTCAGGGAGGGCTCCCATATCCTTCTGCATGCCATCACTGTGATTAATCTGTGGAAACAATCAACCATCTTTCGCTATCCTGTGTATTTGCACGTGAGTTTTGGCTTAAGTTGCTGCATAAGGTTGGTCTCGATTCTTGTGCCACAGCCGGATGATTGCTTGTTGGAAGAGTGGTGGAACAATTTCTCTTCCAGTGTTAACTAAGGAGCGTTGCAATGGAGAGGAGGCGTGACAGGAGAGGAGGTGGTGGGTAGGAGAAGGGTCACCTAGCTGATACCATGATAGTCGAATAATCACTGTTGTCCCATTGATTGATCAAGTGTTTATAAAAGGAGTTACATGACTCTTCAACTATTGAGACTCTTCATTCTAGACTATACACATCATAATATTAAATTATTAACAATCAATTTCAGAAGGGTGTCAATTCTCTTATTATACTAGGAGTCTGGACCTTGTGGCTGCACCACAATAGTTGTGTGTTTGATGGGGCATCTCCTAACCTGGCTACAGCTCTTTTTTGTGGTGTGTGTTTGTAAAGGCTCTTACTATTTTTCTTCTTAATTCAATGATATGTATCTCTCCTGCTTCTTCAAGAGAAAAAAAAAATGGGACTGTGCACATGCCAAGAGAAGATACAATCATGTGCTAGAAGTTCAGCTTCACTTTCTACCAGCATTCAAAGTTAAGCATCGTCAAATGCATGAAGGCTCAAGCCTACGGTTCAAGGCACCAAACCTCTGTTTCAGTAAGGTATCGCTGATTCACTAAAAACCTCCCAATTGCAGGGCATTTCGAATTAAACTTCTCATCGATTTAAAGAGGTGGTTGATTAGCGTACCGGGAACTTGATGGCTTTGGCGATGGCCTGGAGTAGCGGCAGGGAGATGCCGGTGAAGTCCTTGCCTGGGTCGTCGCGAGCGGGGACGGCGAGCTTCGAGAGCCGCCAGTACCCGGACTCCCTCCCCTTGCTTCCCTCCTCCGGAGCGGCCTGGCGTAGCAGCTCCTGTTGTCGCTTGTTCAACCGCTTCTTCTCCGACGGGTACCGCCGCTTCCCCGTGCGCTTCGCGCAGCGCACCACGGCGCCCCACCCGCATCGGCGTGGCCGCGGGAACGAGCTGGTCGCGCCATGGCGGGCGTGGCTAGGGCTCGGGCGCAGAGACTGGGGCAGCGGGAGGGAGAAGGCTGTGAGACTGAGGCTCGGGGCGGAGGCGGTCGCGAACGACATCGCCATGGCGCGGCCGCGCGGATGATGGGCTGGATTGGAAGAAGGCAGCGCGGGCCTGTGTGGTCTGTGGATAAGAGTGGGTAAGTGGGTTTTAGACTGAGGTTTATTCCATACGAGGCCGCGTGTTCATTTGAACACTCAAATTTATGCAAAGTGAGAATCAAAATGTACTCCCTCTATTCATGAATAAATAGATTCAAGAGTTATCTTGAGTTAATTTTTTAAAACTTTAACTAAATTTCTACAATATATTTGCAAATTATATTTGCCTGGGTGGCTGGGTAGGGAAAGTATATTGTTTTTACATAAAACAGCTTTTCCTACATTCGCGATGCTTCCTTCATTCACAATAAATATAATTCGGAACTTCATTCGGCGAACAAATTTCACCAATCTAGGGATAATTGTGCAGGCAACACATTCGAAATTCGTGAGCAGAGGCATCAACTAATCATTAAAACACTTCATTATATTGGCTTTTCCTATATTCGCGATGCTTCCTTCACAATAAATATAATCCGGAACTTCGTTCGGCGAACAATTTTCACTAATCTAGGATAATTGTGCAGGCAACACATTCGAAATTCATGAGCGAGGCATCAACTAATCATTAAAACACTTCATTATATTTATATATATTACTATACTAGTACAAAGTTGTTCTCAGTTATTGTCTTCCCTCATCAACTGTTACATTTCCAGCTCTGCGATCGGAGTATTACAGGATCATACACCAGAAATAGGTGAGTATAAGAACTCGACCACATAGAAGCACAAACCTCACGGGTTAAGGTTGAACTTGCAGAACATTTTGCCAGTCCACACTACAAACCTTCGACAAACTCAAATTACCTCAGGCCGAGTGCAAGTCTTAAAAGTAAATTTCCATTGTTAGAAAGCAACGCCGCATGACTGCATTCATCTACCTCCAATGCATCAGATTTCCCAAACTATCTAGCCGCTCATGAACCAGAAAGCTGCACTGGCCCCAAGGTTAGTTCACAAGGTGGGGGCTGGCACTCTTGAAAGGAAGTGTGCACGAGTAGGTCACGTATCTGACACCATCAAGCAGAACCACGACAAATATCCTGGAGAGGGGTCTTGGTGATACTCTTGGATCACCATCCCCATTGCCAGTCTCCCTGGGATCAGCTAGCACAGAGACGATAACTGATGATGCTGGTGCTGGCTTGCTATCAGGTACCTTGCTGCTTTCAGAAGTGCTGTTAAAAGCCTGAGGCTTTGTGTTATTCACTGTTTTTCCAGGGAGTGGAATTGCCTCGTTATACATGATCCTCCTATTTTTCAGCTTGCCCCCATAAGCAGGAGCAGGCTTCGGAATTTTCTGGGTAGCATTGACACTTGAGGAGTTCACAGTTGGAGAAGCAGGTATAATTCCACCAGATTTGGCCGAAGCTGCGGAAATATCGAACTGGAATACCTCAGTGCACATTCCCGAGTTCAAAACGGGTCCTGAAAATTGTTACACACAAATCTTTACTCAAGGACTATCAAATCTCAACCAGACAGTTGGAAATTCTGCCACAAAATGTTTGCCAAAAATCTGGATATTCTGACATACCGACTAAACATTACTGGAATGTCAAAAAAAAATTGAACACAGAATTTATCGTTGAGAGTTCCAATTTGTTGCCTCTTCTGATTTTATCAGGAAAAGCAACCGCTAGAATTAAATCTCTGATAAAAAAACAGTAAACTTCATATTTGAGTTCCAAAACTATCTCCGAAGATGCAGAAACTTTACTTGCAAGTTTGAACTTTGAACTAGGCTTAAAGCTTGTAAGATTTTTGTGAGCATAGGCTGCAAATTTAAGTATGCACTGTTTGTAACCTTAGAAATGGGTGATGAGAGCAAAAGCATAGATCAGCATACAAAGATCACCCCATCCAAGTTGAAATTTCCTTGCTGGCATTGTACATGGCCAGAGAAGTTATATAATCAAGCATATTAACAACACAAGTTCTATCTCCAAGGAATTAGCTAAAAATACTAGCCAAATTTAGTGATTTAGTTACTCTCTAAAATAGATAATATTATATTACTCCAACAGACTCTGTAAAATGAAGAGACTAGATGGCTAGTGAGGTAGATTATCCAAAAGTAGAGAGTGAATGAGAAAAAATGGAGAGCTACTAAATTTGGAAAGTCATTTACAGAGTTTGTTGGAGACGTTTTTTCCTTTCATAATAACCAAATTTACATTTAGAAAACAATTTAGCTAATCTCTTGGAGATGCTCTATGAGTCCATATGGCATGGTCATCAAATTATAGAAATCCCCCTCCCCCCTAAAAGAAAGATACCTCAAGTATGGGCATAGTTCCATTTTCTTGCGCGCTACCATGTCATGTTACTAGCTGACAACTTATACACTCCCTCAGGTCACAATAGATGACGTTTTGGACAGGAAAATGTAACTAATTACAAGTCAATTTTGCTATCCAACCAAAACATCATTTAATTATGATTCAAGGTAGTAGCTTTATTTCCCATCTAACTTTTCCTTGCGTGTTTTCTAGATTCGTATTTTTAAGAGTTAAATGCACTAGGTGCCCTCGAACTTGTAAGCATGTGTCACATAGGCCCTTGAACTTTGAAAATGCATTTCTGACCCCTTAAACTTGTTAAGTGGTACACCACTGGCCCATACTTGCCACGCGGGTATTTTTTGCCAATGTGGCATTGCTACGTGGCAAAAAGTTAAGCATCAAACCCCTTGAAACTCAATTCTGTCATCGGTGTAGGAGCTGCCTCCGCATAGAGGTGCTCGCGAGGAGAGCATCAACGGCTAGAGGATGGGGTGGCACCATGGTGTGTCGCAAAAAGTACGACCCTAGCCGCCAATGATGCTTCTCCTACTTGTAGGCCAGATTGCGTGCGTGTGGCCCCGGTCGGCCATGCTTCTGCGCGTTGCTTCGGTCATACCATGGCCAGTCACGCGCGGAAGCATTGCTGACAGGAGCCACGTGCCTGCAGTTTGGCCTGCAACTAGGAGAAGCATCGCTGGCAGCTAGAGTCGTGCTTTCTTTGACGCGCCACCTCACCCTCCAGCTGATGATCATCCCCTCGTTGTCCTTCCTGTGCGGAGGTGGCTCCCGCGATGATGACAGTGACACGGATTGGGTTTCAAGGGGTTTGGTGCATCTTTTTTGCCACCTAGCAACGCCACATTGGTAAAAAAAATACCTGCATGGCAAGTATGGACCTGTGGTGTACCACTTAACAAGTTTAGGGGGTCTGAAATGCATTTTTAAAGTTCAGTGGCCTATATGTACCACTTAACAAGTTTAAGGGGTCAGAAATGCATTTTCAAAGTTCAGGGGCCTATGTGACACACGCTTACAAGTTCAAGGGCTCCCGGTGCATTTAACTCTATTTTTAATTAGTGAAGTTTTAAATTTTATATTATAATATTGGCATACCCCGAATGAATAACAAATACAAGAATTGTTATCGATTACCACATCACATAAGAGGATGTCTGAATGCTACACATGGTGACAAATGAATTTCATGATGAATGTCCTACCACAAATAATATGACATTGCTAAACAAATTAAACATCAACTCGCTTACCTTCCATTCCTTCACGAAACCACTGTGGCAGTGGTGCATCTGGTGGGAACGTCTCTTTTGAATTCATATCCTTTCCAGATGGGGACAGATAGCGAGCTATAGCAACACGGGTCTCCTTGTGATCTTTAACTGACTGATCATTTGAGCCCTGATGTGCCACTGCTTTCTCACTTGCAAGCACAGAATGAATAATCAAATTCCCATTGATCTTAACATGTTTTCCATTCCTCGGCACATACAACAACGCAGGCAATATCTCACTGGAGTCATTTGCAGCTAGATGCTTCTGCCCCGCTCCATCAGCATGCCCAGCAATCATTCCAGGATCAGTACTGATCATGTCACTACTGTTTAAACCGCCTTTAGGTCCTTTACCATGGTTAGTTACACTAAACACCCTAGCATCAGAATGGCCAAAATTTCCAAACATCGCATTGTCGTTCCTTCCTCTCATTCCAAGACTATGATTGAACCCAGGAACAAAAGCACCAAAGACAAGTGCAACAAACAGCAAACCAAGGAGGCTAATACTTGCCAACTTCTTGGTCTTGGTCTTGGTCTTGGTCTTGCTCTTGCTCTCCACAGACTTCTTGACCTCCGGTTTCTTGGATACCTTCGCTGCAGCTGCTGCCTGCTGTGGCTTCAATCTCGGGATTGGAACAAGTGGGACATGGGAGCCATGAGGCCGCATTGCATACCCAGGAACCCAGGGGAAATGAATGCCTGGCAGTGGTGGCGGTGGATACACCCCAGGTGGCGGGCCACTCACTCCGGCACCACCGAGTTTCTGCCTCAGTGTGGCGTTCTCGGCCGCGATGAAGGAGATCTTAGAATTGAGGTCATTTATCACCGAGTGCATCGATTTCACCTTCTCCTCCAGCTCCTCGACGTACCGCTTCTTCCTCTGGCGAGAGAGCTGCGCGCTCTCACGGTTCCGCATCAGGCGCGCAGTCCGGCGCTTGTCCTCTTCCTCGCCGCCCGCGCACATCTCGTCGGAGTCCTCCGCGACGGCACGCGACGCCGATGCAGATGGGGAAAGCTCCCCATCGCCGGATCGGCGGCACTTGGCCCCGTCCGAGGTCGCTTCTCCAGGACTCGCCTGCTTCCGCTTGAGGCTCCAGCTCGGGGCGGCGCCGCTCCTACCCTCGTCCGAGTCCTCGTGCTTCACGTCGCGGACGCCGGCGTTGGCCACGGCGGAGTTAGCGCCGGAGGTGGCCGGGGAGGACGCGGTGGGGCCGGATCCGGCGGCGGAGCCCTCGCCGGAGTCGTCGCCGTCGTCCCCGCGGTCGGGGGACCGGAGGAGAAAGTCGTCGATAGAGAAATCTACGGGCAGGTCGAAGTCCAGGCCATCGCAGCCGTCGTCTCCGGCGAATTCACCAAGCGGGAGGCCGCCGGCATCGAGGGGGATGTCCGGGTCGAAGAGGTGCGCCGGGTAGTGGCGGAGATCGAAGGGGGAGGGGTCCAGGAGGGCCGTCTCCGCCATGGCTGCCGCGTCACGAGGAACAGGACGGGGAGAGTTGGGGTTCGTGCTAGGGTTTTGGCATCGTTGAGGTGTAGGCACGGGAGGAAGGAGCGGTGTTTTGGAATGGAAGTCACGGGTAGGGAGTGCGGACGGAGTCGGGGGGTTGACGAGCTCGTGCTCGGGACGTACCACTCCCCGATCCGGTCTTCCTGCTCGAAGTTTTACCAGAACGTAGCATTTTTTTTCAACTGACAAGCGGGGCCTACACTTGTTCTGGGCCCATAAGTCATTGGTTGATAAGTAGACGTGGGCGCTGTGAGTGCGTGGGTAGCAGCTGTAGATCTGGACTTGCTACTGTTGGGCACTGGCGGCTTGGCGTGCTCAAGGCGCTTTAAGCATGAGTAACGCAAAAGTTAAGAAGCCTGGGACTGTGTGCGCTGGCGTGTGGGGTCATGGTTTGGATAGTGTTAGGTTTAGCGGACGTGGGTATGGATAGAATCGGTTACAAAAGTTTACAGGGTCTGTTCGCGAAGGTTCTGGTGGACGAGTCAGTGGGTGAGTGGTGCAGGCGTGCAGCGAATGTGACGATTTGGATAGGTAACTTTAGTGATTTTTTGTTGTCTTAATATAAGTTAAAATTACTGACACTATTATAGGGGATCATGTACTACTATAAGATAAAACCAACGTATTTACCCTGTTGAATCTTGCAGGTGCAGCTAGTACGTTTAAATTCCTTTTGTTAAAATTAGGGAACATACGAACATAAGTCAATTCTGCTTACCGTTCTACCACTAATAAGAAATTAAACGTACAACAGGCCAGCCGTCCAATATATAAAAAAAACACTCCTCCCTTCATTAGCTGCCGAATATGCCAATGAATAATTCAGTGAAAGCTCTTTCTAACCTTCAATCGATGGCAGAGAGCGGGCCTCATCTTTACAGAAAAATAATGTTCTTATTATACTTTCTTTTATTACTGAAATCGTGTACTTCGCTTCCTCTTATCCCACTTTTACGGCGTGTGGAATTGTGGCGCAAAGTTTGCACATAAAGGCTTCGGCTTCGTAATCTTTGATCAGATTCATTGAGTGCTGAGGCGTGCTTTCATCATTTTGCCTGTGACTGTGAAGTTTCCCTCGCGTAGAAGCAAGAAAAAGACTACGGACAGACCACGGGACAGTCTGGGTCTCTACTTAATTTTAGGGCGTGGCAATCCTTTTTTTTTCCAAGTCAATCAATCTTAAATTTGATTTATTATATAAAATTACTTATATTTATATTGCTCAATAAGTATCACATTACATTGAGAATTATATTATATATATATATATAAATTATATTTATACTAGTTTTCATAAACTTATTTAAACTCAAGAAAAAATATTTTAGTTAAAATTTAGAATTGTGATCTTTTAAGGGCGGAGGGAGTATGCTTATATGCCTCTAGGAACAATCATCAAAAGGGTGCAAGTCAGGTGAAGAGCTAGATTTATCTCATTCACTTCAAGTCGTGTAAAACAATATATATTTTTCTATTCTTGTAGTGCCAAATTTTATATTTAAATATGCATATCATGAATTTAAATTTACGTTTAAAATTGACCATGTTATAAAATCATTAATTAATACATTTAAGAGTTAAATGTTTTTCTCAAACTTGGTGTAGTTGGTTCTAAACTTTTGTTCAATAAAGACATGTATGGATGAATGTATATGACATATGTATGGCATCTTTAAACAACTTGAATATAACTAGGAATACTAATCATCATACAAATACAAGATGTTCCGATCAGATTTTGTTTGTATTAGTTTTGAAACTTAGCACTGTTGTATACGAACCCAACTCGCCCACGGTCGCGTCAAAACCTCTCGCTTGATCAAACTTCAAAGCCTCATAACGTGTTTTCTTTACTATTATTTTCACATTTATCATGTTATATTTTTATCATTTACCTTAGTATTTTTCACATTTATTTGAATATAGGAAATAAAAAACATTAAAAGATGAGGACGGAGAAGAAATCGACTAAAACTCAAAATCCAAGATGTTTCTCCGGATTTGAGTATATTTCCTATACAAGAACCCTCGTCTGCTCGTAAACCACAAATAAAATAGGCAACACACAAATATAAAAGCTAGGAAATTTCAAGCACTAAGAGCATTTTCAAAAATCTTTCTAAATACCACTCTCTAAATCATCATTTCAAGAGTCATTTGCATAAAAAATACTTTCCATATAATTTCATTATCTAATAGTTTTATATATCTCATACACATGCTAGAGAATCATTCTTGTCTTCTATTTTTTGGCTAGCGAAAAATCTAAAATAAAAGAGGGCTATATTTGGATGACCATTTAGAATAGGAATTGGTGTGACCTGAATTTATGAACTAAGAGCATTTTTCAAAAGACTCTTTATATATTTCCTATTCCTAAATTAAAGGAATAGATATTTTGGTGAAAAACACTCTCCAATAGACTCTTCAACTAGATATCCAAATATAGATATGGTCAATTTCGGATTTCTCACTAGCCAAAGATGAAGAGTGAGAATGACTCTCTAGACTATGCATAAAATATATATATAAAATAAGTTTTACTCAAATGGCTCTCCAAATGAGGATTCGGAGATTTAATAAAGGTTCTTAAAGATCAAACCTCAAACTGTAAACTCAAAATTTTAAATAGTTTCTTATCCAATATAATGCAAGTAAATGTACCTTTAAACCTAATATTATTAGAACCAGATGAAGCCATGGTTCATCACAATAAACTATAGCTTTAAAACTTTAAAGAAAGGTGTACAACAATAGAATTGTAACATTCTTATTCTTATTTTTATTAACGTTTGATATGTTTTTTCCTTTGCTAGTTTTTATATACTAATAAAGTTGTCAAAACACTAGCTAAAATTTTAGCTAAAGTTTAGCTGGTTTTAGCTACTTCAACATAGCTAAAACTAGCTAAAGTTTAGCTGGATTTATTAGCTGGTGCATCCAAACATCTAGCTACAGTTTAGCTATGAGATTTTTTAGCTAGCTAAAATTTAACTCTGAAATTTTAGCTAGCTAAAATTTAACTCTGAAATTTTAACTAGCTAAACTTTAGTTGTGTGCTTCCAAACAGGCCCTTAGTACGGCTCCTATAAGATGAGTCGTAGGGCCTATATATTGGGCTGTGCCTACACATTCCAAAACCATTAGCCCATGAATAGAATTGGCCCACGAGCCCGTGTTGCCCGACGGCCTTACGCACTAGGAATGTGCACGGCCACTTCATCAAAAAAGAAAGAAAGAAAGAAAGAAAAGAAACTAGGCATGTGCACGGGCCTAGCTCGCGGCTCGGATGCCGGATGCGTGTTGCGTGGCCACCGTGTCACCGTCCATCCGACACCTGTCGTGGTTTGGTGAAGCCGATGTCCGGACTGAAAAACACGGCCTCGAATCGCTGTCTCCTCGCGCCGACAGTCGGCGGTAGTTTCGTTGCACAAGAATAGTACTACAGTACTAGTACTTGCGAGTCCCGACGTGCATCGTCGCACTCAAGGTCGTGATTGGTTGCTTCGCGAAGTTCAACAGGTTAAAATCATTGCCATTTGCCAAGGTAAAGCATCGCCTCATGTCTCTGACTTGCAGGCCAGTGTGAGCCTGTGAGGAGAACAAAGGATCAATGCTACCGTGAACTGCTGGGATTGAGATGAGTCCCAAGCTGTTGTTAATACTAATCGTCTTTGCCGTTGCCCTCGTTTTTATACTTTACGTCTTAATTTACCTCACTCGCATTTGTTCGTGCCTTGTTGTGATATATGAACTATGGAGCATGTGTAGTGCAGGAGTATAGTGTAAAAGGAGACGAATATAAAGTGCCTACGGACTACGGTGGTACGGCCGTACTTAGTCAGAACTCCACCTGTTCAGAACTTTTTCCAACACAATTGCTATGGCATTACCAAGGAAGTGAAACGGTACGCTATAGACAAATTAGGGAGAAAATTGGAGCTCAAAAGGTCGAGCAGTGTAGAACAACTTTGCAGAGGTGTTTGGTTCGAAAAAAAATCTCGTTCTAAATAACATAGTGCGTCATTAGTTAATTCTTATCCCCTCCATCTTTAATTATAGGCTTTATTAGATTCATACCATTACAATTTTCAACTTTGAAAAAACACCATTATCATTTATTAATTTGAAGAATACCATTCCAATTTTTCGTTTCCTGTAAAAATTCACAAAATACGTATTGAAATGTCTTGGACTCACCTGCAGCGTATGCGGATACGTATACTTCATTCCAGCCCCTCTCCTTGTCACTGACGTGTGGGCCCCATATGTCATATTCTTCTTTCTCCTCATGTCACCTTCCATTGCGGACGTGCAGCAGCACGCGAGCACTCTGGCAAGCAGCAGCAACACACAGACACACAGGCGAGCTGCAGCATCAGCACACGGACACACGTGCGAGCAGCAATAGCACAAAGCCACGATGGCGAGCAGCACGCGAGCGAGTTCCCTGGCCGCGAGCTCCATGGCGGCCGTGTGCTCCACGCACCAACCAGGCCGCGAGCTCCCTGCCGAGAGCTCTGTGTGCTCCGCCCAGGCTGCGACCTCTCCGGCTGCGTGCTTTGTGTGCAGCTTGGGCTGCAGGCTCCGCTGGCCAGGTGCACCCCACCGCCGACCGCTTGCCCGCATTACTGCTGCGGCGCGCTCAAGCTGCAGGCTCCGCCGGCTACATGCACTCCACCGCCGGCCACTCACCCACGTGCTGCTGCGCGTCCAGCAATGGAAGGTGGCAAGAGGAGAAAGAAGAATATGACATGTGGGGCCCACGCGTCAGTGACAGGGAGAGGGGATGGAATGAAGTATACGTATTCACATACGCCTGCAGGTGGCTCCAAGATGTATCCACACGTATTTTGTGATATTTTTATGAGAAACAAAAAATTATAATGGTATGTTTCAAAATAGACGAATAGTAATGGTGTTTTTCTGAAGTTCTAAAATTATAATCGTATGAATCCAAAAAACCCTAAATTATAAGTCTGTTGACGCTAAAAGTGGATCTCAACTCCACACTGTATGAGGCTCTGTAAAGAATGTCGTGGAAGCAGAATCCTGATCTCCTAAACCTCAGATGGCAAGGTCGTGTCGGTTGATTTGATCTCGAGGCGTGCTAGTCAATTAGACTTGCAATTGACAAGGATGCAAACTATCAAATTATAGAACTTGCCGATTGTTGCTAGACAGTTTCATAATGTATGGCTCTCAAATAGTTGATGGTCATAGGAAATTGACTAGTGAGTCAACTCTTAGCAGTGTAAAGCATATTAATAAGATTCGAATAACTATTCATGATGTATAATCAGTAAAACATGTAATTAGTCAATCTAATCAATGTGTTTGTTGATAAAGATGCAATACATACAACATTTGTCAACTCAAGCTACCAGATCGATTAAGCATACCAAATAAAGACTAATCATCAACAGAGGAGTGTTTCCATACAGCCATGATGATAATTAACCCAATAAGATAACTTATTTACTAATAGTGGGTGTTCCAATGCAGCCATGATAGTAAAAAAACCAAATTACGTTCAATATGCTCAAAGAATATAATGTTTGGATTGACAACTACTCATGCATCGTATGAAGAAAGCATAATTGGATGGGCTATTTAGCCGATACATGGTCCATGAGGCACGAACAAGATCTATCTGCATAATTACACCTAGATCTAAGACTAAATAAACGTAGCCTAACACACTTGATAGTGGGGTTCTGAAGATACAACCGATAACAAGTATATTAAACCAAACCTATTTATTCTTAGATCAATCCATAGCTAGTTAAATATCTCGAATGCACAACATGTAACAATCATGATCAACAGATTAGCCGATAAGATCGTAGATCTATTATTTTGACGGGTATACGCATGAATGTACACAAAACGATAGATCTAGATAGTATTGTAACTTAGTGTAATCTGTTAATTGTGATTGGGCAAGATATTGTTATAATAAATAAACAGATTAAAACAAACAGTATCGATAACTTAATGAATCTATCAGATTGCCAATCTAATAGAGTCGATAACTAGCTTGAACGATTACTCATGTAAAATTGAAGTAATGCAGCCCATGAACAAAGATTCAAACCGATAAACAATGCAGCCGTACAAACAAGACATGAATCGTGACTATACTTACAAGCAAATCGGAGGTCGATCTAGCCGATGCAGCCCTGTTTATTAAAGGTTTCACCAAGATCTACTCTACTCCTATTCCTATGGTTTGACCGGGGCCGAAAGGGTTTGTGTTTGATTGGTGGATGTCTTACAGATGACTTAGGCTTTGCTATTATAGATCATAGCATAAGTCCTAGTCCAACACGTCCATTAAACTAAATAAGGAAATAAATATAACTTGGGCTCCAATCTTCTCCTTCAATAGAGCCCGGCGTGCGTAGCTCTCCTCGATTAGTTACTTCAGTCGATCATTTTGGCCTACCCAAACAACAACCGTTTGAGTTTGTCATTAGGACCCACCTGTAATACGTCAAAATATGGTGTCAACAAGTCATTCTAAGAGTTTTAAAGAGTCAAAACATTTTAAATTTAATTAAAATTATAGAGAAAATTATAAAAATTTATAACATAAAAAAATGTACTATGAAAAATGACATGTTGTATCATTAGTTAATCCTTAGGATTTATGACGTGTTTGGGATCACTGTTACTCACCACACGGTGCGATAAACGTATAGTGGTCCTCGTGCAGTGGCGCCAAAAACACATGCACTAGTTCATTTATGTCTTGTTTGGATGCACATGTATCTCTCTCAAACCACATGTGTTGGAGTGTATTTGAAATAATATACACTCCAATCCACTTCAAATCATGTGGTTTGAAAGAGATACATGCACATTCAAACAAGACTTTATGCGTTTCCAATAACATGTGGGAGGAAAAAAATTATCACACCGCAGGAGCAAGCGTTGACACGATTCTTGGATTGTTTTCACCTGGCCACAAGAAATGCGGTCCTAAACACACCCACCCTCATGTATGATTTTCATCACGGAAAATAGTTGGTACTATAAATGATGAACTACTTGACTTGAAACCATCGCTAGAAAAAGAAGTACATCATCAAAGTTCGATCTAGTCAACTTCTTTCTTTCAGGGGCATCCTTTGGCCTGTGTGAGCTGAACAGCCGGCATGTCGCGGAGCAGCATCGCAGCCGCTACGACATTTTGGCTGGCGCGGTTAAAGACTCGGGGTTCGACGGGCCCCTCCTCGACGATCTGCCGGTGGACTTCCCGGGCCCGCTCGCGAGCTCCTCCACCCTGAGGACGCCCTCGATCCCGCTCGAGGGCATGCTCGAGCTGCTAAAGACGCAGGCGCTCCTCCTCGAGCTTGCTGAGAAGCTCTCGGACCTGCGCAATCTGGACGTCTAGGGGTGGCTCGGCTCTATCAGGACTTGGGGGGTTGGCATCTCGAGCTGGTGTAGCGTTGGCCCCTCCTCCTTCTTCGGTGGCCGCGGTGTCGTCGACGTCGTCTTGCGGGTCGGCTTGCTCGTCGAGGTGGAAGCACTCCCGGGTGGAGTCGTAACTCTCGTCGGGAGAGTCCGAGTCGGGGTCGGCGTGGTAGAAGTGGGGGAAGGACCCCCTGCGCTCCTCCGCCAGGCGCCGCCGCAACGTGCCCCATGTGCGGGGCAGTCTTGGCTCGCCTGGTGAAGAGGTGGTGACGGGAACGGCCGTCGCACGCGGCGGAGTCCCTGGAGACCCGCCACGTGTTTGTATCTGCAATCCCGTGAGGGCGAAAGAGAGCCCTGCACTGTCGTGGTGCCTGCGCGGGAATGGGTCACGCGGTGGTGATGGGGTCGAGTGTGTCGGAGAGGCGACGGGGACCCCTGGGGACGACGGCGTGGCAGAGCCAAAGTCCCATTCGGAGGGGCGCCCGCCCTCGGCCCACAAGCATGGGTCAGACGGATTCCCAGGAGGAGGGACTGTATCGCCAGCTGGGGCCGGGGAAACGACATCCGGCACCTCAGAATCCATACGACGACGAGCGCGTCGGAGCCGCTCACGTCTCCTCCTGATCGCAGGCCAGAGGCGTAAGCAGAGGTGCCGTCGCCTGACCCTTGCTGGCCCCGGCGTACCGGAGCTGCTGATGTCCAGGCCACGAATGGAGGAAAAGACTATGAAGTCGCCCTGGTTCGTGGATACGAACCCTAGGCTACCGAACCAGACGACGGCGGTGAATGGAAACGGTGGGATGGTGGAGTCCATCTGAGAGAGTAGTTCGGAGTTGATCGACACGCAATTCCCCCTACCTGGCGCGCCAATTGTCGGTGTTATGACCCGGGGGTCAAGACCACCAACGAGTAAATTTGTATATCGCGTGCTCCCTCTCTCAGACGTGATGCAAGATGGACACAAGGTTTATCTTGGTTCGGGCAAAGAAGGTCCTACGTCCAGCGGGGGAGGATGACTTGTATTATCTCGCACCCAAAACGTGCTCGTACAGGGGGGGGTACAAGCTGTGTTACACGGGCTTGCTCGGAGTGAGCTGCGGTCTAAGGCTAGCGGGTTTGCCCTAGGCTGCGGGTTTGCCACCCGAGGGGTCGATCGAGTGGCGGGGTGTGTATGCGTGGAGTGTGAGAGTCTGAACTGAAGTCTCGGAGATCTCAGGATCCAGCTTATTCTACCTCGGCGTCCCCTTTTATAGACCAAGGGGAGGTCCGAGGGTACAGGACCCTAACTGTGGCGGTATGGGTGGCGTGTTCTCGGCACAGTGTTGGCGAAGGGACGACGTTCACTGTGCTGGCATGGTCTTCCCGTCCTTCTGGCGTCTCCGGTCGTGGTGGCGGTAGAAGTCGCCGCGGCACAGCGTCCACAGACGGGCACGAATCCCACGACTGAAGCGGGACGGGGCGGATGGGATGGCCCCCATACTGGAGTTGTTGGAGAAAGGGGTCGAGCCCCTCGGTCGAGGGGGGGGGGTCGAGCCCCGCGTGGCTCTGTCGCATTCCCGAAGTCGTCATCGAGGGCCGCACTGTTCACTTTCCGAGGGGTACTGCTGGAGTCCGTACTCGCGTAGTGGCAACAGTGGTGGCACAGTTGACAGGAATCGGGGACTTGACGGGGAGTTGACGGATTTGACAGCGGACGCGGGCGCCCATGTCGTTAGGTGCTTTCACTTTAACCCATGCCGGGAGCAGTTGGGTTAATCGAGCCTCTCATTCGGGGGTCGTCCGTTCGACCCCTGGTCCGTCGCTCATCGTCGAGGTAGGGTCGGAGCAGAGACGGGGTCGGAGAGGTCGAGGTAGAGGTCGAGGGGTCGTTCGTTCGTTGAGGTGGGGGCCGGGGGGTCGTTCGCTCGCCCCCTCTCGGTCCGTCATTTATCGTCGAGGTAGGAGCCGGGGGGTCGTTCGTCCGACCCTCGGTCCGTCTCTTGACGTCGAGGTGGGGGCCGAGGGGTCGTTCGAACGACCCCTCGTCCGTCATTCGGCGTCGAGGTGGGCCGGCCCGTGACTTGTCGCCACAGCTGGCGTAGAGGGGGTCCTCGAGCGATGGGCCGTGCCTTACTGAGTAGTGGGCTGGTCCCTGTCTTAAAAATAGTTGCTATGTTTAGCGTTAATTTATCGAAGGGTTTAGGGTACCCCTTACCTTCGTACCCGACAATCCAATACTCCGTGTATTTTTAGTTAATATTTAGTTTTTTCTCCCGTTGCAACGCACGAACTTGTTTGCTAGTAAAAGAAAAAAAACCAAATGGCAGCATAGCAATGTTCAGACTTTCTCTCTCGCTCAAAAAAAAAAAGTTCAGACTTGCGTGTGAATCGAAAATCGCCACGGCTCACGGCGCGTACTAAAATCGGCGGCATTTCCCCGATAGATATAGATATTCCCGGCCGCCTGATTGATCTCAGAAGAACGTTTATGAGCGCGACCGGCCTCCGGTTACCGGTTCCAATTCCTGCGTCGACCGCGACGCTGCCACTCCGGTAGGTTGCCCCGAACCCGAGCCCGATACCGTCGCCTCATCTCATCCGTTCCGTGCCGCACAGCAGATCCCTGGCTGCACGCGGCGTTAAAAAATCCGGAGCCGTGCTGGCGCTGGGAACCTCCCCTCTCTCTTCTCGAGCAGACGGGCACCGCTTCGCCTCCTCCGCGCAGGCAACAGCAGCCAGCCGCTTCGGGATCGGGACGCGGAGAGGGGAAAGGCGAGTCGTCGTCCGTCCGCGGCAGCTTCCCTCCCTCTCCTCTCCGCCCCCACTTACCCTAGGCCGGCCCGCCTACGCCCCCCTCCCGTCGCCACACGATGAGCACCTCTCTCCCGCCGCCGCCGCCGCCGCGTCGCCTCCGCCGCCTCCCGCTGCCGCTGACGAGGTCGCGCGGGCGACGGAGACGCTGGTGGTCGACGAGAGGGTCGCCTCACACGTGGACCCGTTCCTCGTCGAGGCGCTCGACAACCCTCGCCACCGCCTCATGGGTACGTGCCGAGCCGCCTTATCTGTTCGCGCACCACATCGCTTCTTTCTTGCGCCTGCGATTTCGGTGTCGTAGGATCATGCTTCTGCCGATGTGATGGTTGCTGTGGCTTCGCGTCCGTAGGCGATGAGATTTGGACCGGGATTCCCGCGCCTTGTCTCTAGGGTTTGGGACTGGTGCTTCCTCAGTGCGGAATTGGGGATTAGAGTTCCTTTAGGTTTGATTTCTCTCGGGAAGCGGCGGGATAATTGCCAAGTAGTGCAATTGTGGGAATTCCTAAGAAATAAGTTTTCCGATTTATCTCTGGCTTATTTAGCTTGTATGTTGTGGCGTTTTGCTATGCTGATTATGCTTACAGCCTGCAATTTTATGCGCTACAAAGCAACCTGTAGTTTTGGCTCAGTTATAGGTTTACAGTTGGTTTAGTGTATCGAAAAATTGTTGGTAAAGATGAATGGATGCATGATTGTCATGTTGGTAGAGGTTTTAACTGCAAGGAACCAAGCTGACTCTTTTTTGGGCAATTGTTGTAGCCTCTACAATGCTACTCGCAGTGTACTGAAAGGAAGAGGGATCTTTTCAATGAATTGAAATGTATCACCCAGAACACTTAGCTTCCAACCGAGTACCACAGCACCACCTCGGATTCCTACTTGCCTTGGGCCATGTGATGTGCTGCTTACATTTGGAATCAGTGCAGCTATACTTGGCATGAGTTGTACTGCTGTAGCATAGCACTGCTCTTCTTCGAATCACTATTTAATTGTTCTTTGTTTTGGGCCTTAGATTGTAGATTTCACAAGCTTATAGTTACAAACCTACAACATTTTGTGCCCAATTTACAAACCCACAACTATTTTGGTTTGTTTTCCATGAAACTACAACTTTGTAACTATTCCACTCTCAAAATGGCCAATTGGGTCCACATGTCAGTGGCAGTACATTACATTTGGCATGCAGGCCTTAGTCATGAGCATGTAGCTGACATGTAGGCACAGATAAGACCATGAAAGTGGAATAACAAAGTTCTAGTTCCATGAGAAGAAATTCCAAAAATATTGGTAGGTTTGTGTTTAATGTACTCTAGATTTTCTTTGCAATGAATCATAAGCTGAAGTGAAGTATTTTTGGTTAGCGGTGATATAAATGGTTTACTATATGAGTGACCTATCCACATATGAACCTGTCTCTGTCTCCCCATTCTCCACCGTCCACTCTTATGTCAGCATTCTCTACCACCAGATTGTAACAATGATATTAAAACTTCTCTCGTATTTTTTGGTTGCTTTCATGCCTTTATACCACATCTTGGTTCGAAGTTTGTGCCGTCCTTCACCATCCAAATTCCTAGGCATGTGCCTCGCCTGACTACTCTGTACATAGTTTGGTGTACACACGAAATAAATAATAGTGCATTTTGTGCAATGAACACTAGTTGCACCTGGATCTGCACCATGGATTTTTCAGAAAAATAATAAACACATGGATTGAACATTTTATGCATTTTGCTGGTCAACAGAAGGTTCTTTTACTTATATAGTTTTTTGTCAGTAGGTTTTTTTTTCATATTTAGTATTTCATTATTACATAATAATCATTCCAGTTCTCTCGTATTACAGTTCTACGGATGGAACTGGATATACAAAATTTTATGCAGAACCCTCAGCTGCAGGAGTTCGAATTCCCGAACTTTCCAACTTCTTACCTCCGCTGTGCTGCTCATCGTGTTGCACAACATTACGGCTTAGAGACTATAGTAGCAGATAGTTTAGTAGAAGGCTCAGTTAGCAAGATCATTGCAAGAAAAACAACAGAAAGCAGGTATCCTGCAATTTCTTTATCAGAAGTTCCTAGCAAACAAGCAAGAAATGATCATGAAGCGGCAGAGAAGCTTAAGTTTGTCATCTATCAAAGGCCCAAAGCATTCCAAAATGGAAGCGCTGATTCTAGAAACAAGAACGGTGCACCAAAAACTGTTGAAGAGAGAACAGAGGAATATAATAAAGCACGAGAACGCATCTTCAATGGTTCCATTTCTGCAGATTCTGATGCTGCAAGTGTTTTGGGAACTCTTTCCACTGGCAGAGATGAACCAGTAAATGTTGAGCCTTCTGTTGATGAAATCAAAGTCAGCACAATGAACAGCCGTTCCAGAGTTGCTGTTTTTAAGGATACTCAAAAGGATCGTAGTGACCCAGACTACGATCGAAACTACAAAAGGTTAGCATATCCATCAGTAGATTTTTTTTTGTTGCTGCCAATTGATGTTAATGATGAGATGGTGTAACATACATCCTCTTGCAGGTATGTTAGGGGCCCAGTGCCTGACTTCAACTTGAGCCCAGGTGCCTTCAACTTTGTTGTGCCTCAGTTTATGCAGTATGGCGTTGGTTATGTGCAATCTCCTGGCATGTCCACAAACCAGCCTACTGTGTACTTTGGCCAGCCTGATCTAGCAATGGGGTCTTCTTCTGGAGCTGCTGTTTACCCACATTGGCCAACCCCAGCAATGATGTATCCCCATTGCTATGACAATGTTGGTCCAATGATATCTCAGGTGAGCATAACCATATAACTGAATTCTGACATTGCAAATATTGCATCTTGAGTATACTTGTGCACCTTCAGTTATAATCTTCAATTGTGACACTATCCTCTGTTGTAGCATTAGAACTGTCCTTTTTTTTTTCATCATGTTGTCTATATTTCAGTAGTAGCCCTTCAAAAGTTTGTCTGTTTAGATGTGAATAGCCAGCAAACATATTCTGGCTACAAATTAGTATAAAACGAGAAGAACATGTTTTTGGGAACTCAATCTGAATCTGTACATTTTATTTTCACATATGAAATTCCATACACATGTGAAGATATTTTAGGCAGGTTGAGCTTAAAATTTTTGTTAGCCATTTACTTTTAAGGATGCCAGATTCAAGTTACTGGAGGGGGATGATCCATTTTGCATTGCTTGATAGGAGACTTTTTACATTTTTTTTCTTTGTGATGGAAGGTGATGTTATGTAATATGCTTATGGTTATATATCAGCATCGCTTCTGTCGTTTCGTTTGTTCCATGTCCCAACAGAACCCACTTTTTTGCCCCAGTAGAACCGTGTGGTTGACTTGATTTGGTTCTTTTGTTGTTCACAAACATTTGCATTTATTGTGCTCAGTTTTTCTTGGGGCCCATAGGGTCTGCAGTCTTACAACTGGAAAATGATCTTAATTATCTCAAACAAATGAAAACCTGACAGTTAAATTTATTTGGGATTTCTTCTTTCAGACGAAATGAACATGATCTTTTGTTGTTCTTGCAGGTTCCTCTGTACCAATCTTTCAACCATGGTTAGGAGATTCTGCTTGCTGGAAAGTTGGGAGCTATTCTCTGTTGAACTTGCTATGTTGTGCTGTCCAATGTTAAGTGGAGTTACTTTAGACTCGAGCTATTTCTATTACAACAAAATTCATGTAGCATCGAACGTAGTCTGTATAAGGAGTCCAAATTCGTTGAAACTATTATCGTGAACTAGTCTGGAACCGTGATGCTTGTGTAATGTCTAGTTCTCGTCTGCAATTTGCTCTCGGTTTATGGTTCACCGCCTGGTCTTGAATTGTGTGGCATTGTCGGTACAAACAGGTTGTCACTTGCTAGCAGTCATAACTTTCATGCCGATCTTATTATTTTTAACCTCTTTTTAATCAAATATTTTGAAATAATCTACAAGTTACTTTTTAGATCTAATGCATTTGGTTGTGCCAGACCACAATGGCGACCAAATAACGTTGTTGTGTCATGCATTGACTCGACAAGGATATCAGGTTGGGATCACTAACGTACATGGTGCTCTTGTTCCACAATTTCTTGTAGTGCCAGTGGTTTTGTCATGTCACTATTTGTAGTGAAATTTCCTTCGGTGCCAGTGGTTTTCTCATACCACTCCATTTGGAGCGATTCCGATGGTGTGCCTAGCTAAACTTTCTTTATCATTTCTATTCTTTTATTATAAATAATTCATTATAATTTTATCCGACGAAACATAGAATATTTAGAAAGTGCAAACAATTTTGACAGCGAGGGTGCCTAACATTGCTTTTTCTATCCCGTCGTAATAGATAATTTATTATGATTTAATCTCACAAAACTTGACTTAAAATCTCTAAGAGATTAACTAAATTATTTTCTAAATTAATAGTACTCCCTTCGTTCTAAATTATAATCGACTTCTTTTAGATTCATGCATAGTTTTTACTATGCATATATTATATTCCAATACATAGCAAATGCTATGAATATAGAAATGTCAAAATGTATTATAAGTTGGGACATAGAAAGTAGTTCTTAGAAAAACATGGTAAAATAATCAACTTCATGGCTGGAATGCAGAATGCTGATCCATCTTGGATAAATTATATTCTTGTCCCGGGTTCCACATTTGGAGAGGAATGGTAATATGACATTATATTAAGGGCTTGTTTGGTACAACTCACAATAGTTTAACGAAGCTGTTGTGAGCTATTTTTTTTTTGCCAAACAACTCTTTCCAAAATAGCTTTACTCATGAAGTTGTTTTTTTCCCCTCTCATAAAGGTAGGAAGTCGGATGAAGCTGAAAATAGTAACTTATCGTAGCTCTCCCCCATTTCTCTCTTATATCCATGCATAAAATTGTTAAGCTGTTTTGTCACACTTTTTTTCAAAATAGCTCAGCTTCACGTAGAGAATTGCTTATGAAAAAATAGTTTCACTAATGAAACTGAGATGTATCAAACACGCCCTAACTAATAAAGATGAGTGACGATACTAGGATGGACGTGTGTCACCCTGTCCCTGTACGAGGTGCCTGCCTTCCCATGACGATTGACGGGAAATGCTCGATTTATAACCGAACATAATGCTGAGGAATGAAGAAACGAGAATAGACGAAGCAAAGTATCGTAGGTTCTGAAAAATAGACATAGTTAGGCCTGCAGCAATGAAGAGCTCTCAGCTCAGCCACTTGAAGTATCTGTAGGGGGTATAATATACGGATAGTATGTCTTTACATGGTCGTGTAAGTGTGTGCGTGGATCAAAGCATGTGCGTGCGTAGTAACGTTTTTTTGCGTAAAAGATCATTTTTGTGGTAACCTGTTGCATATAGTTTGATAGTTTAGTTTCTCGAAAATGTATTTACAGTTTACATATGTAAACCTGCATTTACATGAGTGAATACGCGCGTGTGTTAATATGAGTATTATCTACACATGTTTTTTTTATTCAATTATCTACACATGTTTTGTATAAAGAAAAAAAGTATAAGCTTCAAAGGAACTGTGTGATTTTTATTTGGAAAACGACATGCCCGAACAGTTGTAAGGCTTGTAGCCATAGCCACAAACTTGGGCTGGACACTTGAATTAAATGGCCTCATACCAATTTGTAGCCCACCTAGTACTGATTCGGTCGGCCCCCCAATCAAGCTTTGCGCTCAAGCGTTAAGCATCGCTCGCCACACCAAGACGACGGAAGCGGAGGGAGACAAAGTTTAGGCATGCAATAGAGTAGTAGGAGTAGCAATGTTGAACTGAACCGCCGTGACCGCTGTATTGTACTGGAGCGAAACCCCCCAACACACAAGTACCACCACCCACGGCCACGTCATGGCAATCAGAGAGCGAAGCGTACGCAATTTGGCACAAGTGTTGCCCTGCCGTTGTCTCGCCCGTATACAGACAACGCTAATAATCCAGGGCAGCAAGCGGATTCATGGGAATGTGATCCGGCCCACCGGTTCGGACCGTACGAGGGCCCAGAACTGAGCCACGGGTTACGAAAGACGGCCACCGTCCACCGAGAGGTCGATCTCGTTACGCCAGCTGTGCCGGGCCAGCATTATTCATCCCATGTTTTGCACGAACTGGATATGGTCGCATGGACCTGGTTGAGTCGGTGGATCGTCTCATCCGCATCCGCGCCCGTCCATCCAACCAGGTGTCGCCGACCGGCCGATCGACGAATGGGAAAGGGGCCACGACCACGAGGGGGCGCCCGCGTGGATAGAAGAACGGTACGGTCCGGAGCGCGACGCCTGGTTTCCCGTTACGGCCGGTGATACTTGAACCGGAGCTTCGAAGGTGGGGCAGATATGACCAGACCAACGCCGTGAATCTGTCATCTGTGGGCGGGCGGGCGGACGGACGTAAAAGAGAGTTACCAAACCAGAGCACTTCACCGCCGGCTACGTCTCGTCAAGGGCATCATCGCCTCCAGCTCCAGGTCCTGCTGGGCACAACGCACACGCTACGCAGCAGCGTCGACCGGACGAACGCTGGTGCCGTGGTCCACGCTAGGCGGCGATCAATGATCGTCGATCGCCCACAGGCCACACGGGACGCAGAGGCAGAGGCAGAGAGGCCCCTCCGATCTGCTGAACACGTCCCCCACTGTTCCGCATGGATGGATGGAAGCGGAGCAGGCAGGCGGCAAGGGCGGGCATCTCCCCTTGACAGCTAACGCCTCCCCGCGCCGCGCCAAGCGGAGCAGATCAGATACGCGCGGGAGTGGGCCCCCACACCCCGGCCCGTTCCCTGGCGGACAAAAGCGAGGGGGGCCGAGAAAAGAACAAACTCAGATTCTGATCTCATCCACCCCGCATCCGCGATCCGCCTCAGCCACCACTCTCTCTCTCCAGTCTCCCCGGCCGGGCCCCTCGCCGCGCCGTGGCCCACCTAACCCAATCAGCACACAAACACCCCCACCCACCCCGGGCCGCAGTGGCGGGGCCCACGAGCCCAATCTCTGCGCGCAGTGGTGCATGCAACACCCACAGTGGCGCGTCGTCCTCCTGACCGCAGCAGTCCAGTTCGACGGACACGGGCGCCATCTGCTGCCCTGGCGCTGCCCACTGCCATGGGGTTTATCTGCCGGCACAGGCAGCCTTGAGTGCTGGACTCGTATCGTATCATCCATGCATAGCCGCTCAGGCAGGCAGGCAGGCAGGCAGGCAGGCAGCCCGGCACAGGAGTGTACCTTTGCCTCTTCTGGGATTCGGGGTATCAGAGAACGGGAGGGTAATTGGTCGGGTCACGAGCTGCCTACTGTAGCTTTTTTTTACTCACTACTCTACTCTTTAGTTTAC
Organism: Microstegium vimineum; assembly: GCA_022036555.1. Lineage (NCBI taxonomy): Eukaryota > Viridiplantae > Streptophyta > Magnoliopsida > Poales > Poaceae > Microstegium > Microstegium vimineum. The sequence goes on along the minus strand of CM039127.1, from coordinate 21,230,200 downwards.
TCAGCAGAATTGCAGAACGACCCTAGTTTTTTCTTTTCTTTTGTCCAATCTGCAAGCCATCTTTATAGTTTTTTCCCATGATGATTTGTCAAGCATCTTCGGGAGTTCTCCAGAATTTCTTGCCAAAATCACGTAGTTTTCTGACTCGTCAAAAAATATTGAGGGAGTAAAGGAATTTCTTGTACACTATTACAAAAGATTGTATTTTCTTCTGTGTTACTGAAAAAATTTGGTGCCCTTTAGCACCATTGCTCTAAATTTTTTTTCGTCCTCCATGCCAGTGGCATCAGATTAGAATTTAACGGTGTTAAGCAACAAGTGTGAAAAATAAAAAATGCCCTAAGACCTAAATCTACCATTATTTTTTAGCATCTTAACAAGAATTAAATGAATTTTTATATCTGAGATCTACAATTTTCTAATTTTAAGTTTTTTCATTTGAAGTTGATAAGACGCTCAAAAAAAATTAATGACATATTTAGACTAGAGACATTTTTGACTTTTCAAACTACAGTTTGACACTGTTAAAGCTCAATCTCACGGTAGTGGCATGAAGGGCAACAAAAGTTTAGACCAGTGGCGCTGAAGGCCACCGAACTTTTTCGGTGGTATAGAAGGAAATAGGATCTTTTACTATGGCATACAAAGAATTCTCTCAAATAAATAAGGACATGTTTAGTATAGTTTTACCAACAGTGTTACGAGTTGTTGTGAGCTTTCGTTTGCTAAACATCCTTTTTCAAAACAGATTTATGGGTGGAACTATTTTTTCTCTCCTCTGACATAGGGATAAGTTGAGGTGAAGCTAGAAAAATATAGCTTTTGACATCTCTCTCGCTCATTTATCTCCCTTAATCATACATAAATTTATTGGTGAAGTTGTTTTGTCAAATAATTTTTTCAAAATAGCACAACTTCACCAAAAAAGCTATTCATGAACCGGCCCTAAGACCATCTCCAATAGTTTTCGATAATCCACTCCTAAAATATTGAAGGCAGTTTTACATCAGGAATCATGTACTATTCTTAATTATCCTAACCACTTTATATATTGTTTCTCTCTTGTACATTTGCATCACTGGCTTTTTTTTCATGTCCTTTCGCATTAGATTGTCAAATCAGAACACGAGCGGATATCTTAACCGAGTTAGCCAAGCCTATGTGCATTACTCAATTTAATTTTACATATGAATGCGATTGGTCAACACAAGCTCATCTTTTAGTGAAGTTGGAAAGGTCATCCTTCATCTTGAGATAGTCATCATACTTGTCGGCCTCAACTACCCTTGTAATCCTCTCTTGTAAGATAATATTATTCATCTAGTTTATCATTGTTCTTCTAATTCATCTTCTAGTTCATCTATGTTCTTCTAGTTCTTTTTCTTGTTCTAGTTGAATCTTATTGTTCTAGATATGACTACATGCTTAGTTGTTTATGTATTCTTAATTATACTGTTCAGTGTCTACTTTGATTATATATCTAGCATAGATAGATTATGTTCATGTTATACTCATGTTCGTATAGAGCTCATTCATTAGATTGATGGGTGGGTGATAAACATAGTGTAAGCGTGGTGCTTAGACCTTGTTTATCTGCGAATATCCTCTATGTTTCAGGTCATGTGGTAGATCACGGGTGTGACATACTCATTGAGTCCTCTGTAGTCCACTCCCTGAATATAGAACTGTGCATGGCTTATATTCACGGGTCACGATTGAGCTATGTTCTCAGCCGGTCTTAGTGATTATTGCTTGAATATACACAAATATATTTTAACTATGATTGCTAGATGTATTGCACTAATTAGGGTATGCTATGAGTTATAATTAGAATGACATTAGGGGTTAGTCTTTAATATTCTATTCTTGTCATGCTAGTGCTATAGGTGGGAGTGCTCTGAGACAATCCTAGACATATCTTTATCCTTTATCTTATTTACCTTTAATATTATGAGATTGATTCCCTGTTTGAGTAATGATCTAGTTGAACTCTTCTCACGTGTGTGTAAGTAAAAGTTATAGCTGTTGTTACCTTTATACCTCCTATATCCTTCCCAGTGGTAAAGTATAAATAATGATACCTGGAGCATTCCTGGGTGAAATGCTACAGCGGGTGTATTTTATCTGTGCACTTGCGGATAACCTTTATTCTATATCTTTTGAGTAAGTGGCATGATTATAAATACTTCCATATCTCTAGTATCATGTTAGGGATGACAACTTAACTTAAGTGATGCTAGTAGATGTGACCCTACATTTCTGAGTTGTTGATAAGGATCTCTCACCTTAGTGATGTCGTTAATAAATGTTAACAACTACGAACATAGCAAGGTAATTGACCCTGAACTCCTCGCAAAAATAGGTATGTATGAGGAGTTCACTACTGTTTTCTCTCCTATTTGCTAGTCAGGTTTTTGGATATAACTGATGATTATGGAAGTAAAACCATGACCCATGAATTTTTAAGCACTGTGAAACCAACTGACAATGGTCTATACTTTCACCTGTTCAATCAAGAATATGAGTTAACTTGGAAAGACTTTAGCTTTATTCTTGGTTTCTCTACTAGATGTAGCGTTGATTTAGAGTTTGCTACCCGTGCATACAATACACTTGAATTTTGGAGCTTAATCTCTAGCAAAAATGAGTGTCAATACCCACAAACCAATGACATTCAACATCCAACTTTACGATTTTTACATCATTTGATATGAATTACTCTTTTTCCTAGAGACGATGTAAGAATTGTTAAAGAAGACGATTTAGGATTGCTTTTTGCCATGGTAAATAAAATTCACGTCTCACCTATTAAAAATATGGTAGCTCACTGGTGCTCTGTCCATAAAAGAATTGGAGCTTTTGACTTCACCTCCATGATTACAAAATTTGCTAAGAACTTGTATTTGCTTAACAATAATCATGTCTACATAAGTACACCTAGAGTTATGTTAACTCTAGACTACTTCATCCATGCTCGTATAGTAGAAAAAGGACTAGGAGATGAAACTAAATACATGTTCCATGGCCATCTAGCTTGAATCATCATCCCAGATGAGATATTCAAGTTGTATGAACACTACTCGCTAACATTTAATCTAGATCAAATGGCAGGCAAAGAAGTTTTGTAGGTCCATGAGTGACACGCAACATGGCACATGCTGCACGTCAGAATGTTGTGGCACAAGAGGATATTGAAGATGAAAACTGCGAAGAAACCTCAAGTGCAATGTAGGTTTCTAGTGCAAGCAGGAGATCGCAACAACCATTAGCACGGGTCCAAAGTGCACGATTCTCTATCTCCTCATAGGAGAGAGAGTATCGTGACATTCAACATGATATGAATCTCTTCTCCAACCAACTGAACGATATTAGAGTCGTACATGGGACTCGAGCACTAGAAGATCACCCATTCATGCTTTGGCTACTTGTATGTGTTATGAGCAATGAGTAGAGAGAAAGAGGAGGCATGGAAGGACCCGAGGTCTACCAGCAAGTGATATGACCAAAGGGATCAAAGTGATGTCCCCCCTACAAGCTCATGCATTCAAACTTCAAAAATTTTAGAGCAATGCACCTTGGATACTTATGCAAGCAAAGTGAGAAGCACATGGTGATGTGATGGGTCCTTGGCTAGGTCGGCCGATCCATGTGTGGCCTCTCCACACTTCTCCATGACATGAAACATTTATTAACATGATTCCAAGGTGCAACAAAGTGTAGGTGGCACCATGGTGGGGTCGGCCGACCCCACCTTGGGCACAAACTAGCTCAAAAACTCATGATATGTTTACCTTAAAGTTTTATGCAGGAAGAGATGTTGGGTTCTTGAGATTTCAAATGTGATAACCCAAAATGAAATAGAAAAGGAGGAGTGCAATGGAGAATCAGATGTGGATACATACCGAATTACCTCACGATGAGGTCCAATGAGCAGCAATCCTGAATATGCGGATTTGAAAGACTTGTTTTTGTCATTCCTTTCTTGATTCTTCTTTTGATTTTGGTTTGGCAGATTTGTTTTGTGTTGGAGGAGTGTGCTTCACCTCCTTCTTTCTTATCCTTGGCATTCTATCTTTTTGCTCCATTGTTTTGTTTCATTTTTGCAATAGATTAGTAGACAACACATACCCGAAGGGATACACAAGGATTTTCAAGAATGGGTATTTGTTGTAATAGAGGAAGAGGTCATTTTCTACGCTATAGAAAATTGGTTTTAGTAGTTTAGCATATAATATTTATCATATGTTTCAATTGATGTTCTCTTCTTGTTCACAAGACTTTCAGATATCAAACAAGGCTAAGGCAAGGATGATCAAATATTTTTAAAGAACACCTCAAGCTTTGATTTGTCTCCAAGAATGATCTCATGACTTTCCCACCAAAATTTTAGAGGTTTCCTACAGGGGTTAGTCCAAACAACCAAATTCTATACAAGTATATTTTGATTCAATAATCAAACTTGACACCATGCCTTGTTTGATTAAGGTAGACTATTTAACCTAAGCACCATGCTCAATTTAAAAAGCCTATGGGAGTATGTTCGAATGGTACTTCCAAACCAAAGCATACAAGAATAGAAAAGGAGGCATTGGATGAGATTGATTTAATTAGAGACAAGAACATGAGTGGTGAAGCAGAGGAGATTTTTTTGATATAATTTTTTATGCAAATGGGGTGGAGAAATGCATTCAATCAAACATGTTATGGTTTTGGAAAAGGAAATTGATGTAAATGATGGATATGCATGAATCTCTAGACTTAACCAAAAGAAGCACTAGAGACAAGATGATTCAAGAAAACATGCAGTGGTAAGAAACAATAAAGAAGAGTGCAAGGATAATGTCGGGTTGCCTCCCGATAGGGTCTCACTTACCTCGATTGATTCCATGTTCACCCACAATTTGAGATGGAATTGTGAGTGCTTTTGCTCCGTCACATGTTGATTTTATTTTTTTTGGACGGCGACCTTCTCTTTATATCTGCATAGGGTTGGAAAAATGTATACATATACGCACCTGTGAGATGGCAGGGATGAACAATTGATTGTTCATGAATGATCGAATACCCTGGGCTCTTTACTGATTTTTTTTCTTATGGAAGAACACCGGAAGGTCGAGACAGTTGATGTCCTGTTTATTCCACACTCAACAGAACAATGGTAATCCCACAATAGCTAGTGGTAACATAGATTAGCAGACATCAAAGTTAGTATCAATTTTTTTTTGCTAATTGCTTCCCCGACAAAGGCGCCAGAAATGCTTGTTGGTATTTATTATGCTCATGTAGAATATTCCGCAAGCGCACAGAAAAATACCGTTGTAGCATTTCACCTAGGAGTATTCTAGGGTATCGTATTTATCCTCAGGGAAGCAATGGTTAAAGAATATGATAGCTAACCATGATGATCCACTAACTAATATACCAACTAAACTATGGTAGGGGTAAATGATATATATGATAAGTGCAATGACATACAAGAGAAGTTCCAATGATAAAGAGTAGTTTAGTGAGCGAGGAGGACAGCAAACGAGCATAAGGTTTCCAAATATCTATCTCTACTTGTATGGTTCTAACTTAGCAAGACAAGTCATATCAAGCAAGACCAATATTAATACACAATTGCACTTCGGGCCACTAGGCCGCTTAGCAACAGAAAGGGATGAGAAGGGTGCTAAACCGCCTAGCACAAGAAGGCCTACGCTTTAAGAACTTGGCCGAACGTGGTGGATCAAAGCCTAGATAGGTCTGTCACCCCTACTAGGTACCACAAACAAACCGTTGGACAAGCCGCAGACACAGGTAAGCGTATAGTCTAGACACCATGTCTACACTATATCTCACTACTCTAATCCGACGTCCGGTGAAATTGATTAGAGCACCGGGTTAAGGGCGGTGAACCAGTGCAAAGGTATACTACCATTATCTTACTATCAAACAACTATGACTATGCTAACAACCAATACAACATAACTAGTCATGCTGCAATAAAGTAAAGTACTAAGGCAAAGTAGAGAAGATAACTATATAAAATAACTCAAGTCTTACAAAGAGAGAAATAAATACTAGAAGCATACCAAACCTCCTGGAAGACTAGAGCTGAAGACCAGAGGCTCACTCTAACTCCTAACAACACTAACACTACTACAAGTGCTACATCTTGAGAGAGAGTGGAGAGCTCCTCCTTGTGGTGTGTCTTGAATGAGAGGGAGTGGGGGGTATTTATAGTGGAGAGGTGGAGTAGGGGCTACTCCACCGCCACGTCATCGATCCGTGTGATGGATGATGAGAGCCCTTGGATCCTAACCGCCTTTAGATCAATGGTGCAAGATAATTCAGCATGTGCTTCTTTAATTCAGCATGTCCATCTTTGCATGGCGGCATGCAAATGGCTGTTGGATAAAGGAGTGGCCACCAAGCCACCTTTGGGGGGTCGGCTGACCCCCCTATGACATGTTGGACCACTCCAAACCTTCTAGAAGTATGACCCACATGTCATGGAGTGGTTAGAACTTTGGTGGTGGCCATTTATAGGTCGGCCGACCTGTACAAGAGGGGTAGTGACCCCCTTACTATGACAGGTGGGCCCTCCTACCATGTGGGTGCTTGGGATGGCTGGTGGGCCCCATAGGGTGGTCGGCCGACCCCCCTATGTGGGTCCCACTAGCTCATTTCTCTCCATTTCCTATAGTCCTGCAAGAAATACTCCATGGACATGTGGAACTATTTATTGGATAAAATAGACTCATGATTTTCTTATGTCCATTCATTATGAGGTTGTTGACGGTGATTTTGAGCATAGAAAATCATGACATTTTCACCGTCAACAATATATAGTTTACAATTTAGTTATCCCTGAAAGGTTCTATGCGATGGCTAGAGGGGGGGGGGGTGAATAGCCTAATTTAAAATTCTACAAGGAAAACTCAACAACAAGGTTAGACAACTAAGAGGCGAAACGAATTTTGCGCTAGCCTAAAGGGGTGCTGCGAAGCCACCTAATCACAAGTACTAGCCTTAAAAGTTCTAGAGTCACACAACTCCTAAACAAGCTACACAAAGCTAGAACTACTAGAGAGCTAAACAACTAGCACACCCTAATATCTCTACTAAGAAAGAAACAAAGAAGATACAAGAGAGAGATAGAGGTGATCGATATACCGCCGTGTAGAGGATTGATCCAATCAATATGAAATCCAAAGAGTCCAATCAATCACACAAGGGAGACACTAGATTTTTTTACCGAGGTTCACTAGTTTGCCAAGTAGCTAGTCCTCGTTGTGACGAGTCACTCACTTGTATGTTCACGCACTAATTAGCATCACACGCCAAACCCGTCACCAGGTGCCGCACAACCAACACAAGATGAGGCTCACACAAGCCACGCGCAATCCACTAGAGTTGCCAATTGCGATCTCCCGCGGGGAAGGCACAAGAACCCCTTACACTTCACTTGTGGTCGACGAAGAACAAGCACCAAGCTTCTCGAACCACTTCCGCTGCTCCAAACCGTCTAGGTGATGGTAATCACCAAGAGTAACAAGAAATCCGCAGCGAAAACGCCTCCCAAGTGCTACTAGATGTAAGCTATATGCGAAATGCACTTGGATCACTCAATCTCTTTTGGAATTTCACTAACCAAGCATGGAGATGAGTGGGAGGGAGTGTGCTCAGCTCTAGAAGGTCTCAAGATGTTCAAATGTGCGAGAGAGATGCCCCAAAGCCGGCCAACACATATTTATAGACCTCCCTCAAACAAACTAGCCGTTGGGCTGATGAGTTGGCGACAGACGCTCTTCAAAGGTACAACTTACGCTCCGTCGCCATCGTCCAACGCCTATCTCCTCAGCGTCCGGCGCCTGTCTTCTCAGCGTCCGGCGCCTGTCCAGCGCACTGCTCGTTTTCAGGGTTCTTTGGAAGCCCAACGGACGTTCCTTGCGTTTGTCGCCAATCCGACGGACAGCGTCCGTCGTGAATTGAAGTTTTCCTGAAACTTACTGGAAGGTCGACGGACGCTCGGGGGCAGAATCCCAGCGTCTGATGCCATCATCCGTTGCGACGGACAACGTCCGACGCTTGGTCTTCAGCGTCCAGCGCCCTTGCTTTATCAACACTTGTCTCTGATCTTTTTCCACCCTTGCTCCAAGGTTCCAAGCACTAAGAATCCACTTTAGTGTGCAGGCCTTAGCATGTTTTACTTGTCAATTAAGCAGGGTGAGTCACTAGGTCCTAAATGCACATGCAATATAGATAACACCTAGTGGCACTTGACAAACCGCAATCACTTTTGCATTTCCCCTCTTAATAGTATGGTTGTCTAACCTAAATGTGATCACACCCACTTGGTGTCTTGGCCACTAAAAGAAAAGCCCTAGCTTATACCTTTGCCTTGATTTGCTTAGAGTCTTTCCACTTTCCTTCTTCTCCAAGTGTGGGCTCTTGCACCATTTAGTTTCCTTGCTTGCTCCACCACTTGTCACCATCTTCCATAGATGTACTTCACCTACTCAATCACTTAGAGCTAGGTTAGTACTTTAGGTTTCATCAATTATCCAAAACACTAGAGATCTCTCAATCCCCATAAATTTAAAATTACCATCTCATTGTGAGAACCTGAATCTAGTGGGATAAAAGCTTTGTTCCTATCTAAGTTACTGTTAAATAAGATAGGGAATAAAAAGAATTTGCTATGATCTTATTCTAAGAGAGATTTAATTTCTAGAGAATTTATTTAAATGCTCAATTCCAAAACCTCTGAGAGATTAAAGTTGAGTATTGTGTTATGTGCCTATGATCAGAATTAATCTAAATAAGAAAATAATTTTTGATACATATGTTCTAATCTTTCTCTTTAGAAGAGTGTATGGGCTATGAAAAAGTATGAGAAAATAATCCATGCCAAAAGATGCAGGGGAGGAAATAGAGGGAATCAAAAAGGGAAAAAAGTTTGACGCACCCTCAAGAGGAATCAAAAAGGGACAAAAGTCTGACGTACCTTTGAAAAAAAGGAGAGAGAGCCCATACTTCTCAGAAGGGGAGAAAGAAGAACATAGAAAAGCTAGAAAATACAAAAGGATGTTTTGCAAATTAATCATTCTGATCTAAGGGGCATAGCAGAGTATTCTCTTTAATTCTTTTTGCAGGACTTTATTTTTTCAAAGATATCAAAAACTCCAGAAAGGAAATTGCTCAAGGAATAAGAGAAAAGCAGTTCTAATAAAACCTATCTGTTTTGCAACTACTCATGACTAGAGTAAAGTAATAAGTTCCATAGGAGACAGTGTTTTTTGCTAAGACATATCTGTTACATGAATAAAATAAATAAATTCCACTTGGACTTTGCTTAGGGACTAGCAAAGGGTAAGCTTGGGAGAGCTTATTGATGGTCGTTAGCGTCAACTTTTTAAGCAATTATAAATTGAATAAATAGATCAATCAAATATAATATCTAGAAATATAGGGCTTTATCTAACAAATTCCACGAGTTTTGATATTTCATTTTTTTCCAGGGACTATTCCAGAAAAGAAGATAAAGGAAAGCAAATCAGAGAAGATATCGAACAAATCCCACGGAGAAACACCTGCCAAAATATTCACGAAGGATCCCGCAGACACCAGAGCGAAGCGGGGCCCTAGACCCCATTGGGTGGGGCCGGCCGACACTGGCTACCGTCTTCTGGAAGAATCCTCCACCGCCTTTGAAGATTAATCTGAGCCTTACGTGAAGTCGGTTGGATCCAACAACTGTCGTGCATCCCTCCGAGCTATAAATAGAGCCCTGTACCCCCAGGGATCACCAGATCAGAAGAATAATTGATCCAAGTCAAGTCAGAGCAAGAATAGAATAGATCTAGGGTTTCCAGAGATTAGATTAGAACTCTAGTGCTTCAAGTTATTAGCTAGGTAGCTAGCAAGATTCAATCGGAGTTGGACGATACGCTCGGGATTCCAGATTCGTTTGTCTGGAGATCGGTAATTTATCTTGTATCTCATTATGACTTTATACTTCATTATTATATTGCTACTTATTGAGTGCTTAGTTTATTCTACTTGCATATTAGATATAGATAAGATTGGTCATGATTATATTTATAAGATCGTAAAGCGCCTAATTCAATACTCGAGTGGGTTAGGTGGTATGTATTATGTAGGCGTGGTGCCTAGATATTATATATATGTGACTCTTATAGCTTCTTTGATTCCTCTGTAGTCCATCCTTGGCACATAGGCTTGGCAGAGCGCAGTCGCGACAGAGGTGATGGTTCCGTCTTAATAACCTCCCTAGTTGATGCTCCTTATGATGTTTTCTAAGTCAGTTATGCTATAGATGATAGTATGTAGGTAGGGTGTGCTTAGTTCCTTTTTATTTGGTAATTACTTAGGATTCTTTTACTCTAACCAGTCTTGAGTTGCCTGACTATATTATTAGTGAGTCTATTTCTATCTCTAGAATACCATTTATCTTATACCTTATTTATCATATTTATTTATCTTGACATGACTTACCCCTGCTAAAGCATTAGAAAGGTTGGTCTAATCTTAGGTCTGCACATTTATAGTCTAAACTATATGCATTTAGGTTTCCTTTCTATCCCTATTTAATTCCTGCAATTAGTTGAAAGTTTTCCTTTTGGCATAAAGAAATCAACGATACTCAGAGAATCTCACCGGGTGAAATGCTACAATAGGAGAATTATCTGTGCTCTAGCGGATATATTATAAGAGAATTATTTTATGAACTGTCAATTGTAGATTTTGTTTCAACATTTTCTGATATCATGCTAGGGATGACAACTTAGTGCTAAGTGATGTTAGAAGGTGACTCCTGCATTTCTGGGGCTGTGCTAAGGATGGGGATTTATCTCTATTTTTAGTATGTCGCTAAGAAATGTCAATAGGACATCAGAACACTAGCCATGGAAAGGGATGAGAAGGGGGCTAGGAAGCTCTAACTATCGTCCTACAGACACCAACCCTAACATGGTGGAATACGTCAGCCTTTAGGGCTGTCACCACCTGGGGCTACCATGGCTATCCGTGAAGGTTGGGTGCAACTCCAGGTAATCTCAAGACTAAGCACTACGCCTAATCTATTAATTACTACTCTAGCATATCAAAAAACTAGAGCACTTGATGCAAGCGAGAATCCAATAAATAACTTAGAAGTAAATACTGAAAGTGAATTAAGAACTCAAGAATTATGAATTGAAGAACCTGGAGATTGCTCAAGAAGAACCAGATACTGCAGAAGTACAACACTGAGGAAGATCCAACAAGCCCGGATCTTCCGTAGCTCTCTCCTTAATCTCTCTCTAATTTACAACTAGAACTAGAGGGACATCTACTAGTTGGATAGAGACTTGAAACCCTAGCTTTTGCTCTGTAGGTAGATGATTGTTGGTATAAATTAACGCACACAGATAAATCCGCAAACGCTCGGATACCATTGTAGCTTTCACCCGGGAGTATTCCAAAAGGGTATCGATTTCCACGGGAACGTGAAGTGTACTAGCGAAGAACTAAGAGCATCCAAGGATAGATAAGATAAATGGGTATAGAGATTTTAGAGTTTTCTAAGGGGTTTTATCTAATCAAAGGCCCATGATACTCTACCTACTTTGGAGCAACAGTACCTTCTCGACTCTCGATAAAGACTGGGAAAAAGGTAGTCGGGAGAGGCTGCCAAAAGCTCTACGAAACACCAACCCGAACATGGTGGACTACAAAAGCCTTACAGAGTTGTCACCTCTGGGGCTACCACAACTATCTGTGGGATTGGGCGCAAACGTAGGTAAACTCTAGTCTAGACACCACGTCTACACTATTGCTTACTACTCTAATTTCACGTGAAAACCAGAGCACTCAATACGAGCGGATATCCCGTAAATAGAATAAAGTAAGAACTGAAATAAGATACTTAGAAATAATAATGAAGAACCTGGAGATTGATCAGGATGAACCAGATGCTGCAAAAGTATAATGTTGAGGAAGATCCGACAGATCCGGCTCCTCCTAGCTCTCTCCTCTCTCACCTCTAATTACAACTAGATCTAGATCTATAAGAACTAGAACTAGAGGGATCTCTTTATTCTCTACTTCTCTCCTGTAATTGAAACCCTAGTTTTTGCTCTGGAGAAGAATAATGAAATGGAGATAGATGGGATACCCCTCAGGGGATCAGGGGCCTTGCTTATATAACCTCCTCAAATGAATGTGGGTCGTTCGATCAAACCGACCTATATGAAGGGTTTAGATTCATCCTCAAAGGCAGTGGAGCATAATCCGCGAAGTAGAGCCTGATTGGCTACTGGCATAGGGCGGGCGCCCTGGCTCCAGGCCCGACCCGCCTCCTGTTCGTTCTCGTGTCTTCTGGAACCTTCTAGAGTATAGAAAATTGTGCGGTTGATAATTATCTCTATGTAAACATGACATGTGGGCCTTTCCTTGGTATTTCCTGATAACCCCCTGCAGAAACAGACATTCACCAAAACTTGTGAAATTTCATCAGTAGACCCCCCCTATATCTAGATGTGAATTGCATATGGATCGTTTTTCATGTTTAGTTGACGGTTAAATTGGTACTTAAGGACCGTCAACAATGATGATTCCTGGAGGGGGTCTGCCCCTATATTTATAGTCCGGTGGGATCAACCGTAGCCCTCGGATCAAACTGACATTGAACAACGGTTGATATGCATCCTAGGAGGTGGTGGAGGAAGCTTCCAGAAGGCGGTCCAAATCCGTTACTATAGAGGGCCAGCCGGCCAGGGGGTGGGGCCGGCTAGCCCCACCTGGTGTCGTCATGAGTCTTCTAGTGCTGGTTTCCAATTTGTTTGCGCAAGGAAACGTGTCGTGGTGGGATTCTCCCTTCTCCATATCCTGTTTCAGCCCCTGGAAAATATAGATTCACCGAAACTATGGAATTCTATCAGTTTAGTCCCTCAAACATATACTGAGTGATGGTTCCGGTATGTTCTAGAGTATTCCCAAGTTGAATTCCGTTGCAGTGTTGATATCTTTCTCATCGGGGCTCCAAATATAGCAAGTGATAGGTCCGTTTCGATCATCTCGACAAGCTCTTCGCGATGGTGTACTCCAATTACTTATTTGAGGTACTTTTATATAGTGAAACTTGAATATCCTGCAAAACAAGTGAGAACACCACAACTCGTGGAACTCGTTAGAATCAAACCCTACAACTATGCTTTATAGTTTATTCATTATTATTTAATGCAATAGTTGATGGTTATATTTGGAATTTAGTGGCCATCAACAATAATGCATATAATAAACTCAATTTCAACCATGCAAAAATGTAGTTCTTAATTTATTTAATTGAAACTCTTGCATTTTGACTCAAAATTAGTTTTCACATCTAATTAACGTAAATCTTTTGGGTTTTCACACATTATCCACATATATGAAATCCAAGCGTCAAGCAAAATTAATTCAAACTGTAGCAAATAAGATAAAAAAACTTTAGTCATATTTTTCTCTCTAGAGAGTCCAAGTAAGGGAGTCCAAGTCAAGGTAGATGCCCAAACCAAGTTGACTTCGAGTCTATTTTGGAGTCCAGGACCAGCGAGGAGTAAAACGGACGCCCATGACGCATCCGGACTCCGTTTTTGACGATCCACCCATGGTTGGAAAGATAATTTCATAAGGAAACCAAATTCTTTCTGAGTCATCGGGAAACGTCGAAACAATTCAGATTCCAGAATATGTTTCGGTGCTACGTCACTGTTTTTGGTCCGTTGGGCTATGTATCATCGTTGAGCCCAATACGGGGGCGTGTCCAGGGGTGGCGACGGCACTTAGACCAATATAACCAGCCGCCGCCACTCTCGTTAGATTTTGGGTTTTGCTTAGATTATTCTGTCAAGAACAGTTTTGTTGTTTCATCGGTTTGTGAGACCCCAACTTGTGAGATTAATTATTCATCTGCAAATTGGTTGCATTCTTCCTTTTTCTTGCTTGTGTCTTCGATTCCCAGACAAAGGACTTAAGATTCTTGGCGAGTTAAACCGTGCAACGCAGGTTGATAACCAGAGGAGAAGTGGTGCTGTGATTGTGGGGTTTCAAATCATGTTGTTCGGAAGCCGGATCGAATTGTGTCTCGTTTCCGCCAAATCGAGAGTTAACAGAACCTTTCGGAAGATCGGACTACCCTAGTTCACATCAACAAGTAGGAACAATAACAAACGTTTTCCTACCATATGTCCAAAAGTCATTGTTCGTCGTAATCATGGAGTGTCCTCAACATTTAACCATAACTTGTCAGACATGTCCTCAATTCCTATGATGTTCCTTTTTTCTGAAAGAACTATATGGCGCTTTGGCTCATTGTTTGAGACATTCGGTTTTCCCTTTCTTTGGTTTGGTGGATGTGTCCTTCACATAGAACACTTGATTCATATCCTTGTCCAAGATGAATGGCTCGTCTGCGTACCCAAGATTGTTGAGGTTCACAATTGTCATTCGGTACTGATGGTCAACTGTTACTTTGCCTCCGGTCACCTTCACCCATTGACACCGAAACAAAAGGACCTTAAAATATGGTTAATAGTCTAGTTCTCATATCTCCTATATGTGGCCATAATATGTTTCCTTATTCCCATTTGAGTCTATGGCATCTATGTGGACACCATAGTTTTGGTTGATGCTCCTTTTATTTTAGACGATTGTGTACAATGTATTGCCATTTATCTCGTACCCTTTGAATGTTAGGATATGCCTAAATGGTTCCCTTACGAACAAGTACAACTGCTCATCAAAACTCTCATAAGCTTGACTATCCGCGATCTAGAAATAATTTTGTTGCTGAAAGGAAAATGGTATAATGAGGCAATAACGTTCCCGTGCAGCAGTGCAAGTATAACACTTATATTTCCAATGATCCAGTAACCTCTAGCAGCAACATGTAATATCCTGAGACAAAGATCCAGTAAATAGTGGTTGACCGCAGATCACGCCAGGAACCAGTAGCAGCAGCGCCAATTAAATTGTATTGCCACACTTGCAACATGACACGTTAACTTAACTATTCAGCCAAGCAATGATAATGAGCCACAGAATCTGATAAAGTAGCAGCACCTCTCGATAATCCTAGTAAAGATTCAGCGACACCACAGAGATCAAAGAATTCTTCCAATAAAAAAACAGAGTAGTAGCAATATCAAAGATAGATAGATGGAATCAGCTTACAATAACATGCAAACCAAACTCTGGATAATCCTTCCACCCACGGTCACGACGAACCACGATCAGAAGATGAGGAGCTCTAGCAGCTCGATCACGCACTCCACACAAATCGATAAGGATCCGGAACAATCACCCTTTTAGGGTTTCTTGAGCGACGGCTCGACGGGGAATACCTCCACAAAATAAAATAAAATCCAATCTAATCTAAATACAAGGGTGCTAAACCCTTTTATTGGTGCACGCAGGCACCATGACCTTCGACTTGACGACATGGTGCGACCAAACAGTACACATAGGAACATTAACATCGAAGTCGAACTCATGAGCCTGGTTCAACCAAAATGTGCACGCAGGCAAAAAAACAAACTACTTAGACTTTCTAATTTAGAAGCTATCTAAAATATTGCGTATCGATATCCAAACTTAATCTATATCTATATCTATATCTATATTTTTATCTATATCTATATTAAATAAAGCAAAATTTCTCTCCCTATTTTTTTTTGGTTTGTCTCCCTCTTAACTAACTCGGTGAATGTTAAAGTCGTCTCTATGTTAGTCTAGATCCCTTCTACTCTATATTACTCTAGACACTTTCTATTTTATACGACATGAGGTAGGAATTCTAATTATAATAGATCACCGATAATATGAAGTTTGATTCTTATTCGTATCAGTTTCCGTTACAGAAAATCAATCTGCAAAGTCTTGCAACTCAGATTTTTTTCCATGAGCCAAAATTGAGCATGCTCCTCCCCTACATAAAGATGGAAACTAAACTGATATCTCTTATTTCCCTTCCGCCTCATGTTTCCTTCTTTCAAAATCTCATGCCCTCGTCACCCGATCAAGATGATTGTGCTCGCTACTAAAGGCAAGGGCAGGGATCGATCAACATCCGTTTGAGAAAGGATTTGAGATTTGAGAACGTGTTGCAGACAGGAACGGGTATGGCGGCGCTCCTAATAAGTCTCAAGCAACCGTTCACGAATCCAATTGACCGGCCGGTTGTCTGTATGTACGGTTGGCGTCGTGTCGTCTGATACCACCATCCTTTGCTTGGGCCGGCGTGCAAGTCCGACTTCGGCTCCATGGCCAAGCTCCCGCCGCTCCACTCCGTCAACCTCAAGCATAGTGCCCTCTCCGGCCGACCCAATGCCGACAAGCCCGCTGTACCTATCCTCCTGGCCTATCCCTGCTGAGGTGTTGGTCCACATCCAGTGGCTCGACGCACAAGCTCTACATCGGGTCATCGACAACAACGAACCAAATCTGAGCTCAAAGAGGCATGACGTGTTGGTGATTGCCCCCTGCCATCAACAAGACACATCCGCCGCCAAGCAAGGTCCATTGTGCAGCTGCGGGTTTTGCGGAACCAAGCTTCACCCGCTGCCGTAGGCGAGACACATCCGCCATATCCGAGCCGACCGAGGTTCGTCCTTCTACTATCAGTGTCGCGTCGCCATGCTCCGCCTCTTCAGCCGGCGAGGCAGCAACATGCATGCTCCCTATCTGTCCAAGCGGGTTGAGGTTCATCTGCCGGCGTCGTACTCGTACCACCCGGTCTGGACTCAATCTTGTTCCATCTCCCTCCAATGAGTCGAGAGCTCCACTCCACCAGCGTCAATAGTAAGGGAACGATCAACACAACCAGCACACATGATCCGGCCTTGTCATAGCTTGCCGGAATTCTTGTTCATGGTCGTCAGAGTTCAAGAAATTAGGAATCGAATCGAATCGAAACGAAAGCTTGGTTGTTCCGACATGAACTCCTTTTTCCCTATTTTTGTTAGCCGGAGGATGGAGGATTTTTCATGGAAAAGTACACATTAATCTCCGTTGAATTTGCAATTGAGCACTCCTGTCCTGGTCTCGTCGAACACAAACCTCCATCTGCTGCCTCATTGTCGTGGATGGGGAATGACACCTCCGCTGCTCCCTTAGCCAATTCCCTTGCTGAGCACACGGTGAGCTTCCACCAACCCCTTCGACCCTTCTAGACTCCTCAATCATGTCCTTGGCTTCGATTTGGAGCTTTAACAAAAAAACTTGTACGCCACCGCAAATGGCCTCGCCGACGGCTGCCTGGCCGGGCTGTCTTAGACGCTGATATTGACGGAGGCGCTCCTGCACCGCTCCCGCAAACGTGCCATGCCGATGACCATGCCGATGTCGGGAGCCAGAGAGATTTGGTCAGGGAGGCTAGTCGGGGGTATCCGGTCGGATAGCTGCTAAAGCGCCTGGCGCTGGGTGATGGACGCTTGGTTGCGGAGCCCGTAGGGCATTGGCGGTGAAGCGTGCTCAGCGACCCGTGGTCACGACGTCTGCTCGGACCGATCTGGACGAAAGCATGAAGTGGCGGGAGACGCCGTACGTAGATCGGATCGTGGGCGGTGGGCGGCATGTGTGCTGGTCGCCCCTGTCGAAAGCGCGATGAGGGGACGGCGAGGCGTCGGACGCGGGGAGTCAAGCGGGTTCCATAATCCCCTGAGTGGGGACGGTGTCGCTGACGGTCCAGATCATAGATCTGATCTGGAACGTCCTCCCGACTGTCGGGAGAATCATGGAGCCTGGGAAAGTTACCGCTTCAGTAACCATATCGTCATGGCCCACACCCCCTACCTGGCGCGCCAACTGTCAATGAAATATGGTCGATAGTCTACCTAGGGCTATGCCCAAGGTAGTAGATTAGATGCAGGAGGTGTGGCGACGACTATCAAGCGTAACACAGAGAGCGTAGACACGACGATTTAGACAAGTCCTGTGTTTTCGTGGCTAGATTGATCTGAGAGATACCATACAAGATGTGTATCGAGGGGGGGGGGTCCCTGCTCGTCTTATAAAGCTAGGGAGCATGGTTACAGTTTACTTATCCTAAGAAATTACGACCGGTTCCTTATGACAAGGAAGCCGAGTCTATCTTCTAGGATCTTCCTTGGTGAGCAAGGCTTCTAAAGACTCCCTGGCAAGCACGACGAGCTGGCTGTGTGCTGCAGGGCCTTCGAACTGGGTTGAGTGTAACCAGCTTTACCTTGTTAAGATATCTTTGCTATAGTGAACCTCTCAACCCAGTTATCATAGTCTCTCTTGTCTCATCATAGGACATAACCATATTCCTAGTTAATTCACTTCTCATTCCCTGAGGAAAATACGATACTTGGAATACTCCCGGTGAAAGCTACACTTGACAATTGTACGCTTGCGGTCTTTTATCCTTTGGTGTCAATAAGCTTTCTAGCGCCGTTGCTGAGGAACGGTAGATGTCTTAACTAGAACCTTTTGGTCCTATTTTATCTTTGTTTCATTTAATCCTTCTCTTCCACATACACATATGGATCAAACACCTCTCTTTGAATATGGTGCTCCAACGGGCGCTAGCTTGGAGCCACCTAAATCATCACAGGCCATTTTGGCCGTTCGTTATGAGCTTCGCCCAAGTCTCATAGCGACGGTTTAGGAAAAACCTTTTTCTGGGGACGAAGATGAAAATCTTTACACTCACCTACATAACTTTGAACAATTGTGTTCATGTGTCCACATCCAAGGGATGAGGCGAGGTACTCTTAAGTGGAAGCTATTTCTGTTCTCTTTGACGGGAATAACCAAACGATGGTACGCTCGCCACGTAGATAGTGCAAAGGGAGAATGGGAAAAGTTGCAATCCAAATTCTGCTTAGCTTTCTTCCCTATCTCCCGTGTTATTCATCTTCGAATAGAGGTCCTAACCTTTAAACAAAATGAGAAAGAACCTCTAGGTGCGGCATGAGCTCTCAATTTGTCGCTATAACCCCGTGGGATAATGGTAAGGCTTGCATGAAGTATAGAGGCAGTGCGTTGAGGGCCCATATTTTAGATCTAGTATCATCCGGCCCTGATCTTGCTATAACAGATCCTACATGGTTACAACACTTTTATGGCGGTCTTAGCAAAGATTCCACGTAGCTTCTGGATATATCTTCTGGGGGGTCCTTCCTGTGTTTACCCATTAGTGGAGGGAAGAGTCTTCTCACGAAGATTCTTGAAAACACCCCCTATACTAACATTTTTTATGAAGGAACCACAAAAGAACAAAAACCAGCACCTAGAATAGAAGCCACATCAATAGCCAAAACTCTTCCTTCTATATCCCAAGATCCTGCTATCGAACATGAACCACCAAGGGAAGAAGAAATTCAACCCTTGGAATCCCCTCTCAATATCGAGGCTGATTTATTTTCCGATTTTGGAAATGCCTTGAATCAATCTGTGCAAAAGAAGTCTTCTGCTCGAAAAGCTCATAATCTTCATATTCCTAGTCGCATAGAGGAAGTTTACCACCAGGAGATGGTTAAACAACTAGCTTCTATCATGAGCAATGAGTGGTTAGAAGAGGCCGAATCTTCATTCGAGCCAATTCGAATCCTTTTTTCCTCCACAACTATTCCTTGCCAAATTAAAAGAACAAGATTAGACTCTCTTTATGATCCAGCCGTAGGAGTAAGTATTATGTCTAAATCTTTAGCTAATGCTCTCCTAGGTGATGTAGCTCTAACTCCAACCAATAAGTTCTTGAAGCTCCCTTCAGGACAATTGATTGAGAGTTGTGGGATCGCATAGACCATTCCTATGCTAATTAACAAAGTCAATATCCTCTTAAACTTCTTCATATTTGATATAGAGGAATTTGACTTGTTAATTGGGCATCCACTCATGAGATTTCTTGATGGATCTCTTGATGGAAGTCTTAAAGGTCATCTTGGGAGCAGTATCAAGCTCTCAATTCCGTTAACCAACTCCATAAACACCATGCCAGAATTGCTCCTAGAATCTGACCCCATAGAGGAAGTGATGGTTGCATCTCTTCTAGAATCCTCTCATCCTAATCTAGAAGAAGATGATAAAGATTTCATCCAAGAAGAAGACAATCTAGAAGAAACCATAGATCTGGAGAAATCCGAGCCTCCATCTAAGCCCTCTATAGAACGTAAACCCCTTCCTACTGGTCTAAAATATGCTTTTCTAAATGACAATCGTGAGGCTCCTGTGATCATTAGTGACAAACTCTCCCCTGAAGAGTCCTTTAAGCTTCTCACTGTCTTAGAAAGGCATCAATTAGTCTTAGGCTATTCTCTCCGAGATCTCAAGGGGATTAGTCCCGCTCTTTGCACACATCGCATTCCCATAGAACCTGAGGTCATCCCATCCAGAGAACCTCAACGGAGATTAAATAATGCAATGAGAGAAGTAGTAAAGAAGGAGGTCTTGAAACTCTTGCACGCAGGGATCATCTACCCAGTTCCTCATAGTGAGTGGGTTAGCCCTGTGCAAGTTGTGCCTAAGAAGGGAGATACAATGGTCGTTCGAAATGACAAGAACGAGTTGATTCCTCAACGAACCGTCATGGGTTGGAGGATGTGTATAGATTACCAAAAACTTAATAAGGCTACAAAGAAAGATCACTTCCCGTTACCCTTCATCGATGAGATGTTGGAACGGCTTGCAAAGCATTCTTTCTTTTGTTTCCTTGATGGTTATTCGGGTCATCATCAAATATCAATCCACCCTGATGATCAAAGTAAGACTACTTTCACATGCCCCTATGGAACATATGCTTATAGGCAAATGTCATTCGGCCTATGCAATGCTCCTGCTTCTTTTCAAAGGTGCATGATGTCCATTTTCTCCGATATGATCGAAGAAATCATGGAAGTTTTCATGGTCGACTTCTCTGTCTATGGAAAGACTTTCGATGATTGCCTCGAGAACCTAGACAGAGTCTTACAAAGATGTGAAGAAAAGTACATAGTCCTGAACTGGGAGAAATGCCACTCCATGGTTCTGGAAGGTATAGTGCTAGGACATAGAGTGTTCAAACATGGGATAGAAGTGGACAAAGCTAAAATTGAAGTCATAGAACAACTTCCACCTCCCACGGATGTCAAAGGAATTCGTAGCTTCCTTGGGCACGCAGATTTTTATAGGCGGTTCATAAAAAATTTCTCTCAAATTGCCCATCCTTTAACAAACCGTATGCTTGCAGTATTTTATCTGTTTGCCACCTTTGGTGTCAACAACCAGCGCGGTTGCTCCTTTGATGGCTGCTCTACCTGCTCCTCCTGCTCCTCTAGAGCCTTAGCGGGTTCTGCCTCTGTTGTCTTTGCAAGCTCTGACGGTGAAGGTGAGGCAAGCCGCGCACCACAACGAGCTAGTGAACCGATCCACAAAGCTCCATTACGGCCACCTCGCTTAGTGGCCTCCGCGGCCTCAACCACTACAATTGGCTACTGCTGCTGGTAGATCCACTAGCCTCTTCCTCTTCTTGGTCGTAGTGTTCTTAACCTTCTCCTGGCAGTGAGAGGATGTCGAGGAGGAGGTGGATCCTCATCGCCACTGCTAGGAGAACCACCAATGTTCTTCACGCATGCCATTGGGGGCGCGGGAAGAACCAAGAAACACTGACGCTGACAAGATCCACTGCCACTAAAATCTACCAAAGAACCACTGATACTGAATCATAGCAAGAAATCCACTTACTACTCAAGCATTGCAACAGTGACTCCCCCTGAGTCCTGGACTGACTCTTGTAAGGCTTGGCTTCAATCCATACTCGTGGGCTTGGCCCTGAGTTCAATTGACACTGCCAAATACTCAGACCCGCTGCTCTTTAGAATTTAGGGAGAATATATAACATGCAAGTGTAGCTAGAGAAACAAAATTTCTATCAAAAGCATGAAATTGGATAAGAATTGATTGAGAATTGAGTAACTACCTCGACGAACCGAAAACGGGATGAGAAGAATCATCGATCCAAGAATCTCCAATCCAATCCACAAACCAAGATGTGGTAGAGGTGATGGTGAGACAATGTAATTTTGGAAAGGGGAGGGAGGTGGTTATGGTCTAACCCTAGAAGTTAGGGTTAGGTGGAGATGGGGCAATGTGGAGAAGGAACTGCAGGGCAGTGGCTAGGTGGTGGTGGAGAGAGGGTGATTGTTGACGGTGGTTAGCGTCAACATTTAATATAATTATAAACACGATAAATGGATTAACCATATGGAAAATGTAGAAGTATATGGCTTTATCTAACAAATTCCACGAGTTTTGGTATTCTACTATTTTCTAGGGAGTATTCTATTAGTTTCCAGGGACTATTCTAGAAAAGCTTAATAAGCGAATCAAATCAGAATAAATATCGGAATAAATCCGAACCGCGATATTTTCAAAAATACTCAAGAAGGATCCAGAAGACACCGGAGCGAAGTAGGAAGCGGGGCACCGCCAGGTGGGGCTGGCTGACCCCACCCCTAGCCGGCTGGCCACCTAGTGGGCCCACCTTCTAGGGCCTTCTGGAGTATTCCTCCACCTCTTTTGAGGAGTCATCTCGTCCCTACATTAAGTCAGTTTGATCCAACGGTCGTCCTGAACCCCACCGGGCTATAAATAGAGGGCAGATCCCACCCCAAGGGTACTGGAGTTCCATTCAGTCTAAGTCATTTGAGATCTAGTCATCCAGAGGCACAAACCCTAGTTCATTTAGAGCCTCTCTAGTTCATAGCATAGCTTAGTTAGATCAAAAGTAGAGGAAGTCAAGATACGTCAATCGATCTTGGACTCCCGATTTTGTCAAGAGATTGGAGTCTGCTACAATTCTTATTCTCTTCTCTCTTATTGTGATTATTTATAGTTGTATGATATTTACAGGCAACACTATTCTTCATTATTATGTTCTTGTTTACTTTGTTCATTGTTTATGTTAATATGTCTAGTATAGTTAGTTTGCCATTGAGTTCATGCAAATGTTCGTATAGCGCTCGTCTACTCGATCGTGTGGCGAGTAGTAGGCAGTATGTAGGTGTGGTGCTTAGATACATTGCTTATCTAAGGATGCCCCCATTTGTGCTAGGTCATGGGGTAGATCGTGGACGTGATAGGTCCATTGAGTCCTCTATAGGCCTCCCCTCATGTAGTGGTTTGGTAGGGAAGGATTGTCAGGTTGAGGATATCTTCGGATATCTGAGATTTCTAAACTAAACTCATCCTGTTCATGGCCCCATTGTGGTTGGGAACATTAGTAGTATTACTTAACGATGATTGTTGATGTACTTGCACAAAATGACATAGCTTTGACGGTAGCTAGAATACTTAGGAGTTATTTCTTTATTACTTGCATTAGACAATGTTTGTGTAGTGACTAGAGTGCTCTAAGAACTTTATCTTTATTATTATGATGATTGATCAATTACCCTTATCATATATATTTATCATGTGACTTACTCCTATTACTAGTAGAGTTCTTGGTTGAATAATCCCTTTCATTCATTTCATATGCATGTTATCAATACTATAGACTATTAGTTTAACTAGACCTTCCTATTGGTAAAATATAAATCGACAACCTGGTAGTACTCTAGGTAAAATGCTACAATGATGTATTAATCTGTCAGCTTGCAGAATCATTTGTTCTTTATAATTTCATATCCATCATTATTTATTTCTGCCTAGTCACACATAAAATAGAATATTTCATAAGTATCATTAATTATTCCTAGCTCTATAATTAGGGATGACAACCTAGTTCCATGCTTAGGAGTATAAGGTAAAAGATAGTGGCTAGTCGCTAAAGACAAGTTAACTACATACCATACATTTTTGGCGCCATTGCTGGGAACCTTTGTTCTTGGTAATGACGTTAGAAATGCTAACAAACATTTTTGTCGCCGTTGCCGGGGAAGGTATCTAAACTTTGGAAGTATTCATAACCATATACAAATGAATAAAGATTAATTAACCAAGTTAACCTCTTACTCAAATAGGTTTACCCTTGTTTCTATCTATCTGTGTATCTTATGCAGGGTAAAGGAATGCACGATTTTTCTCTTCCAAATAACTTCACTTTGAATCCAGAGAAACTCTTTCGAAGAAAGCCAAAGTTTGCACAAGTGAGAGATATTATCGAATCACAATCAAGAACACCCTTAGCTGAAGCTCACTCTTTGAGAGCGGAAGCTCAAATATCTAAAGAAGAACAACCGGAATCCAATTTAGCAATTGCTTTTGAAGCTATGGCCGAGAAGACATTGCGAGAGTTCTCTGCCCCAACTATTGATAACATATGCACCGGACCTGCAGTTAATGTTGGAGATAATGGATTTGAGCTCAAGCCTGCTCTCATTACCATGGTTCAAGAAAATCAATTTTGTGGAAAGGCTCATGAAGATGCAAGTGCACACTTACAACACTTTCTAGAAATCTGCAACACTTTCACAATCAAAGGAGTATCGAGAGATGCTACTCTACTCCGCCTTTTCTCGTTTTCACTTTTGGGGAAAGCAAAACAGTGGTTCTACACAAACAAAGATATCAACACTACATGGGATAAATGTATCACTACTTTCCTAGCTAAGTTCTTTCCAACAGGCAAGACCAATGCTCTGCGTGGGAAAATTTCAAGCTTTCAACAACAACATGTTGAAGCATTCGCCAAAGCATGGGAACGATTTCAAGATTATATCACGAGTAGTCCTCATCATGGCATGGAGGATTGGCTATTAATGCAGACTTTCTATCATAGACTAGTCGCTAGTACCCATGAATCTATGGATGCCGCAGCTAGAGGAGCTTTCCTGTCACTTAAGCTCTCGGATGCAACATCACTTTATGAGAAGATGGCCTCAAATCAGAGCTGGAATGAAGAACGTAATTAACCTCGCAAGAGAGGAGGAGGTATACATCAACTCAAGGAAGCTGACGTGGTCACCGCCAAGCTGGACCTTATAATGAAGAAGCTTGAAAGCCAAGATGTCGAGAAGAGAGATGTCATGCATATCAATGATTCTCACATGACTTGCGAAGAATCTGGAGACATTGGACATTCAGGAAATAATTGTCCTGAATTGCATGAGGATGTAAACTTCATCAATAGCAACACCAATTATCGTCCTGAGTAAGGCCGATGATGGAACCAGCCAAACTAAGGATGGAATCAGCAACCTCGAGAAGGTAATTACCAAGGTAACAACAATAGAAATTACAAGTTTCCACCTTTAAGAAAACTAGTTGCTGGTCAATCCAAACTACTCGAACAAATGTTTAAAAAGGTAGCATCCAATGATAAAGCTTTAGAAAAATATAAATATTAGGATGGATACCTTTGCTTCTACTATTAAGAATCAAAATAGCTTCAACAAAATGTTAGAAATTCAATTAGCTCAGCTGACAGTTGTTGTTCCTCCAATGAAAGAAGGTAAGATTCCGGGCCAACCGGAGGATCTAGAAATTGCAAATCTTGTCGACATTTTCAATGCAGCCAACTACTACACTCAGTCTACTGATATGACGTGGATTGATTATTCACTTCCCGAGAAGAAGGGTGATCTAGGAAGGCCTATTATTCCTATCTCCATAGGATGTCACACCTTCCCAGAAGCTATCTGTGATTTCGGCGCAAGTGTCAACATCATGCCTAAGGTAATATATGAAAAGATTTTGGGAGATCCCCTATTGTACACAAACATGCATTTGCAGCTTGCAGATCAGTTCATCTATTACCCTGAGGGAGTATTAGAAGGAGTTGTCATTCAAGTGGGACAATCATATGTTCCCATTGACTTTGTGGTCATAGAGATAGGAGGAGATGAAAGAGCACCCATCATATTGGGCTGACCATTCTTATTCACAACTAAAGCCATCATCTATGCGGAGCATGCCAAGATTGTTTTTTCCATAAAAGACAAGAACGAAAAGTTCTCATTCAAGAATCGCATGCTCAACACTTCTGCACTTCCACGAAGGCAATATGAACAAGATCAACCAGCAGTACCCGAGAAGAAGAAGAACAATCGAAGGAGGAAGAACAAGCAGAGCCTGATTTCAGAAGGAGCAATCCAGATGATCAACCTAGTTAATATAGAGCACGACCACTTGCTAGCCTCGCCATACATAGTCAAGAAGGGAGACCCAGGAGTACAAACCCTTGAATGCACAATCATAAAGACAGTCTTTCGTAAGACTTTCTGCAACACAGGGTCAACATAATGTCAAAGATAACTTATGATACTTTATTTGACGGTAATACCATTATACCCAACCTACATGCAGTTGTAGATGGCTTACCTAACATTCAGATTTCCCAAAGGCATAGCAAAGAACGTGGCGATAAAGATTCAAGGTTATTATGTTCCTGTAGACTTTGTAGTTCTTGACATGCAGGATGAAGATGACATGACTATCATCCTGGGGAGATCATTCCTCAACACTACCGGAGCCATTATCTTCATCGAATCTGGATAAATCCACTTCAACTTACCCATTAGAAAGGTATGTTGTAAATTCAATAGTTATACTAATCATATGCAGCCCAAGAAGCGATGCAATAGAAGGAGATGCCATACCCACCGTCAAGCAACCCAACCGTTGAAGGATGGATGGGAGGACTATCCTGGCAAAGTTTCAAGGTATGAAGACTGATTCAATGATAAGGAACAAGAAGTAGTGAAGGAACCCCGCTGGAGCGAATAGGAAAAAGAAGCTGAACGAATGGACCAAGTCACAAAAGAAGAGGCAGAAGAAATACGAGTACGAGTACAAGAATGGTGGGAGGAGAACAAAGATGCACCACCAGACAAGTAAGTACTCTCTCCTATCTAGTCTTATCGGCAGACTATAAATTCCGTTCCTTTGCCACAAGGTAAAAATGGTAGTTATCTAATTAGTTATCATCAACATTTTATCACCTTTATATTTTTGCATACTTAAGGAAAAACAAAGTAAATATTTATTTATCATTGCATCATAAAAATACTAAGCCCCATGTGAGAGAACTTATGGTAATATCATAAGGGAATTGACTGTGGTGGCATAAAAATAATTTTTATTTCTATTGCATTATAAAATAGAAAATCCTAAAAAGAGACGAGACATTCAATTCCTGCTAAAATCCATTAAAAGTTTAAATTAGCTCATGAGAATATTCAACTACTCTTTTGGCTGACCACTAACCCATATCATAATAGAGCCTCGAGTTTTGTTTGTTCTTGTCGGAGTATAACCATGCAGGATTGAAAGCACTAAGGAGGAGTGAGTCTAATCAGGGCTACTACTCAGAAGCTGACCCCAAGAATCATTCAAATCAACCATAGCAAAATCAAGCTTGGGGGAGGGCACCCCCAGTTATCATGTAAGTATACATATGCGATTATCGAGTCTATAGTCATAAAAATATCAAAAAATATGTGAGCACATGAAGGTTCACCATAGTATCATAAGAAAACTTAAAATTGCCAAAAATATGTGGGCACATGAAGGCCCATGACTATCAAGTCTTAAGAGTCCTAAATAAAGATATGTTTTAGTTAGGGTGTGTGTTTAATTTGTCTAGAGTCAATAAAAGGTATGAATAGTAATTCTATCTTGGAGATGATGAATAGTTGCTTTGCCGTAATCCCTTTCAAGTACCTAGTTTTCAACCTTAAATTCTCCTGAGTTTTGGTTAGAACTACTTTGATATAAGAATTTACTCTGAACCTAAAACTTGTGGAGGCATATACTTAAACCAAGTCTAGGTGGTTGGGAGATATGACATGAAAGTCTAGCTGCTATTTATCTTACTCCTAGCAATACTAAGTTCTAGTGATTTATCTTTAGAAAATTTAAAATTTTACATGATGAGCTCTTGTATGATATAGTTTGAATTCCTATCAAAGCCATATTTTTTCATGCTACTTGTCTTTGTATTGAGTGTTTTCAACCTTTAGACCCTGTGAAGAGTCTCATCAGGCTTTTAAAATCAAGACCACATGCCATTTTGTCCACCAGAAAACGGTCTTACTCTTACACTGAGAGTAACTACCACAAAAAATATTCATTCCATCTTTCATTCAATAAATGCTGCAAGTTTTTGTTATATTTTCTCAGTAGTTTTTCTTGGTAATGGAGGTATGAGCTATGCAAAAGCTATTTGAAAAAAATAGAGAAAGAGAAGAAAAAAGAAAGAGAGGAATTAAAAATGGATAAGTGTCTGACGCACCTCTCAGAAGAATAAATAAAGAATAAGATAGCTCATACTCTATAGCCATGTTGTTCAAAAAGTCAAAATTCCAAAAGAGAGATTTATTTCAAGGATCAAAATAGAATTAGGTTTTCACCATCACCATATCCACCATATACACACACATGCACATCTTGGTTTGATTGTATGACTTGACTCTCTGTGGATCTATAGTTTGACTTTACAATATATATGAAGTAAGTAAGCTAACCTTGTTAAGACATTCCTATGAACTCCACCATATTTACTAGTATAGGAGGGCATGACATCACTAATGCCTTAGTTGGATCCACAAATATCACATATATAAGAGACTTGAGGGTGTCATACAATTAAGCTCTGAGTTTTATTTCAAAAACATTGCAAAACCCAGAATTTTGGTAGAGTGAAGAATTTGAGACATAGTGCCAAATTTGATTACTCTGTCTTTCGATTGCTCAAGACCCAAGTGATAGTTAAGAAGCCCCATGGTTAAAGGTAATACGGGTGAGTTCAAAAGTTAGAGTAGTTTTTTTCTAATTCAAAGAAGATTTTTTGTTTGAAACGAGGTGAACTTTTGAGGTGTGAAAGCATTGCAGCAACTCTTGATTCAAGTTTATTAGATAGGCTTTGCTTAGGGACTAGAAAAGGGTAAGTTTGGGGGAGCTTGTTGACGGTGGTTAGCGTCAACATTTAATATAATTATAAACATGATAAATGGATCAACCATATGGAAAATATAGAAGTATAAGGTTTTATCTAACAAATATAGAGTTTTGGTATTCTACTATTTTCCAGGAACTATTCCAGAAAAGAGTAATAAGGGAATCAAATCAGAATAAATATTGGAATAAATCCGCGATGGCATATTTTCCAAAATACTCAAGAAGGATCCAAAAGTCACCCGAGCGAAGCGGGGTATCGCTAGGTGGGACCGGCCGGCCCCACCCCTAGCCAGCCGGCCACCCAGCCGGCCCACCTTCTATGGCCTTCTAGAGTGTTTCTTCACCGCCTTTGAGGAGTCATCTCAACCCTACATTAAGTCAGTTTGATCCAATGGTCATCGTGCACCCCACTGGGCTATAAATAGAGGGCATATCCCACCCCCAGGGTACTGGAGTTCCATTCATTCTAAGTCATTTGAGATCTAGTCATCCAGAGCCAACCCTAGTTCATTTAGAGCCTCTCTAGTTCATAGCATAGCTTAGTTAGATCAAGGGTGGAGGAAGTCAAGATACATCAATCGATCTTTGACTCCCGATGTTGTCAAGAGATTGGAGTCTGGTACAGTTCTTATTCTCTTCTCTCTTATTGTGATTATCTGCAGTTGTATGATATTTACGGGCAACACTATTCTTCATTATTATGTTCTTGTTTACTTTGTTCATTGTTTATGTTAATATGTCTAGTATAGTTAGTTTGCTATTGAGTTCATGCACATGTTCGTATAGCACTCGTCTACTTGATCATGTGGCGAGTGGTAGGTAGTATGTAGGTGTGGTGCTTAGATACATTGCTTATCTACGGATGCCCCCATCTGTGTCGGGTTGTGGGGTAGATCGTGGACGTGACAGGTCGATTGAGTCCTCTATAGGCTTCCCACCGTGCAGTGGTTTGGTAGGGAGGGAATCTCAGGTTGAGGATATCTTCGGATATCTGAGGTTTTTGAACTCAACTCATCCTGTTCATGGCCCCATTGTGGTTAGGAACATTGGTAGTATTACTTAATGATGATGCTAGATGTAATTGCACTAAATAACGTAGATTTGACGGTAGCTAGAATACTTAGGAATTATTTCTTTATTACTTGCAATGGACGACGCTTTGAAAGCCCAAGTTTGGTTTTGGTTAATTGATGAAACCTATGGACTAACCCTATTGCTAAGTGTATGATCAAGATAGGGTGATCCAAATTGACAAGTGGAGCTAGATGAAGGATCATGATAGATCAAGTGCTCCATGACTAAGGAAAAGAAGAAAGAGAAAAACAAAAATGGGCTCTAGGCAAAGGTATATCATAGGGCCATTTTTGGTTTAGTGATCAAGACACTATAGAGAGTGTGATCACCTTTAGGATATATAGTCGTACTATCAAGAAGGGAAAACTCGTTTCGATTACGGTTATCATGTGCCACTAGGTTTGCATTGCATATCTAAAATGAACCTAAGTGACATAAAAATGAATTAAAATCCAAGATAATTCTTTGCAAAAGGCTAACACAGGGGAACAGGTGTTGGATCACATGGTGTTAGCGTATGAAGACTTGGACAAGAAGGAGCAACTCAATTGGACACGAGACTGAGCTTCGGACAGAGGTCCGAACGCTTGGCTTGCAGGGTCCGGACCATTGCCTAGCGTCCAGTGGCATACCCTAGCTCTAGCTCTTCTCTGGACAGAAGGTCCGGATGCTGATTGTGAACCGGATGGTGGCTCTGGACAAGCGTTTGGAGTTTTGGAGGGCTCTGGAACCTCTCTGCATAAGGTCCAGACGCAAGGTTCTGTCCGGACGCAGGACTCCGGACGTGGGTCTGGAGCTTTTGCGCTCTCTGGACCGGCTGCATAGGGTCCGGACGCAAGAGACAGGGAGTCCGGACGCTACTGTTGTGAGCGTCCAGAGGCGACACGTCAGCACCAGGAAGGGTGCCAACGACAGGATTCAAAATGGAGGAGGGTCCGGACGCATGGCCATTGGTCCGGACCCCCCATACAAACAACGTCTGGAGCCATGCAGATTTCAGAGAAAAGGGGCAAAACGGCTAGCTCGGTTTGGAAGGCTATTTAAGTGGATTGGTCGGCTCATTGGGACCTCTCTTACACCTCTCATTCATTCTCACACTTTGTGCTTGCTTGAGAAGGCCCCCAACTCATCTCTCTTTGCTTTGCTTGCTAATTCTTGAGAGTTTGAGTGAAAGTGCTTTGATCATTGCATTGCATCTTAGTGGCACTTGGTCATCGTCATCGCCACGGGATTTCTTGTTATTCTTGGTGTTTGCCAACACCTAGACGGCTTGACGATTGTGGAGAAGCTTCGGCATGTGTTGGTGATTGTTCGTGGCCGACTTCATCGATTGTGAGAGGGCTTGTACCCACCTCGACGGAGTGTCAAAGGGTAACTCTAGTGGATTGCTCGTGTCATTGAGTTACTCTTATTTGGGTGGTTTCTTGTGGTGCCCGGGTAGTGGACTAGGCTTGTGATTGCCTATTAGCCACCGAAACACCATTTGAGTAGTCGACACAACGGGACTAGCTTGGTGGCAATCAAGTGAACTTTGGGAGAAAAATCATTGTGTTCATCTTGTCTCCCGACTACTCTTGGTGTCTTATTGTGATTGGTCTTCACATTGGTATATTCACTTCACAAGGCATCGGTACAACAATCACCTCCTTCCTAACATTTACTTTCATTCATATCTTGCTTAGTTAGCTCTCTTGCTAGGTTGTTATTTGAGTTTGTTAGTAGTTCTTCTTAGCTAGAGTTGAGTGCATTAGGTTCTTGCTAATGCTTGTTAGGCACTCAACCAACTAGAATTGCTTAGATAGGTGGCTTTACACCCCTAGTAGAGCTAGAGAAAAAAGCTTCGCTTAACTGTTAATCTAACCTTTGCTCTAGTGATTTGTAGAATTTTTATTAGGCTATTCACCCCCCCTCTAGCCATCTAGGACCTTTCACGCTTGTGTAGTGACTAGAGTGCTCTAAGAACTTGATCTTTAATATTATGATGACTGATCAATTACCCTTATCATATATATATATATATATATATCATATGACTTACCCTGTTACGAGTAGAGTTCTTGGTTGGTTAATCCCTTCATTCATTTCATATGCATATTATCAATACTATAGATTATTAGTTTAACTAGACCTTCCCAGTGGTAAAATATAAATCGACAATCTGGTAATACTCTAGGTAAAATGCTACAATGGTGTATTAATCTGTCTGCATGTAGAATCATTTGTTCTTTATAATTTCATATCCATCATTATTTATTTCTGTAGTCACACATAAAATAGAATATTTCATAAGTACCATTAATTATTCCTAGCTCTATAATTGAGGATGACAACCTAGTTCCATGCTTAGGAGTATAAAGTAAAAGATAGTGGCTAGTTGTTAAAGACAAGTTAATTACATATCATACATTTTTGGCGTCATTGCTAGGAACCTCTGTTCTTGGTAATGAGGTTAGAAATGCCAACAGTGATGCTGCGAGGGAGATGTAGATCAAGAGTGCGGCAAAGCTAGTGGGAAGCTCCAACGAGGGGAGCACGGATTTGCGGCAGCGACGACGGCAGCGGGACTGTGACACGGCTACATAAGCGCCCAGGCGGGTGCGCGAGGAGGAAGTGTGATGATGTTGCACGAGCAGGAGTACGAGAGCAATCTCGCCGGTGGCGTGGGGTCGCCGGAGAGGGCTAGAACGGCGTGGGTGTGGGTGAGGGCAAACGGCAAAGGAACAGCGGTGGCTCGGCGTACGGATTGCAAGAATGACTACCCAAGAACGATGACAAGTTTTGAAACTCAACCCCACAACTTAAATGAACACTGGACACTCCAGTGGATTACACTGGACTCACGAACATGACGTGTCCGGTGCGATTACAGTAAGCTCTTAGTAGCACCAGACATGTCCGATACACTGTCACCAAACTCATGGTGAGTTTGGTGTGGCCTCTATCAGTAGGTGATTGACACCGGACTCTGAGCATCGGACTCACTGCTTAAAAGCATTGTGCGTCCAGTGAGTGTGTCTGGTGCGGTTTCCTTTAGAATTTTCAAAGAAAATTTTCGCGGCGCTTTCTCCCAACAAGGTTCCAACTGAAACAAGACAAAAATAAACACTAGTTGATCTTGATTGTGAACCATCTCTCAAACCATCATTTCAAAAATATTTTGCCATAATTTTTAAGCAGAGACTTATATATGGAAAAATAGGTCGACAAAGAAATATTTTGATAAAAAATAGCACACAATTAGGAGGAGCAAGCCTATGTATCTTTTTGTTGCATTACTATGTACATTCATAAGTGCTTGAACTTGAAAATTCATGCTTGTGTGGTGAATGCTAGAAACATGATTGACATGATGATTGAAGTAATAGTATGCATATGTTGGGGATATTACCTTGGGCCTATCGACCAGGAGATGGCCCGGCCCACAAGACGTAGACGTGCAGCACACGACGTGCACCGCACGAATAGTACCATATTGACTACTTTACTTGTAACTCTGTCCCTTCGGCATATATAAGGAGGGACAGGGGACCCCCCAAAACACAATCTCATCACATCTTATAATCTATCTCTCAGATCAATACAGCCACCAGAACACAGGACGTAGGGTATTACGGCGATTTGTCGGCCCGAACCTGTCTAAATCGTCAGTGTTACGCTTGACCGCCGTCGCCACACCTCCGCCTACAATCTACTACCGTAGGGTACCCCTAGGTTGACCGAGATGCGTATTTCGTCGACAGTTGGCGAGCCAAGTAGGGGTGTGTGCAACGACGTCATGGCTCGTCAAGCGATCATCTTCCCCGTCGACGACCCTCGTCGACGAATCTCTTTGACGGCCCCCGTCGCTTCTCGTCGTCGATCACGTCGACGGCCCCTCACCGTCACCCTCGTCAACAGTCTGCTGCCACCGCACTTGACGTCCCCCATCATGACCAGATCGGATCTACGATCTAGACCGGTGACGGCACCGTCCTTTCCTTGGAGATCATCCTCATCCCGCCATGGCTCGCCTCGTCGCTAGCCTCGCCGCCGACCACGCCGGTGGCCCTCGTCACTCCTCGTCGTCGATCCAGTCGGCGGCCCTCGTCGCTCCTCGCCGTCGATACCGTCGGCGGCCCTCGTCACTCCAACAAGAGCCGATCAGAGAAACATCTTGCCTGAAAAGCTAAGTCAACACGCCGTATTTATTTTCTAATCTAATATCATAGGATGCATGCCATATATCTGGGTATCTACATAAGTACATGATTGTTTTGCCCAGGAATCCAACTGTGCTTCTCGACGTTTCACATCATTGGTGGCCCGCGTCTTGCCAACAACCATCCATTCGTTGTTGCTTCTCCACGTCTTCACGACGAGATCAACCTTGTCCAACCAGATTGGGATGTCCAAGCTGTCACGCGAACCACGTCAGCGAGTCGCCTGGGCCACGTTGTTTGCTCGACCACGACAACAAACAGCGTCAAACAAGATCAGATTGGATTTATTTGGTGCCGATCGTGCTCCGCCGCCGACTTCTTCCTTAGCCTCAGGAGCAACAGGGGCTGAGCGGACTGGGATGCGTCCTCCGGTCGACTTCCGGGCCATTGCTCTGGTGCGGGCCATCTACACAAAATTTATAATATGAGATGAGAAATTTTGTAAAGAATATGTGAAGGAGTGACAAAAATTTGTAAAATACCAAAAGCAATAAAATTTTCATAAATAATCCTAAGAGGATGTCCATTCTATCTAAGGTGAGCGTCCTACAGTCAGTTCGGCTCTGATACCAATTTGTAACACCCCAATTTATAATAATAAATTGGAAGCTAAATATATGTGAACCCAGGATGTCTTGATTCACATATACCTTACAAATTACAATATCATCACACGAACAACGATTATATTTATTACATCACATGGAGTTCATCACATCATAGACAAAGACATTGTTTATTACAGCGGAATACGTAGTAGAACGAAGACTCCCACCACAGGGACACCAACTAGGGGTACACCCTCCTCAGAAGTCACAGGCATCCTCGGGGAACTCCTCATAGCCTCCAACATCTGGTACCCATCCGGGATTTTATACAAAGGTGGTGACAACAAGCGTCAGCTCACCATGCTCAGCAAGTATATCTATGGGGATGCAAGCTCAAAAGGCTGACTCTGGTTTAAGCAGTAAGCAATTTTAGTTGGTCAAGTTTTATTAATACATAACATATAAAAACATAAGTTTAACCCTTTCCTGATGAATAAGCATAAGCATCAGATTTCCAGGTTAACATCATTTTCATTTTAATGTAAAGACAGGTAATATAATTGGAAAGATCCAGACCGCTTGTGTCCGTGAGCACGGCTATCATGATAGATTTTAGAACTCTGCAGAGTTTGTACAACGTTACCCTTGAGTCGTGTTACCCTTTTGCCCGAGATCGCGAGCCTCTTAGATCACTTCCAAGGTAAGTCGCAGGGTTCACTACGAAGCCTTACACTAGCCACTCTAACAAGTTAGTAGCCACGTGAATGGGGCCCCCTTCGAGACGGCTCTCTAAAAAGACCGCAGCCTCCAAGGCACATCAAGAAAGGCAAGACAACCATTCTTAGCCCGAAGCGCCCCTCTGCGCTACGAGTTGGTAACTACTAAGAAGCTAGACAAACTAGCTTTACGACTAAGATCAGAGCCATGTAATCCTCAAGGTTGTACGGACTTCCTGAGTTGTCTGTCCCAAGTACAAACCTTATAGAGAGGTACTGGAGCATATGGGAATAAAATGCATCTCCAGCCCCCTCCTTGTCAATTTTAAAAGATTATCATAATCATTCGATCACAGGTTCCAAACTTCCATTATACAAGTTCATAAAGTAAAGTTGAGCGTAGCATAGCTATACAATTAAAATTATCATGCTTAAACCCCCCCCCCCCATAGGTAACAAGGATATGTGGTACAAGTAAAACTAAGTAAGTCTCTAAGGTTTGAGTAAAATAGACACATGCATTTACATTGTGATGATTATTTTGAGTTGCTAGGTAACAAGGAATAACATAGGCTATACTTGCCTTGCTCAAAGTCTTGGTCCTGGTACTGCTCCTGGAACTCCTGCTCCTCAAAAGCCTCGCTCTCTACTCGCGGGAACAACATCAACAAGAATTCCATACAATCATCACATGCAAAGAAGTATAAACAACTATTAGAACATTACACCGTACAATAGAAACATAGAGATAAACATATATAAAACTAATCTACACGTTACTAGGAACACATGAGCGCGAGAAACACTTTAATCGGACCTAAAACGAGAAAGTTATGAAAGAAACAATTTTCAGGGATCTTTTGGTAAATAGAAAACATTTTTCTAAGGTACTCAAACTGAAACTGAGGACTAAAACATAAATAAAGCAAATCTAAAAGGGTTAGATGGCAAGTCTGGGGCTGTTGGAACTGCTGGTTTGAAAACAGAGAAAACATAGGGTTAAAACGTTAAATACAGGGCTTAAAAGAGCTACTTTTGAACTGGTTTAAAAAGATCCGTGATTAACCAGAACAGCAGGGGCTGCAGTGCAAAAGTGTGGCTACTATCGGCTGGATGCCGACCGTGTGACACGTGGCGACGCGGGAGTGGCCGAGTCCACGGGTGCATTGTGGACCGAGCGCGGGTGCTGGTCCACCGGTCCACGGTGGACCGAGGGTGGCATTCCTATGAAGAAGGTAACATCGGCGAATATGATAGATTTCGTGAAGGAACATATTGTTTACCGATTTGGTATTCCTCAAACCATTACAACTGATCAAGAGATTGCCGATTATTTGAGAGATCCTTCTAAAAAGGTTGAAAGGCGTCTAAGGTTTCAGGCTACCAAGTACGTGCTCCTTGATGATGAATTGTATTATCGGACGATTGATGGAGTTTTGCTCAGATGCCTTAGTAAAGAAGAATCGAAAGAGTTGATGGATGAGATCCATGAAGGAGTGTGTGGGGCGCATCAATCGGCATTCAAGATGAAGTGGATAATTAGGCGGAATGGATATTATTGGCCGACGATTCTTGAGGATTGTTTTAAATACTTCAAAGGATGTCAAGACTGCCAGAGGTTTGGTAATGTTCAGAGAGCACCTGCATCGGCAATGAATCCTATAATCAAGCCTTGGCCGTTTAGAGGATGGGCTATCGATCTCATCGGCCAAATTTATCCGCCATCAAGTAAAGAGCATAAATTTATACTTGTTGCTACTGATTATTTCACGAAGTGGGTTGAAGTCATTCCTATGAAGAAGGTAACATCGGCGAATATGATCGATTTCGTGAAGGAACATATTGTTTACCGATTTGGTATTCCTCAAACCATTACAACTGATCAAGGGACCATGTTCACATCGGGGGAGTTTGATGAATTTGCTATCGGTATGGGGTTTAAGGTTTTAAACTCTTCTCCTTATTATGCTCAAGCTAATGGTCAGGCCGAAGCAACTAATAAAGGAGTTATTAAGCTTATCAAGCGCAAGATTGAAGAAAACCCTAGGAGGTGGCACATAGTGTTGAATGAAGCTTTATGGTCGTATCGGATGACATGTCATGGTGCAACTAAAGTTTCGCCGTACCAGTTAGTCTATGGGTATGATGCTATCTTACCTTGGGAAATTAAAACTGGTTATAGAAGATTGTTTTTCCAGGATCAATTCACAACCGATGAATATGATATCCTTATGAAGGATGAGTTGGAAGATCTAGCAAGTCATCAGCTGAGAGCTCTAATCAGTATCGAGGAGAACAAGAAAAGGGTTGCCATGTGGTATGAAAAGAAAGTGAAAGTGAAAGAGTTTGCCGATGGTGATCTGGTGTGGAAACTGATTTTGCCGATTGGGACTAAGAGTTCAAGGTTTGGAAAGTGGTCCCCTAATTGGGAAGGTCCTTTTCGGATAAGTCAGTCTGTTCCTGGTAACGCTTATATTTTGGAAACACTTGAAGGAGTTGCGTTCTCCAGGGCAATTAACGGTAAATATTTAAAGAGATATTATCCCAGTATTTAGATAGATGCATAAAGCAATATAAGTATAAATGCCGATGGAAGGAGTGTCATGCAGAACATCGGCAGAAAGCGTATTGACGTTATATTACAAGCAAAATCAGTTGTCAGGTTCACAGTTGCCGACACAGCAAATTACAATAGATTACAAGAGAGATTGAATAGATGAAATCGCACGAAGACGAAGTTGGTCTGCTTCTTCTATCTCCTTGGCATCGTCATCGGCAGTGCCTTCAATGGGCTTGATCTTTCTCTTCAAGAGAAGGGTCTGCCGAGCGTCAGCATCTCTTTCTTGTTGTAGAGCTTTGACGGCATCGGGAAGTTGAGCCTTCTTTTGGTTGGCCACGTTTAAGGCTTCATCAACTTTCTTCAGCTCTGCTAGTAGTTCTCCCTTTCTTGCCGATAGATGGGTGATTTCTTGTTCGAGATCAATGCTAGAGCCTTCTAGGTGACTGATGCACTTGTGCTTTTCATCGGCAATTTGCTTGAATTGGAGCATCTCCTCTTCAAGCTTTGATTGGGCGGCCCTATCGGCAATGCGGCGTGAGGCCCGTTGGTATTGGAGTTGTCGGCTCTCAAGAAACGCCGCTTGGAAGAGTATTTCTTCGACATCGGCAGGCAGTTGGCCTTGAATCTCCTTGAAAGCTATCCTTACTACATTTGAATCTTGGACTAGTTCGGATGTGCTTTGCTGCAGTAAGGATAACAGTGCTTCAAGTTTGGATTTCGGTATTGGAGTTGTCGGCTCTCAAGAAACGCCGCTTGGAAGAGTATTTCTTCGACATCGGCAGGCAGTTGGCCTTGAATTTCCTTGAAAGCTATCCTTACTACATTTGAATCTTGGACTAGTTCGGATGTGCTTTGCTGCAGTAAGGATAACAGTGCTTCAAGTTTGGATTTCACTTCTGCCGATATAGCATTCGATGGTGGAGCAGAGCTTTCTTCTTCTTCATCATCGTCTGGTATATTGATGGCAAAAGAGAATAGGCTGTTGGGGGAGTCTTGGGCCTGAAAAGAAGAGGATTAGAGTTTGCTCATCACAAGTTTGTGTTTTGCAAGTTTTATGACAGTCAGTTTACCATCTTTAGATGGATCTCTTGCCTCGGGCTCGGCAAAGCAGCTGGCATGGTGGTGTCTTGAGCATCGGCGATGGTTGCCGATGAAATTGTGTGTGGCTGGAAAAGTTAGTGCCAGTGCTGATGCCGACGCCGGTGACGTTTCTGTTACAGCTAATCCCTGCGGCACTGGCGTTGTCTCTTGGGTGGAGGCTTCGACTGGCGTCTGGTCAGGGGCAGGCACCGATGCTGGCTCTTGTGTTGGCGCATCGGTAGGAGATTGAGAAGATGCTAGTGATGATTGCCTTAGGCGTTTTTGTCGAGGAGCGGTACTTGGTGAGCCTTGGCGTTTCGACTACTGTACTTGGGGGGCATCGGCAGCTTGGACTTGGGGAGCTTGAGAGCTGGGAGTAACTGCCGATGAGCTTGTCTGCTACAGGAGAACAGTTAATACAAGCCAAATGAGAAGTTGCCGATGAAAATACGAAATCGGCATAAATTGATAGAAATTTGTTACCGCAAAAGCCTGCGCTAGAGCAGCAACAGCAGTCGATGGAGTGGCAGCAGTCGATGGAGTGGCAGCCGCTATAGTCAGTGTTGACTTCGGCTTGATGGTGACCTTGGGAGCTACCCTTTGTTGCAAGAAGGAAGATAATGATGGAGCTCTGCTGCCAATTACCGATGTGGGATTGGTCGGTCGCAGGTTGAAGTTTTTGCCACTTCTGCTCTTCTTTGGGATTAAGTCATTAACCTGTTAACAGAGTCAGTTGCCGATACATTTGGAAGAAGAAAAAGGGGTAATATCAAGGAAGAGCTTACTGCAGTATCGGGAATGATGTGATCAGTGTCAATCAGGTGTCGATAGTAGTCCGACGACACATAGAACAGTTGGTCCTTCCACTCTTGCCACCAAAACTTGTATGACTCAGTGATGAAGGAGATTGGCGCCCGGGTAGACAAGTCGATATTGGTTGTATCGAATGAGGGGAAAGGTGGACGATTCTGTTCTAGTCCATGGCACTGGTGATGGCTTCTCTGGGCTTCACCACATTAGCGTAGCATAGCTTGATCGGCAGTTGCCCGAATGCTACTTGCCTTGCTACTGCCGATGGGTAGTAGAACTCGTAGGAAGCCTGTGTATTCTTCCCGCTCCCGAAGATGTTCACTGGGATTGCGCGGGGAATGAGGATGGCTCTCATGATTTCTTCATCTTTGTCTGAATCCGCATCGGCGATGTTGAAGGAAAGAGGAAATCTATTATCGGCATCAACATAGGGCCACGAAGCCCGGTTTGCGGAAGGGATTCCATAGTAAAATCTCTGGAAAAATCTACCGATCTGGTCCTCATTAGCATCAGTCCCAAGTAGGACTACGATGGCTTCGCCAAAGTTAAGAGGAGAGCGAGTTGCTGGTTCGTCGTCGGCAAGCGTGTGGTCTTCAACTAGGTCCCGTGGAAATTCTTGACTGAACAGATCAAATTGGAGGACTTTGTGCATATGAGCGTTCAGCCACATATTCACAAACCACCAGGGCCCTCCAATGTTGTCGATGGGTTCACCCGGTAACAATTTCTCTGACACTTGATGCAGAAGACGGTAAACTGCACCGAGGAGATATCGGCCAAGAGGAAGTCGAGCTCCATTGGCTAAGAGTTCTGCTGCCGGGAGATACATGTTGGTTGGCCTGACTGTCCTGCCGCAAAAGATGAATTTTTCCAGCCACATGTTTAGGAAGGTGGCGTGCTCCCTCTGGCCTACCGATCCAGTCTTTTGGTATTCCTGGATATATCCAGTCCAACCACCGATGTTGCGGGTAGTTACCCGATGCTCAGGCTTTCTGTTGAAGAGACTGGCATCATCGGCAGAAGAAATATCAAGACCAGTAAGCATGTACACATCGGCAAGTGTAGGAGTAGCTGGTCCATGTCTGAATAGGAATGCATTCATGGTGTCAGACTAGAAGTATGATGGGGCGATCATCATGGATTCATTTTTTGCCATATCGGCAATGGATAACTTCATACATTGATCCAATTGGCGCTCTGTCCAGTAAATTCGCTGCGATCTGGCCATCCTTAGGTACCAGTTTTTCCACCCATTGGTAGGTTTGGGCCAAGGACGGAAGATATCTACCCATAACCCTAGATCAAAGTGTTCGGCTCTGAAAGGAACCCAGTTGACCTCTGCATTTATGGTTTCGGTTGGATCGGTATTCCCCATCGGACCCAAACAGCAGACGTGTGGTTGATCGGTGGGGATTACTATTCTATTGCGTATTTCCTAAATTCAGAAGACAAAGGGAGATGAAAAAGACATCACGAAACAATGCAGAAGAAGATCGCAAAGTATGGAGTGAGAGGAAGAGAAATTGACCGTAGGGACGGTGAAACTAATCGCCATTGGGTCGGAGGAGTTCTTGTAGGTCGCGCCTTGCTGGTGGGAGGAGCCGCCGGTTGAATGTCGCCGGAGTGTTCTTCGAAGGCGCCGGTGAAATGGGGAATGAAAGCGAATGAGGATGTGAGCTCGGGGCGAAGAACTGGTTGGATGATGGTGATTTTTATAGGCCTGGAGACGCCAGAGGCATTTTGGAGTTTTCTTTTCACTGAGCAGAGATATGGAAAGGTATGGTAGTGGATTCGCGCGATGATTGAGGAATTATGAGAGTGGATTGTGACTGTTCGCGCTATAGTTACGGGCTTCTGTTGGTAACTTGCAGTTTTTTGCGCATGGGAATCGAGGAAGTCGTGTAGGTATCTTGAAGGAGAAGGTTGCAGTAGAGAAAATTTCAGCGCATAAAATATTTTATTCTCCGAAATTGGGTGGCATGGGTTCACACTGCTTTTCGTCATGTGTCAATATGGGCAAAGGCTTGTGTCGATCGGTAAGGGATTGATTGCCGTTATCTATTGGCATCAGGGTCTCACTGGTTAAATTACCGATTAGAGTAAGACTAGAGTACCGATGGTGAGTTTGAGGAATTGCTAGTGGAGGTGAGAAGGCGTTGCCGATAAAGGTAAGAATGTTGCCAATGAAAACAGGAATATGTGACCGATGGAAGTGAGAAGGCGTTGCCCATAAAAGTGATGTCGATAAGGACAGGGATTTGTTGCCGATGGAGGCAGGAAGATACTGTTGATGAGGGCAAGAAGATGTTGTCGATAGAGACAGGAATGTTGCCGATGAAAGCAGAATAAGGTAGCTGACGTCAGCCGAAAGCTGTCGATGGCTATGGAAGGAGGTTGCAAATTAGAGGTCTGTCGATGGAAGGTTTCATCGTAAGAGAGATGGATATAGGAACTGGTGATTTCCTGCCAGTATTATTGAAGTTTGAGTCGTTTATTTCCTTTAAAGTAGGGATTTTTGTTTAGGAAAGTTAGAGTCGTGATTGTTTACAACTCCCTTGGCCGGAGTATAAATATGTATCAGGGGTGGTGTAAGGGATATATACACAATCAATCAATGAAGTTTACTATTTTCATCTACTTTTCCAACAATTTACGTTTACTGCATTAGTTCTAGTTCATCTACAAGTTCGTTCTAGTTCATCTACGAGTTCTTACGAGGTGTTGACGGATCTCCGTCAAGCTTTGCAAGATCCGCGTTGGGAGCAAATCAGAGCCTTGATGTCCGGGCGCATCGCTGTCGTCTCGCTCAAGTTTGTTCTAGTTATCGTCCTTGTCGATTAACTGGTCAAATCAACTGGCACACTTCGGATATCGATTTTGGGTATTAGCCCGACGTGTTCGCAGCCTCGACAGATTTTGTGTCAACAGATCCGTGATTAACAAGAACAGCAGGGGCTGCAGTGCAAAAGTGCGGCTACTGTCGGCTAGATGTCGACCGTGTGACACGTGGCGGTGCGGGAGTGGCCGAGTCCACGGGTGCAGTGTGGACCGAGTGCGGGTGCTGGTCCACCGGTCCACGGTGGACCGAGGATGGCGTACCCCTTCGCGATCTAATCCTTGCCGTCCATGCCAGATCGGACAGCGCAGGGCGGTTGTGGCGCAGGTGGAGCGCTGGAGCAGCGCGGGATGCGGCGTCGTGCCATGGGCACGCCGTAGGAGCGGATTGGTCTCGCCGGCGTGGGCGCTGGACGGCTCTGGAGCCACCGGGAAGGTGAGGCAAGGCCTCCTGGTCGCGGCGGGGGATGGTGCGAGGCCGTGCGGTGGTCAACGGACGACGACGGGGCGATGGCGAGGACGCGGACGCCATGGACGGGTGCTCTGGCTTGCCGGCGAGGTCACGGGGAAGGGCATTTGGGACGCCGTGGAGGTGAGGCGAAGCCTCGGGGTTGTTGCGGGGACGCAGTGGAGTCGCGCGGGGAGGCTGTCGGGCGGTGGCGAGGTTGTGGAACGGCTCACCGCGGCGGTCGCCATGGGCGCGGTGCAGAGCTCCGCGACGGGCGGTGCCGGGGTGGTTCGCCGGAGGAGGCGATGAGCCGAGGGGGCTCTGGCGGGCACGGCGCATGCGGTAGCGGCCTCTACAGAGGACGCGGGGTCTCACCAGAGTGAGACGACGGCAGAGACGCTCGGGAGGGGCAGCAGCAGAGCGGAGGGTCAGGGGAAGGGAGAGGGTCGAGCGCTCCTTTTATAGGTCATGGAGAGGAAACGGTCGACGGCGCGAGTGCCGCCATCAAGGCTCGGGCGGCTGAGTGGCCGTAAAGGCCACTCCGGGGGGCAGCGGCCGTTACAGGAGCGGAAAGGGGCGACGGTGGCGCTCTCCGTTACGGGCAGAGGAAGGGGAAGGGGGTATGAGCGGCTGGCAGGTGGGCCCGGGTGGGGAAACGAGCAGGCTGCGTAGGCGCTGAGCTGGGCCGAGGCTGCGTAGGCTGCGTAGGGTAGAGAGAGAGAAAGAGAAAGAAATGTTTTTCTTTTATTTTAAAAAGGACACTAGTTCAAATTCAAACAAATTTGAATTCAAACCACACAACTCTACCCTACACTCAAGAATTAAGACTATGCACCGGCATGAATGCAATAGAGAGTTTGTAAAACTCTAAATTGATTTTATATTAAGAAAATTAATTACTTGATTAAACTAAATGTCATGAAAATTGCATGAAAGTAAATTAATTCTCATAGTTTTTTTGAAAACAATTTTTAGGGTGTTACAAACCTACCCCCCTTAAAAAGAATCTCATCCTCGAGATTCGGATGATGAAAAAAGATCGGGATATTCGGATCTGAGATTCTCTTCTCTTTCCCATGTTGCCTCATCCTCTGAATGCCTGTTCCACTGAACCTTGAACATTCTGATAACCTTACTCCGTGTAACACGTTCTGCCATATCCAAGATTTTGATCGGGTATTCTGCATAAGTGAGATCATCCTATACGTTAACCTCTTCCAAAGGCAACTGCTCTTCTGGTACTCGTAAGCACTTCTTAATTTGTGACACATGAAACACATCATGTACACTAGATAAGTTTTCAGGCAGGTCAAGCTGATATGCCACTTCACCTCTTCTATCCAAGATTTTAAATGGTCCCACATATCTTGGTGATAACTTTCCTCTAGCATTGAATCTTTTAACTCCTCTCATTGGTGATACTTTGAGATATACATAATCTCCTACTTTGAATTCCAAACTTCTTCTAACATCGGTATAGCTCTTCTGTCTCGATTGAGCTACTCTTAGGTTCTGCATGATGGTTTAGACTTGTTCTTCTACATCTTTTATCACATCAGTACCAAACACTTGTGTCTCCCCTGTCTGATTCCAAAACAAGGGTGTTCTGC
Source organism: Microstegium vimineum (assembly GCA_022036555.1). Classification (NCBI taxonomy): domain Eukaryota; kingdom Viridiplantae; phylum Streptophyta; class Magnoliopsida; order Poales; family Poaceae; genus Microstegium; species Microstegium vimineum. The sequence continues at coordinate 21,185,454 of CM039127.1, read as the reverse complement.
ACTTTCTACCATATAAAGCCTCAAAAGGTGACATCTTCAAACTCTTCTGATGGCTATTATTGTAAGAAAACTTTGCGTATGCCAAGTTTTTATCCCAACTGGTGCTATACTACAATGCACAAGCTCTCAACATATCCTCAAGTACTTGATTTGTTCTTTCTGTCTGCCCATCTGTCTGAGGATGATATGCTGAACTAAAATTCAACTTTGTCCCAAGGGACTCATGAAGTTTCTGCCATAAGTGCGATGTGAACTGTGTCCCTCTATCTGACACTATCTTCTTTGGAACTCCGTGCAAACACACAATTCTTTCCATATACAACCTAGCTAGCTTTGCTCCCGAGTATTCTGTTTTGACTGGTAGAAAATGAGCTACCTTAGTCAAATGATCCACGATTACCCAAATAGAGTCATATCCTCTCTGGGTACGAGGTAAACCCACTATAAAGTCCATTCCTACTTCTTCCCATTTCCACTCGGGTATTTTCATAGGTTGTAGTAACCCTGCGGGTCTCTGGTGTTCTGCCTTCACTCTCTGACAAGTATCACATATGGCTACCCATTCTGCCACATCACGTTTCATACCATGCCACCAATACTTCTCTTTAAGATCAAGGTACATTTTTGTACTGCCTGGATGAATGGAGTATGCTGAATTATGAGCCTCATTCAGGATCATCTCTTTGATAGGTTTCGAATCAGGAACACAAATTCTCTTACCATACCATAAGGTACCCTGATCATCCATTCTAAATCCTGGTGCCTTTCCAATCACTATTTGTTCCGCGATAGTCACCATATGCTCATCTTTCATCTGACCTTGGCGAATCTCTTTTTCAAGAGTCGATCATCTCTTTGATAGGTTTCGAATCAGGAACACAAATTCTCTTACCATACCATAAGGTACCCTGATCATCCATTCTAAATCCTGGTGCCTTTCCAATCACTATTTGTTCCGCGATAGTCACCATATGCTCATCTTTCATCTGACCTTGGCGAATCTCTTTTTCAAGAGTCGGTTCTACTTCAATCTCCACTGAGTTTGCCACAATCGATAGATTCAGACTTGCGAATTCTTTCCTTAATTCTTCTGGAAACTGAGACACACAAGTTGTATTCACATAACTCTTTCTACTAATTGCATCATCAACAATGTTTGCTTTCCCAGGGTGATAATGCACCTCAAGGTCATAATCTTTAATCAGCTCAAGCCATCTACGTTGTCTCAAGTTCAGATCTGATTGTGTAAAGATATACTTTAGACTTTTATGATCTGTGTAAATCTCACACCTGTGTCCAATCAGATAATGTCTCCATATCTTGAGAGCATGTACCACTGCTGCCAACTCTAAATCATGGGTTGGATAATTCAACTCATGTTTCTTCAGTTGTCTGGAAGCATAAGCTACTACCTTCCCTTCTTGCATGAGAACACAACCCAAACCTTGCCTTGATGCATCACAATATATGGAAAAACTTTTTGTGATATCTGGCAACACTAGCACTGGAGCTGTGGTTAACCTCTGTTTCAACTTTTCAAAGTTAGCCTGACATTTCTCTGACCAGACAAATTTGGTACCCTTCTCAAGCAAAGCTGTCATTGGTTTTGCTAGTTTAGAAAACCCTTCTATGAATCTTCGATAGTAACTAGCCAGACCCAAGAAACTAAAGATTTCACTGACATCTTTAGGTGGATTCCAGCTCAACACATCTCTAACTTTCTTAGGGTCCATAGCTACTCCACCATTTGATATGATATGCCCAAGAAAAGAAACTTCCTTTTAACCAAAAATCACATTTGCTGAACTTTGCATAGAGTTCATGTTCTCTGAGCTTTTGTAAAACTAATCTCAGATGCCCCTCATGTTCTTCTTCATTCTTGGAGTACACTAGAATGTCATCTATGAATACCACCACAAACTTGTCTAGGTATTCCATAAAGACATTGTTCATCAAATACATGAAGTACGCAGGTGTATTTGTTAACCCAAAAGACATCACTGTAAATTCATACAAGCCATATCTAGTGGTGAAAGCAGTCTTTGGTATGTCAGAAGATCGTATTCTCAGTTGGTGATATCCGGAGCGAAGATCTATCTTGGAGAAAACACAGGAACCTCTCAACTGGTCAAACAGATCATCTATTCTTGGTAACGGGTACTTATTCTTTATAGTTACTTCATTAAGAGATCTATAATCAATACACATTATCTATGATCCATCTTTCTTTTCAACAAACATGACTGGTGCTCCCCAAGGTGAGGAACTAGGCCGAATATAACCCTTGTCCTGTAACTCTCATATCTATTTCTTTAACTCTTCTAATTCATTAACCCCCATTCTATAAGGTCTTTTTGCTATAGGTGCAGTGTCTGGTAAAAGATCTATAATGAATTCAACATCACGTTGAGGTCGCATACCTGGTAAATCGTCGAGAAAGACATCTGGATACTCTTGCACAATAGGAATGTCAGCCACAGTCATCTCTATCACCTGATTGACTTGCACATCACTTGAGACTAACGATTTGATTTTGAACTCAATAATCTCTCCAGAAGTTGTTCTCAACTGCATGGTCCTACTGGCGCAGTGTATCACGGCATCATGAGCAGTAAGCCAGTTCATTCCAAGGATCACATCGATACTCATGGTATTCAGGACTATCAGATCAGTTAAAAACTCTACCCCCTCATGTTAATTCTAACATTTAGACAAAACAATGTAGCTTTCATTTCACCTCCTGGTGAGTTTACTAATAGGGTGTGTCTCATAGCTTGCATGAGAAGTGTGTGCTTCTTAACAAAAGGTGCGGATATGAAAGAATGAGATGCTCGAGAATCGAATAAAACTTAAGCTAAATGAGAGTTGACTGGGAACGTACCGATCACAACTTCAGTCGACTCCTATGCAGACTCAGTTGTCACATGGTGCACTTTGCCTCGGGCATAATTATGTTGTCCTTGCTTGATGGGAGTGTTGGGGAACACCTTCTGGCCACTAGACTGACTTAGGGTCATCTTCTTGGGATAGTTTTATGAGAGATGATCTGCTTCACCACAAACGAAGCACTTGTTGCTGTTGTTCTTCGCATTGGGGATGTTGGGGTGTTGTTCTTCATCGGGGTGTTCACCACCTGTACCTGGCGGGGAGCTTGGTTATGGTACTAACCTTGTTGCTACTGCTGCGGGGTCCTCTGCTGGAACTGAGTACGGTGGGTGGCATTGGACTGCCCCGGGTACCTCTGCTGCTGGTTCCGGTTCTGGGAGAAACGTGGGCGACTGCCACTGCCCATCTGCTGGTTCTGGTTTTGAAACTTCCGCCTCTTCACCTCCATGCCACGCCTCTTGCTCTCAATAACAAGAGCCTTGTCAACGAGAAGCTGAAAATTCGCAAAGGTATGTGAAAGCAACTGGTACTGAATTCCATCATTTAGTCCTTCCATGAAGAGCTCCTGCTTGTCGAGGTCTTCTACAACATCATGTTGGGCCTAGCGAGAGAGTTGAGTGAATTTATCCCTATATTCACTCACAGACATTCCTCCTTGCTTAAGAGTGACAAATTCCTTCCACTTAAGCCTCACCAATCCTGCAGGTACATGGTGTGTACGAAAGCCATCCCTGAACATCTGCCAGGCAATCTGGTTAGCATTAGGTTGAGCATGTTGGAATGATTCCCATCAGTCGAGCGCTGCTCCCTGGAGCTGTCCTGAAGCATACAGGACTTTCTCCCTGTCATTGCACTGGGCAATGTCTAGCTGACACTCCACGGCACGGAGCCAATCATCTGCTTGGAGTGGATCAGAAGTGTTGTCAAAGGTAGGAGGGCGTCCCTTCAAAAATTCGCCCCTCTTGTCACGTGCTGGTTGGTACGGAGGAGGTGGTGGGTGGTTCTGCTAATTCTGCATATTTTGTGTCATATGCTGAAGCAGTTGAGTTTGCATCGCCAGCAGTTGCTCGATAGTTGCTGGCGGGGGTGGTGGAGGTGGTGGTCCATTGGATCCAGACCTCCTGGTGTCAACCATCTGTATTCCAAGGATTACATGAGACATATGCATATTTTGTTGATAAAGAGACAAAATCAGAGATAACGTGATACTGATGGAACAGATTGAGATAGATAGATAAGAACCCATAAGAACTTTTTATTAACCCATCATATAAAACATAAAACAAGATGGTTGTGGACAAGCCCCACAACTCATCTCAATCATGAAAAGATCCAAATCACTCAAGATCATCAAGACAAGCATCCATGCACATTATTTAGACACGAGTTCACACAGACTCGATAACTCTGACTCACTGACACGACTGACTGACGCGCACGTAATGCTCTCCAACTCATGGGTAGGGTGGATCCTAAGGGTCGACGGTGGTGTCGGTGCAGGAGCAGCTCGGGTGGTGCCTCTTGCAGGAGTTGACGACAGCAGGGTCACGGGCCATCAGTGGCGCGGGGGGCTCCCGTGGCTGAACACCCTGGTCTCTCTGGCGCTCCATCTCCAGAAGGCGAGATTGAAGCGTCTCCACCTCGATCCACAGGGTCCTCTGGTCTAGCATTGCTCTGTCGAGCGCCATGTTAAGCGAGACCACTAGTGAAATAGTCTCGCCCAACCGGCCACTCTCTCCATCCTGCAGCTTCGCCACCTTACACCCGTTGCCTGAGCCACAACGGCGTGGAAAGTAGCGGCCGTCCTCCTCCTGGATCTCTGGGAACATCATGTCGCGGTGGTGGTACAGAGCCTGTTGCGCAGCTTCCTCCGCTCCAGTCTCCTTGGTGAGAGTAGGAGTCATGGAGCGGTGAGAGGTGCGGATCTCCCAGGAGTTCTCCAGAGCATTCCAAGTCTTTACGTAGATCTTGGTGATCCAGTATGTGTTATGCACTGGATGGGAGTACTTGCGACTGCGGTACTCGATCTTCACCGGAACTGGGACATACTGCATCGTAGTCAGGTCGAAGAGCCAAGAGTGGTACTCGTTGTTGTCTTAGTCGGTGGAGAAGGTCTCCCTGATCCACTTGGGGCGTGGAACCTCCTCAACCTCGTCACCCTGGGCGTGGTCGCACACCTTCTCCTCGTCCTGATCCTCCTCGTCCTGACCCTCCTGGTCAGAATCGTGGGTGTCCTCAGACGAGTCACTCGAGTCTCCAGAGTCCTCACTGGGGTCACCGGCTGCTCCAGACGCAGCAACAGGCTTCTACTCCTCCACTTCTTCCTTGGCTTCTTCCTTAGCCTCAAGAGCAACAGGGGCTGAGCGGACTGGGATGCGTCATCCGGTCGACTTCCGGGCCGTTGCTCTGGTGCGGGCCATCTACACAAAATTTATAATATGAGATGAGAAATTTTGTAAAGAACAAGTGAAGGAGTGACAAAAAATTGTAAAATACCAAAAGAAATAAAATTTTCATAAATAATCCTAAGAGGATGTCCATTCTATCTAAGGTGAGCGTCCTACAGTCAGTTCGGCTCTGATACCAATTTGTAACACCCCAATTTATAATAATAAATTGGAAGCTAAATATATGTGAACCCAAGATGTCTTGATTCACATATACCTTACAAATTACAATATCATCACACGAACAACGATTATATTTATTACATCATATGGAGTTCATCACATCATAGCAAATGGTATTGTTTATTACAACGGAATACATAGTAGAACAAAGACTCCCACCACAGGGACACCAACTGGGGGTACACCCTCCTAAGAAGTCACGGGCATCCTCGGGAACTCCTCATAGACTCCAACATCTGGTACCCATCCGGGATTTTATACAAAGGTGGTGACAACAAGCGTCAGCTCACCATGCTCAGCAAGTATATCTATGGGGATGCAAGCTCAAAAGGCTGACTCTGGTTTAAGCAGTAAGCAATTTTAGTTGGTCAAGTTTTATTAATACATAACATATAAAAAAATAAGTTTAACCCTTTCCCGATGAATAAGCATAAGCATCAGATTTCCAGGTTAACATCATTTTCATTTTATTGTAAAGACAGGTAATATAATTGGAAAGATCCAGATCGCTCGTGTCCGTGAGCACGGCTATCATGATAGATTTTAGAACTCATCAGAGTTTGTACAACTTTACCCTTGAGTCGCGTTACCCTTTTGCCCGAGATCGCGAGCCTCTTAGCTCACTTCCAAGGTAAGCTAGCAGGGTTCACTACGAAGCCTTACACTAGCCACTCTAACAAGTTAGTAGCCACGCGAATGGGGCCCCCTTCGAGATGGCTCTCTAAAAAGACCGCAGCCTCCAAGGCACATCAAGACAGGCAAGAGAACCATTCTTAGCTCGAAGCGCCCCTCTGCGCTACGAGTTGGTAACTACTAAGAAGCTAGACAAACTAGCTTTACGACTAAGATCAGAGCCATGTAATCCTCAAGGTTGTACGGACTTCCTGAGTTGTCTGTCCCAAGTACAAACCTTATAGAGAGGTACTGGAGCATATGGGAATAAAATGCATCTCCAGCCCCCTCCTTGTCAATTTTAAAAGATTATCATAATCATTCGATCACAGGTTCCAAACTTCCATTATACAAGTTCATAAAGTAAAGTTGAGCGTAGCATAGCTATACAATTAAAATTATCATGCTTAAACCCCCCCCATAGGTAACAAGGATATGTGGTACAAGTAAAACTAAGTAAGTCTCTAAGGTTTGAGTAAAATAGACACATGCATTTACATTGTGATGATTATTTTGAGTTGCTAGGTAACAAGGAATAACATAGGCTATACTTGCCTTGCTCAAAGTCTTGAGCGCGAGAAACACTTTAATCGGACCTAAAACGAGAAAGTTATGAAAGAAACAATTTTCAGGGATCTTTTGGTAAATAGAAAACATTTTTCTAAGGTACTCAAACTGAAACTGAGGACTAAAACATAAATAAAGCAAATCTAAAAGGGTTAGATGGCAAGTCTGGGGCTGTTGGTCCTGCTGGTTTGAAAACAGAGAAAACATAGGGTTAAAACGTTAAACATAGGGATGTGGCGTCGCGCCGTGGGCGCGCCGTAGGAGCGGCTCGGTCTCGCCGGCATGGACGCTGGACAGCTCTGGAGCCACCGGGAAGGTGAGGCGAGGCCTCCTGGTCGCGGCGGGGGACGGTGCGAGGTCGTGCAATGGTCAACGGACGACGGCGAGGCGATGGCGAGGACGCAGACGCCATGTCCGCGGCGGGCGGCATGGACGGGTGCTCTGGCTCGCCGGCGAGGTCGCGGGGAAGGGCACTGGGGACGCCGTGGAGGTGAGGCGAAGCCTCGGGGTCGTTGCTGGGACGCAGCGGAGTCGCGCGGGGAGGCCGTCGGGCGGTGGCGAGCTCGTGGAATGGCTCACCGCGGCGGTCGCCATGGGTGCGGTGCGGAGCTCTGCGACGGGCGGTGCCGGGGTGGTGTGCCGGAGGAGGCAAGGAGCCGAGGGGGCTCGGGCGGGCGTGGCGCACGCGGTAGCGGCCTCGACAGAGGACACGAGATCTCACCAGAGCGAGCCGACGGCGGCGACAGCGCTCGGGAGGGGTGGCAGTAGAGCGGAGGGTCGGGGGAAGGGAGAAAGGGCCGAGCGCTCCTTTTATAGGCCAAGGGGGGAAACGGTCGACAGCGCAAGTGCCGCCATCAAGGCTCGGGCGGCTGAGTGGCCATAAAGGCCACTCGGGCGGGCGGCGGCCGTTACAGGAGCGGAAAGGGGCGGCGGCGGCGCTCTCCGTTACGGGCAGAGGAAGGGGAAGGGGGTATGAGCGGCTGGCAAGCGAGCCCAGGTGGGGAAACAAGAGGGCTGCGCAGGCGCTGAGCTGGGCCAAGCGGCGCGGGTGGGGCTGGCTGGGCCGCGCGCTGCGTGTGCTAGCAGGCCGAGCAAGCGAGCCAAGGGGTGGGGGAGGTCTAGCAGGCCGGCTCTGCAGTTGGGCCTGCGCAGAGGAAAAGGGAGGGAGAGATGGAGCTGGGCTGGTTCGGTTGGGTGGGCCAGAAAGGAGGGAGAGGGTAGAGAGAGAGAAAGAAAGGTTTTTCTTTTATTTTAAAAAATACACTAGTTCAAATTCAAACAAAGTTTGAATTCAAACCACACAACTCTACCCTACACTCAAGCATAAAGACTATGCCCCGACATGAATGCAACAGAGAGTTTGTAAAACTGTAAATTGATTTTATATTAAGAAAATTAATTACTTGATTAAACTAAATGTCATGAAAACTGCATGAAAGTAAATCAATTTTCATAGTTTTTCTGAAAACAATTTTTAGGGTGTTACACTCGTCATCCCTCGTCAACGACACACCACGACCCTCGTCGAAATCCCTCATCCCTCGTCGCCAACCCGTCATGATATTCAGCGACCCATACAAAACGCTCACGGCGTTCGACGACCTCTACAAAGTGCGTACGGCGTTCGACGACCTCTCTAAAACACTCCCATAGTGTTCGACGACCTCTCCAAAATGCATTACGGCGTTCTCTCCAAACAGCCTGGCCACAACCAGAAAGCACCCGAAGCTAGCCTGCCTATGAACTATAGCGCATAGAAGTAGCTACATCGACAGGCCTCCCCAGTGGTATTTCCCCAGAAGCCGGGAGATATCACTCGAGTCGGGAGCCATGAGGTTATGTGCTCAGAATCTGTACACGACCACGGTACGGTCGACGACTCTACAAGCAGCATGGCTTTTCGTCCAGTGTCTGCACGAACGGTCTCCACAGGCCCTGGTCACGCCACGATCGAGCCTCTCAGAAAAGGGCCCTGCCCCTGGCATCTCGCTAAGGGTGCATGAGCTGCTCGCCCTATGCGTCGCGGGTTGTCAGCAGCGTGCCTCCTTGGGAGTCCCTATGGCTTCTACGTGTGCAGAGGCTCCCGGCCCCCGATCTGGACCATAGCAGACCCAAGGCCGAATGATTCATCGCTACAGCTCACGACTCAGCGGGCACGAGAGGACATACAAGTGAAATAAAAGCTCACCACCCCGATAAACAAAAGCTTTGATACATTTCACTTACAAGTTCAACCAAATCTTGTATTCTATATACAAACAACGGCTACCCCGTAGCAAAAAACTCCATATCAGACAGAAGATCTCCAGCAGCAGAGCCTGCCTCCGCTTTCAAGCGACTCATATCCACCTTAGAACTACCAGTAGCATAACCACCTCGCACCCTCTGCATGTCAACTCATGGATAATGCGACCGAAGTATGGCAAGACCATGGGCAAGCAACTCTTGCGCCGCCGATAACGCGAAAACTTTAAAACGATCCAAGAACCCCTTCGCCCCCCATAGAACATCAGTGATCGCCGCCTCTGACGGAGGAACGGGGACAAAGGTAACATTATCTACACAATCCATCATCGGGCCAACTTCTTGAACCAGGCTCCAGAAACGATCGCGCCCGGCGATGACCTCGGCATCCAGCTCTACAACAGGCAAGCAACTCAGCACCAAAACAAGCCAGGGCGACAACACAAGAGACTGGGAATATCATCGGAACCAACTCGTCAGGGATTACCACGACTTCGTCGCTCCTCATCGTCAACTCATTGCGGGCTCACGGCTCTTGCTGACCTTGTCGCCCTCGTCGCCAACTAGTATCGGGGACTGGCTTCGTCAGAGACTCGTCACGGCTCTCACCAACCTCGTCGCCCCTCGTCGCCAACTACAGTCTCGGGGACTGGCTTCGTCATCGACTCGCCACGGCTCTTGCCGACCTCGTCGCTCCTCGCCGTCAACTCATTGCGGGCTCATGGCTCTTGCTGACCTTGTCGCCCTCGTCGCCAACTAGTCTCGGGGACTGGCTTCTTCATCGACTCGTCAGGGCTCTCGCCAACCTCGTCGCCCCTCGTCGCCAACTACAGTCTTGGGGACTGGCTTCATCATCGACTCTCCACGGCTCTCGCCGACCTCGTCGCTCCTCGTTGTCAACTCATTGTGGGCTCACGGCTCTTGCCGACCTTGTCGCCCTCGTCGTCAACTAGTCTCGGGGACTGGCTTCGTCATTGACTCACCATGGCTCTCGCTGACCTCATCGCTCCTCGTCGTCAACTCATCGCGGGCTCAGGGCTCACGAAGACCTCGTCGCCCCTCGTCACCAACTACAGTCTCGGGGATTGGCTTCGTCATCGACTCGCCACAGCTCTTGCCGACCTCGTCGCCCCACGTCGCCAACTACAGTCTCGAGGACTGGCTTCATCATCGACTCGCCACTGCTCTCGCCGACCTCGTCGCCCTTCGTCATCGACTCGTCACGGCTCTTGCCGACCTCGTCGCCCTCGTCGCCAACTACAGTCTCGAGGACTGGCTTCGTCATCGACTCGTCATGACTCTTGCCAACCTCGTCGCCCCTCGTCGCCAACTACAGTCTCGGGGACTGGCTTCGTCATCGACTTGCCATGGCTCTTGCCGACCTCGTCGCCTTTCGTCATCGACATGTCACGGCTCTTGCCAACCATGTTGCCCTCGTCGCCAACTACAGTCTCGGGGACTGCCTTCGTCATCGACTCATCACAGCTCTCGCCGGCCACGTCGCCCCTCGTCGTCGACTACAGTCTCGGGGACTGGTCTTGTCACCAACTCATCACGACTCTCGCCGACCTCGTCAACAACTCGTCCCGGCTCTCGTCGACCTCGTCTACGACTCACCTTCGTCGTTGACTAGAACCTGCTGGTTGAGCTGGTGTGCCATCAAGTTGCTCCATGCTATCTGGATCATGGTGCTGATTTTGGGTAGCACGTCGGGGGGACTGGATGGGCATGTTATGCCTGCAATATGCTCTATAGCTTGGCACTACGTGTCTACAACACCTACTACCAAGCTCGGGGACTAAGTGGATACACTTCACCTCGCGGTGAATGTATTTGCTTTCTACTTCGACAAGAGCCAAGATGGACTTGTACAGACTTCTACTAGGACCTTGTTGTTCCTTATAGTCTTGCAAGCTCCAAGTGGAACACTTCACCAAGAAGAAGTTCTTTCAAATTTTTTCTCTAGCATGTCACATCCTTCTGACAGGCACCCGAAGACCTACGACGAAGCAACCTGCTCGCTAACCAAGCTCTGATGGTTCCAACCAGTTCGACCTGGTCAGAAAGCTTCTCCAGACTACATCCTGACCAGGCCACCTGGTCGGAGATCTTCGACAATGCTGATAAAGAAAGGCGACCGGGGCGTATCTCCTCGAAGGCTTCAAGACAGCTCGCCAGAAGGATATAACGTGCTCGGGGACTTGTTGGGGATATTACCTTGGCATATCCCCAGGGACCTATATGGGCCTACCGACCAGGAGGTGGCCCGGCCCACAAGACGTAGACGTGCACCGCACGAATAGTACCATATTGACTACTTTACTTGTACTGTCCCTTCGGCATATATAAGGAGGGACAGGGGACCCCCCCAAAACACAATCTCATCACATCTTGTAATCTATCTCTCAGATCAATACAGCCACCAGAACACAGGACATATGGTATTACGGCGATTTGCTGGCCCGAACTTGTCTAAATTGTCGTGTCTATGCTCTCTGTGTTACGCTTGACCGTTGTCGCCACACCTCCGCCTACAATCTACTACCGTAGGGTACCCCCTAGGTAGACTGCGACGCGTATTTCGTCGACAACATAGGATCTATCTAAATTCTTAGATTGGTATTCATATGGTATCAAGTCCTTTCAAGTGGTTTCTAGGCATTTATGGTGCTAAAGATGGTATAATTGTGCACTCCAATTGGTATCACGCTTCAAAGGTACATTCTTTATACCTTAGCATCACTTGGTAGTATTAACTCTCCCACAATTCTTATCCATGCATATGTGATCAAATTGAACCAAACTTATATATCACACATGTAGGGGGAGCTAAAACTACCAAAACAAAACTTTCAATAACCCAAATTATTCAACATGCATGATTATTACTTAACTCGGCAATCAACGTGATTAATTAGTATCATATGCCACAAAGTTGATTTAGTCTAAAACATTAATTTATTCAATCCCACATACAACATACACAGTCCCAAGTAACAGCATACAAACTAAACATGCAATGCACTTTAGCACAAAAAGTATTTCGTGACCAACTCCAACTAAAACAAACAGATCATTGGTATGTTCAACATCTATGGGCTTTTTTGATGTCTCACTACCTCATGAGCTACCTCTGCAAGAGATTGTTGTACATGGTCAATATACTCGTCCTCCCAATATCATCCTTCACATCTAGTGCCATCCCACTGAGATTAAAACAACAAGTTAAGAACTTCAATGAAAATGACTAGAAACCATAAAAAAACAAATGTGACAAAACAACTCACGTTGTGATCTGGACACTTATAGAAGATACGACCCTTGTTGGAAACCTTCTTCATCACTCAATACTCCATCACAATGTTCTGCTTACACTCGCCGCACTCAAGAAGGGGGAGGTCCGGCCTAAGTCGCTTTAGAACCCGATGAAAGACCGAGGACCTGGAAGTCACAGGAGCCATCTACTCTCTATACTCAATTTTTGTAAACTAATATAAATTCCTCATTTTCTAAAATATATTAAAGTTAAAATGAGCTTTATGAAAACCCCTAAATGTCCCTATTTCTCTAAACCATGAAATGAGCATGCATGTATACAACGAAAGGTGAATAGCAGTTTTGATGAATACAAATGAATACTAGTTTTGAATAGTAGTTTTATCCATGAAAGGTGTATACTAGTTTTGATGAATACTATAAGCTTCCTTCATCCACATACACAAACTGTCAAGTGATTTTTAGCTAAAATGACATAAAAATCAAGAAAGATCAACCATTATCCATGTTCTAAAAAACCATATTTTTCCTATTCTAGACAATGAAATGTGATAAAGGCTAGTGATGAAATATGAGAGGATAAGGTTGGTAACGTTTAGAACCAAAGAATGAATAGAGGAGTTGAGATGGCCGAAGTGGAAGAAGAACAAAGAGTTGTCGATGAGCAAGAACAACGAGCTTGAAATGGCTCGGTTGGGGGAGGAAGAAGCGTGATAAATACAAAGGAGTATATTTAATCCTGATTGGTGTCCCTGTTGGAGACACAAATTAGGAAAAGCTTTAGTCCTGGTTGGTGTGGCTGGAATCGGGACTAAAGCTGGACCTTTAGTCCCGGTTCCAGCCACCAACCAGGACTAAAGCCCCCCATCCTGCAAAAGTTGTCGCCATAGCCGTTGGGTAGGGGACTATAGTCCTGGTTGGTGGTTCCAACCGGGACTAATACTCTCTTTAGTCCCGGGCCTAAAAATAGTCGAGACTAAAGCTTTGAACCGAAAGTTTATTCTCTACTAATGAGAATCACTAGATTTAACGAGGTCAAACTACCCGTTCATACCCTCTTTAGTTACAACAACAAAAACAAATATCCTATCATCAATCTAAGTGTCCCTGAACACCATTCACATTTAAAAACTAGTCAATCCTTAATCTTCGTGTTTATCCTTTGAAAACCAAAACGAATATAATCAATATAGAGGCATGAAAACCATGATTTTCCAAACTACCAACATCATTGTGACTTCACTAAAGTAATGTTGCGGCAAAACACACGCTGGTCACGGTGATTGTGTCAGTCATTAATCACCAAAACCGCATTAGGGGCCTCGATGCTTTTAAGAGCAAGTTCCTTAGGTTGTTGCCGATGCCCTGATAAGAGCCTATGTACAATGTTGTAGGTAGGAGCAAATCTAGCATCAAGCTCTAGGGGAGAGTTGGTTGCCTCATCTTCCTCCTCACTCTTCGTTCTGCCCTCTTCATCTTCTTCTCCCCACGTTTCTTCCTCTGAATTCTAATGGAGCGCAAGCCAGTAGGAGGGGAAAAGAAGTCGTAAATAAATGTTGGGCCCTAAGGGCGTCCCCAACAGCGTTTGTCTTGCTAGCTATTTGCCGATGTGACAGAGAGAACGTACCAAAAACAGCTCGCTAGCGCTTGTTTCCTCGCCTAGCTCGCACAGTTACCCATACATCTTTTGTCTCTGAACTAATGGGTCCAGTCCAGTACGCTGTATAGGTGGGAACTTTTTTCATTTTTTTATATGTAATCGCCTGACGATTTCACTGTCCTCGTTGAGGACGCCCTAAAACGAGGTGCGTGTTCCAGCATCGTCTTGTGATTACAAAGTTGAACTTGAGACCAAATCCGTGTTCTATTGGCGGCATGTGACCTTGAAACCGCCAGAACTAGACAATTAGTGCGTTCTAACGTCCTCGTTCCAGGGACGTCTACAACGGATAAGAATTGTTCGTCCAGCCAAGTTTTCTGTGACAGCAAAGTCTCTGCAGATAAAGCAGCCCCAGCACACGTTTGATTATAGGAGGTTAACGTAAACAAATATACTCAGCTACTAGAATGCTAGATGGATTGTAGACGACTCCATGTCGGTAGCTAACAGCAGCTCTTGTGGACCTTTTCTGGTTGGTCGTATTCACACACTGTCAAGTACTTCTACATGCGCTCGCTTGGCATGGATAGTGGACGGACAAACGAGTACTACATCAGACGGAAGAAATATGCAGCCACGAGGATCATCATCACAAAAGTATAATAAGTGGGAAAATTAAGAAAAACATATAGTAGTATTGCAATACAGATTCTTAAACTCTTGTTGTTGCTTATAGTGCAATTTATTTATTTAGAAAAGAAAAGGATGAAAAAAAGTGATTCGAATAGTGTGAAAAGAGAATTTTTTTTAGATTTATTCGGCTGATATAAAAGCTAGCTGATTAAATAGTGTCCTCTGAGAGGGAATAAGGTAAAACAAGCTAGAACTAGTTCAAGCGAACAGAGCCGCCGGCAGGTGTGGTTGTTATTAGCGTGCAGCGGAGTTTTCAAACCCAAAGTGGCATGTAGGGTTATACAACTTTCCTAGGATGTCCGTGAGTCATCATGCATGCCAATTTGCGAGCAGAGCTTGATTGTGTCATTACTCATTACCGATCGAACCAGCAGGCCCATCCGGTGCAACTGGGTGGATCTAATGTCACTCTGCTAGGTCCTCCAATAATCATGCCGATGGGGAGATCTTGCCTGTTTTGGCTGCACATGCATGGTTCTCTATAATATTTTTTTTAAAAAAAAAGGGCACCACAATTGCCTCTGATCATGCTAACACTTCTGGTATATTCTGTCCACACAACATCCCTGTCCTCAGTTGGGAAAACGTCAGGGGTCGATTTTCGCACACTCATGCTGAGGCTGAGCCATAGTTCCTGCAAATCCTTGTACGTACTAGTATCTTGGTCCAGGAAAGGAGTGTACATCGATCACTAGTAGATGACCAAAAGATAAATGTATAGTATTACTAGCTCGTAACGCAGAATTGTTGCCAAATTTTTAGAGTTCAATTGTTGCCAAATCCCATCTCAATGTCTAGACAAGCTTGTAGTATACAGTAGGCACGGAGAATGATTGGGTGCGAATGAATGCGCTGGTTTAGCAGCAGGCATAGCAGATGTGAAGGGCGTCAGCGTCAGGCGCATCAGATGCGTCCGTCCACCGCCGAGTGGAGATGCCGGTAGCTCTCGTCGGCAGCCGTCGGATAGAAATTCGCCCCTGACGCGACGAGCGAAAGGCGCCGGGCCGGACGGGGGTAGCTTTTGGCGGCACATTCCCCTGGCCTGGCGCCCCCGCCCGGATCAGCGAGCTGAGCACGGCTTAGCAGCAACAGTTCACCCAGGCGGGGCAGGCCCAGCAGCAGCTCCTGCGCGTTGCTAGATCCTAGCTTTTGTCCTGGGCTGCTGCCTGCGGCTGCCTTTTGCTGATTCCCTCCACCAGAAACCAGAACGACGGCTACGAGCAAGCAAAACCGGCTGGGCTTTTCCGCAGAGCACATGAGCGCAGCAGCCAGCAGCAGCACAAAAAAGCAGGGAAAGTAGATTGGGTGGATAGAAATAACCAAAGTACCAAGTGGCCTTTTCGTTTTCGCTTTGTTTTTTGTTTTTACCCCTACCCGGCTACCCCGCCAGTCCCTCCCACACACACACCGGCAAGCAATAATTTTTTTTAAGATAAAGGATATATAAAATATCCGGTCTCTTCATTCGGGGATGTACATAACCACTTATTACAGAAACGCACCTCCTTTAAAAAGGAGAAACGCAAGCCAAGATCTAAAACAAAGACCAGAAAAACTAGAGCAAACAGTACGACTGATTACATCCTTTATTAGAAATCTCTAAAGCAATTATTTCTAATCTCTTGCTTATCGACGATAGGATGTCTTTGGCTCGCTCATTACGCTGCAGCTTGGCCCAGAAGCGGAGCCAATATTCTCCCCTGAAAATAACCTGCAAAAAAGAGTTAGTTTTCAGTTTGTTAAAAATAACATCATTCCGACAACGCCAGATGGCCCAGCAAATCACAGCCACTCCCATCCAGATCAAGCCTCTAAGCCCTTTATGTTGATTCCGAAGCCAGGAATCAAACATGTGGCTGATAGATCTAGGTGGAGTTAAATTAGTAGCAAAAAGAATAATCCTCCAAATTAGTTTGGCGAAAGCGCGATCGATGAATAAATGTTGAATAGTCTCATTCATGTTACAACTGATACACTTTTGACTCCCTTTCTAGTTTTTCCTAGCGATGTTATCTTTGGTTAGGACCACTCCCCTTTGTAGGAACCACAGAAAGATTTTAATCTTAAGATGAATTCTTATTTTCCAGAGCTTCCTATGAGGAAAAGGTAGTTGTGTATCAATGAGATGAAGATACAGCGAGCGGACTGAAAATAACCCCGACTTGTTTAATTTCCATCTAAAATAATCCGAACCTCCTACCAAAACCATATTTGAAATCTGTGCTACTAAATTTAGTCAATCTAAAAATTTATTGTCCACCAGCGTACTACGAAAGGAGATGTTTAGGGGGCTGGAGGCTAACACGTTCGAGATAGTTGTGTGCCCCGGCAAGCAATAATGCAGCGCTCATTCGGTCATTCATTCATTCCTACGCCTCCTTTACCCTGGATATGCCAGTGTGCACCGTGCAGCACAGGCGCACAAGCACAGCACAGGTGGCGTGCCTCTTCTCCATTTCCTTTTTTTTCAAAATTTTACAGTATGATATGAAAAGGAAAAATCGAGTTCCTGATATTCTTTCCCACTGGCCCGTTGTTGGCACGTGGATGGATGGATATACTGTACTACGGCCGGCGACGGCGAATGATTATGTAGGAGATCCATTTTGGAAGGTTCCGGCTTCCGTAGGAGCTGGGTGAGTCAGAGGACGCAATCTGTTTTCCTTTTCTCTCGTCTCGTTGGTTTCCTTGGAGCGGAGCGGAGAGCGGAGAGCGGCTCGGTGGTCAGTTTCTCCATCATGCGCAGCAAAGACCAAGACCCCAACCCCAAGCAAAGCAAGCCGGCCGGCCGGCCGGCCAAGCAGATCGACGACGGACGACGGAATGTACCCCTGTCTCCCCTCCCTAACTAACTAATTCCGGTGCGTTCCGTGCCGCCATCATGCCTACTCCGCCCAATCTCTTTTTTGTTTTGTTTTTGGACGGACGACGCAGCAGCAGCAGCAGTAACGATAATAACTCCGGCGGGCGGGCGGGCGGGTCGAACACATCCGACCGGCGACCTCAGGACCGGCCGTGCCGTGCCGTGAACCATCGCATGGATCGTCGTGGAGGCGAAGGAAGGAGAAGCAACAAAGCAAAGACATGCTGCTGTGCTGCGCTGTGCTGCAGCTGCTCCATGTCCAAGTCTGAAGTCTCCATGCATGCATGAAGCGGCCATGCCATTGCCGGCACGTCCCGAGGCGACAGGACACACAGGGCCTTCCGGCCTTCCCCGCTGGCTGGCTCACCTGAACAAAACCCACACACCTCCCTCGCTGCTGTCGGTGTCGCCCTCGCCTGCTTTGCGTTTGCGTAGATTTTCTCTCTGCCGCGCCTGCCTGGTCGTCGCTCTCTCTTTTCTCGTGGTCACGTCGTCGTATAAATGCCTAGGAGTACCTAGTAGTCATATACTACTACCAATATTCACCTGCCTGCCTGCCTTCCTGTCCAAGGAAATAAATGCAACGCCATTCCCCTACAGTATTTTTGGCCAATTCCATTCGATCGATTCTCATTTGCATCTCTCTTCCCAAGCAACAACGCATTCTGTGCTTCAATTGTCGAGCCTAGTACGTAGCCGGAGACTTGTCTCCGTATCCTTGGACTCGTCAACGCCTGCAGGCAGCCCACCCAGGGATGATGAGGTGGCCATTTATTAGAGTCTACTAGTACTATGACTCGTAGTAGCAGATCAGATCAGATGGCAACCCCCAACAGTGAGGTAAGAGCAGGTTCAATAATAGAGTCAAGTGTTTGGCTATAAGTCATAGTAGCAAAACTAGAGCAAATTTAAGGAGGTGCGCTTACCTTGTGGGTACACAGACTTTTTTATTATATGGGTGTAAATATGGTGAAAATTTAGACACTTTTACTGTTTTTTAAAATTTTGTGGGTGCGGATGCACCCATAGTCTAGTATATAGATCCGCCCATGATAAGTCAAGTTATTGGAGCTAAGTTATATAATAAGTTGTCTCTTATTTGGCTGCAAAAAATTCTTTCTCTTATTCCTCCTCATAATACTTACTACTTGGACCCACGGTTATCTAGGCTTCCGTATTCAGCTTAGTGCTTGTATGGAAGTCAAGCTCTCCTCTTTCTCCTCTTTTCTTTCTTTCACATCAACATCTGTTTAGCTATAAACCAATTATTGTACTTGCTCTACGTGTAGGCAAGTGTTGGAAACTAGTAAAAAAATTGCACTGCCAACGACCGCTGGTGATAGACTAATCCAGATTTTAGATGGACACATCACACATCAGGCTATCCAATCAGAGGAGGAACGGATAAACTCTCTTTCTTAACAGCGACATTTGTTAGGGAGCAAAATATGCACTTCCTCCTTCCCTAAATAACTATCATCGTTGGCGTTCATACCTGAAGTTTAACCCGATTTATAAAAAAAATATGAAATATTTATATCTTTAAATAATTTTATTAAAAAACTAGATTTAAAGATCATTCTAATGATATTAATTATGGAATGTAAATATTAATATTTTTTAATATATATTTAGTTAAAGATATTTTTTTAAGCGCAAATGATAAATATTTAGAGACGGATAAAGTATATATATATATGCAGAGCATTAAGATAATGACTTCAACACAGTAGTACGAATTGGAGTAGTGTACAAGAACGTAATAAGCATCATCACTGTACTAGTAGTAGCATGATTCAAGCTGGTCTCTTTTTTTTCTTCTCAGGGCTACAAAGAAGCTCTTTTATAAGTCGCGCAGATTTACAAATGGCTGATGATGGCTACTACAATTTTGCTACTACAACAAACTCCAATTTGAGCTGCTCCAATGTTCTAGCGAGGCAGAAACACAATAATGTGATCAGGTGTTGCAACCCTTGCTACATAGTACTAGCACTATATATATCATATCATATCATATCATGTAATAATAACTCTTAAGTACCTCCATCAATGGAGGTGCTGATGGAGAAAACTGACAGAGCACATTTAAGCTCTGAATCTCCACTCTGACGCTCGCAGGTGATTTGACTCCCACAAGATCCGTCCGGTTATCATACATGTAGGTGTAGTAATCCTCAGAGTTCCATTGCTACGCCTTGGGATCGATTATTCAACCCTGCCTATATTTATCCATAATAATATGAAAACAGAAACCTCTTATCATGCTGCACAATGGTTGCATCACTCTCCTTGTTTGACGGGTCACTCCGAGCTGCTCTGAAGCAAAAAGGTGGTTGCGTTGCATTGCATCACTCAAGAACAGAGAGTCTCGAGCCAGGAAACTTGGCGCGATCGCAGAGATTGATTGTAGTGGTTCTCCGACGACGATGAGAAAGAAAGTTGTCGAGTCACAATTCGTTGTACAACCCTCTAAATATATCATCATCTCTTCTACAGCTAACTTTTTTTTGTCATCGGCGACAAGAACAATGGAAGGAGGGAGGGGGAGAACATGACAAGCAGCAGCAGCAGTACACGAAAGAACATCAACAGCAACAATGGTTGGTTGGGGCGACGAGACGAGACGAGATGCTAGGAGGAAGGAACGCTTGGACGGATTGCTAATTCCCAAGAATTCTTGGACTCTATGAGATTGAGATTGAGATTGAGATGTGGGTTGAGCCTTGCTCGATTTGTATGCCGATCTGTGGGAAGCAGCGGGGGTTGCGCAGCAGAGGGGGGACAGGAAGCAAACGAATTTCGAATTTTATGTACCCGAGGGCAGGGCGGAGGCGGGCCGCCCGCAGTCCGATGTCCATCGCCGTCGTCGGAGTCACCCCATCAGTGGTCCCCGGACGTCGGGAACAGCGTGAGCTCGCGGCGGCCGCCGCTGCCGCCAGCGCCTCGGGATCCGAGGTCCATCTCGTCGGCGAAGGATGCGGGCGCCATCATCCCCATCCCGGCGGCGGCGCCGACCATGCGGTGGTGCATCCCGGGCGGGCCGACGGGCGGCGCGGCGACGCGGCTGAGGAAGCCGTGGTCGAAACCGGCGCCAGCGGCGGCACCGTAGTGGGCGAGCGGGCGCGCGGCGGGGTGGTGGAAGTGGCCGATCTGCGGCGCGTGGTGGTGGTGGTGGGTGTGGTGGTGCGCGGCGCCCATGGGGGAGAAGGGAGGGTAGGTGTCGCCGGCGGCGGCGGAGGGCGCGCGGTGGTGGCCGTGGCCGTGGCCCGGCGGGAGGAAGGGAACGGGGCCCGTGGCGAAGAGGTGCTCGGTGGCGGCGTCGGTGCCAGAGCCCGAGGAGTGGCTCCCCCCCGCGCCGCCGCCGCCGCCGCCTCCCCCTCCCCTCCGCCTCCTCCGCCGCCGAGCCCCTGCATGCGCTTGAGGTAGAGGCGGTACTTCTGGAGGTGGGACGCGACGTTCTCGCGCGTGAGGCCGTCGACGCTCATCAGCTGCATTATGGTCTTGGGCACGGCGTTCTTGATGCCGAGGTGCGCCACGGCGTCGACGAAGCGCTTGTGCAGCGGCGGCGTCCACACGAGGCGCGGGCGCTTGAGCGTCCGCGCCGGCTCGTCGCCGGCGCCGCCGCCGCCGCCGCTGGAGCCAGCGGCCGACGACGTGCCGCCGCCTCCGTTGATGTCAGGCCCGCAGGCGCCCGCACCGGCGCCGCCCCCCGCCCCGCCGCCGCCGTGCGTCGCGATGTCGAAGGCGACGGCGAGATCGGGCGTGATGAGCGTCTGCGTGAGCGGCATCAGCTCGTCCGGCCGTGGGAGCTGCTGCTCCTCGCCGCCGCGCGCGAACCAGCTCGGCTCCTCCTCCTCCCTCATGGCCGTCTCCTCTGCTCTCCCTCCTCTCCTGGCGAGCAGAGCAATTGTTGCGGGTGCAGTTGCAGCTCGCTCGACTCGACTCGACGCCGAGGAGGAGGAAGAGGCGGCGGTGGCAACAGCAACAGCAGCAGCAGCAGTAGGCTCGACTCCACTCCAGCAGGCAGGCAGGCAGGAGCAAGCGAGGAGGGAGGGAGGGGTTACTTCTTACTTCGAGGTGGATCTCCCTCTCTTCTTCCTAGCTTTCCTTTCCTTTCCTTCTCTCTCTCCTCTCCTTTCAGCACAGCACAGCTGTGTGGTTAGGAAGGGAGGGTGTTTTTGCCCCTTCTGCTGCTGCTACTGCTGCTGCCGTGCCATCATGATATCCTCCCTCCCTCCTCTCCGCGCCCGGCCCCCTCTCTCTCTCTCTCTCTCTCTGGTGTTTCTTTCTCTAGCCGCTGCCTGCTGCTGCTGCCGATGGTGAGCAAAGAGAGAGAGAATCTGGCGAGTGAGGAGTGAGAGCTTTGGTGCTGCGCTGGACCTGGACTGGTTTTAATTAGTGGCCTGCCTGCCCGCCCGCCCCTCCGTCCAAACCTATTTTTGTGCCATCCTTGTGTTTGCTTGCTGCCTTCCCAAAACCCAACTGTGATCCCTGTACTAGAGATAAGACAATACTCACAGTATTCCGGAGTAGTAGTAGCGATTAATTTTCATCCAAAAAACGCAGGGGATAAGGACTGGACTGACGAGATTGCAGTGCAAGTGAGCAAGGCTAGCTACAGATCAGATGTGGGGGGAAGCGATGCGATCCAGTGGAGTGAGATGAGAATCAGATGAGGGAGGGTGATGATGATAGATATCATCTTAGCTGGAGTTTGGTTTGTCCTCATGTGGCCATGTCTCGCGCCGGATCACACGCACGCACGCACCTCTCGCTCTCCCTCTCTTCTCTTGTTTCTGCTAGTATACGGAGTACTAATCTAGTGCTAGTAGTAGTACTAGAATAGGTAGAAATCGGGGAGGGGGACGAATCTTGTTTGTTTGGCTTGCTGCTCGGTTCGGGTTCCGTTCCGTTTTCTCTCGGCATCGTGTTGTGTTGTGTATCTGCGAGTCCGAGGTGGATATCATCGCGTCGCGTCGCGTCGCGCTCGCACCGGTGGATCCTGGATCTGGCAAGTGCGTGCTCTGCTGCGCGTGCAGGCATTAATGCGCGTACGGATGCAGGATCTGGTTTGGCTGAATCTGATGGAGCGCTAGTTGTAGTACTACCTCCGTCACTAAAAGAGTGTAACTGTGATAATCATATCGCTCAAGATTGCTCAGGTTTAACCAACTTTATATTAAATATTATTAACATTTATGTTTCTAAATAATTTTATTATGAAAATATATTCTATAACTAATCTAATGATACTAGTTTCATATCATAAATTTTAGTATTTTTTATATAAATTTAGTTAAAATTTAAACTATTTGACTTCTTGAAAAAATGAGAATTGCATTCTTTTGGAGACAGAGGTACTAAATACTACTGTACTATAAGAGAGAGAGCTCGTTGATTTATCTTCCTCTTGCAGTCTTGCCCTTGCGAAATTTCAGTGAAATTTTCGATAATAAATCCTTTTTTGAAACCTTGCTAATACAGTTGCGTTTATAATGTAAATTTCCTAATGATACTACAAAGAGGAAATTGATGGTAAAGTGACTCATGCGTCATGTTGGACACCCAACATAATTACCATTTTCTCCTAAGAAAGAGAAATTATATTAAAAAACTCGGTACCATACAACTCTAAGTTACATATAAAAATCTGAAATAAAAAAAATAGTATATCAACTCTTTCAGTCATCTTTTCTACAAACTTTGTTCGATACAGTCAATATTGCACATGAATACAGCACTTATTGTAGACGCACCATCGAATACGGAGCTAAAATGCAGTCCTCACGCTGAATCTGTCAGTCAACCCTAAAATCCTGGACATGTCGCTAGATTAAACATTCTGAAACCAAATATTAACACATCTGAATCGATAAAAGAACATCATCACCTATGATGTTTGATCATCAAGTTGGGCATCTGATTTCCTCTTCGAAGAGGTCAATGACTCGAAGTTAATATCTCGGGAAGAACTGTACATGAGCAATCTTGTCTTTCGTGAATAATAACCACAACTGACCTACTACCGATGGAATCTAGTCATATTCATAGTCAAAGCTACCGCAAGTATTAAGTCCCGAGTTAAAATTTGCAATGATTTTACTAAGGCCTCGTCTACCGCAAGTATTTAGTCCCGAGGTGAAATTTGCAATGATTTCACTATGGCCCCGTTTTTTGTTTTCGAGAAACTAGAAAGTAATATAATAATTAAATGAAAACACTTTCTAGATATTGATTTTAATTCATATAAGATTCAAATAGACACTAATATATTTATGGCATTGATCCAAGTGATCAGTCCATGAGCTAGTATATATGTGGACCTAGTATATATAGGTTTAGTTTTGTGGATTACCTTGAGAAACACACAAAAATATAACATATATAATATAGGTTTGCAGGATAACCTGTTTATATACCTCTGGTAAGGATTATTGTAAAAGTATGACAAAAACATGATGCAACAACTTTGTTCTGGCTTAATTTGGTATGTAGTATAGTGGACATATAAAGCCACGGACAAATACAAAGAAAGAATAAAGAAGGAAGAGAACAATTGAGAAAGTGAGGGCACTCAAAAACAGGGAATGGTGTTCTGCTCTATGTTAATTTGGTATTGTATGCGTCATATTTATACTCTGGGAACGGTTTTCTGCTCATTGCCGGTGATGATGTGTGTGTGGTGTCACTGGTTGACCATCAAGAACCGCAACCGTTGCAGGACCAGATCGTGGCTGCCGGCTGGCAGAGTACTCCTAGATTGGTTTGTGGTGCTATTGCGCTACCAAGGTCGTGGGGAATCCTTTTTTGTTTTAATGACATGTATAAATAAAGAGACATGATTTGGGAAAAGTGCGAGTTTGATTTGGAAATGATTTATGGAAGCAGCTGCCAGTCGAGACTTGGTGCACACTCGACCATTACTACATTCTGAGATCCGCATCAAAATGTTCACATGACAGGAGGTCCACGCCATCTTCAACTTACTACGTCGTGACCCGCGATTGGATCTTGTTTTGCCACCTTTGTCGTCGAGCTGAGCAACAAAAATTCCGCCCATGGAGCCAACACGTGTATGGTACTAGATGCATACAAAAACATGGGAATTTGGTCAAATGGCGACGATATATGGCCATCAAGATCTGCACTAGCAGTACAGTACCAAGTTGTAGTAGTAGGCAAGTACACGCACATCTGGCACGTCACCCGCAGAGAAAGATAGAGAGATCATCCTCCGAATACGTGCTGGGCGTACTAGTACTACTGCACGGTATAGCCCATAGAATAGAATAGAAACATCTCTGGCGCCTTTTCCTAGTCCTCCCTCCCTCCCGTAGGCAAAGCTGCCCTCTTTTTCTCAGCCCTACGCCACGCCTTTTCACACAAAAACGTTGGCCCTGGTGAGATGAGAAATGAAAAGGAGGGCAGGCAGGCATGCTCTCGCGGAAAAGGAGGGCGCAGCGCAGGCGCAGGCGCACGCAGCAACCAAATCAGCTCCCAATCATCGTCTCGTCTGCTGGCCCTTTGGATTCGAAGGCTTAAATCCCTTGATCCTCGGGCGGAGCCGAGATGATCGCCATGGGAAAAGCCGGCGGATGTGTTTGTGCAGCCCAGTTCATGGTCCACTCTCGCCGCGCGCGTGTAGTCGCCGGGTGCCCTACCAGTCCATCACCAAAAGCAAGAGCACGCGCCGCCCAACACTAATGCAGCACCCAGCGAACTCGAGTTGGCGCTTTTCTTGTTACAATACAAGAGAGGAAATGCACACCCTCCCGTTCCAAAGTAATTTCAGAAGCAATTTGAATAGTACACCAAATAAATTAAGGATTTAAGGCCATGCTTAGTTTCTCATGTAATCTAAAAAATTTGAGTTTTGACTCATCATTTTGCAAAATGAAACTAAACACCATCCAAGTTTTTTTGACAAAAAATGGTTCATTCTACATTTTGGATTTTGGACTCAAGAGACCAAAACAAGCTAAACTTACATTAGTGTATGTGACATCCTCACAATCCCTACCATTGGAATCCAAAATAAGCTAAATTTTGGTTGAAACTAAACAGTCCACTAAAATATTTTATATTCTGGATTTTGAAATCCAAAATAATTGAGATCTTGGATTTTGGATTTTTGATGGAACTAAGCAGGCCTAAGAATGTTGAAATATTAAACAAAAAGG
Source organism: Microstegium vimineum (assembly GCA_022036555.1). NCBI lineage: Eukaryota > Viridiplantae > Streptophyta > Magnoliopsida > Poales > Poaceae > Microstegium > Microstegium vimineum. Next base: position 21,159,840 of record CM039127.1, on the reverse strand, counting down.
GATATTGTATGATTTCTTAGGACCCCATTTCAATTTCTCCTCACTAGATTATTATTATTTATTATTGAGGATATTCCTTTTCAGTAGAGGACATAAAGTTTTTTCTCCCCTACTTCATGGGAAATTCCACGTACTTACTAGATTTATTCCTCTCCTCCTTATAGTCTCACTTTATCTTAATCTTTTGTATCATAACAACATTTTGTTTATCTATAACCTATAAATAATAATAAGAAGAGAAGATATGTCTACCCATCCCACCAAACCTTACATTTCTCTGGCAGCATCTCACTCTTGACATCCATATATTTTTTCCAAGTCCAAATCCAACACGAACCAACGTTTCAAACAGCCCGCGTCTAATTAACAAACGGTGTTAAAGTCCAATTGCAAGACATATATTATATTAGAATAAATTATGCGAATAGTATTATTGTAATTCGTCTAGATGATGAACGAGCGACAAACTTGAGTTCCGTTGCAATTTGTACGAGTATGTTTGTTAGCTCATATAAGGCCGAGTTTGGAGGTGTATGTATCCACCTCAAACCACATGGATTGAGGTGGATTGGAGTGAAAATTAGTTTAAATACACTCCAACATATGTGGTTTGATGAGGATACATGAGTCGTAGATCTTTTACCTACTGGTTTTCTTTAAATAAGCCATCTCACCCTCGCAATAGAGATTGCACTCAGATTATATTTCCTATATATATATTTATTGATTTTTTTTGCATTGTTCGTAGTACACGCGGAATATGTGAATGAACGGACGGACAGGGCTAGCCGCCCTTGGAATGTTGTTGCTTCCGCAAGTTGCCTAGTGTTTGAGCTTTCGCAGGAAGTCGGGGGAGCCACTTGAACACCCTGGCCTGCCTGATGGGTCGGTCGATGACTGGGACGTCCAGGGACACATGGACGATTCGCAGTCTCAGACACACGACACGGATAAGAAGAGTGCTGCGTGATATAGAGAGCATTAGCTCTGCCCACTACTCAACTGAACGGCTTCGGGCATCAAGAATCAAGCAAGATAGACGACGCCGCACCCGCAGCCGCTTCTGTTGTGGGTCTCACCTGTCTGTCAGTATCTACTCATCCCTGTTATCAACTGCAGCACTACTACTATCTGTCACTTCTCACAAATCTCATGTTTGTATATGCACTGTCATTAGGGATACGGAAGTACTTGTAGATTGTGATTAAATCCTACTCATAATTTGGGTAAACTGAGAATACAAAATTCTTTCTTCTCGTCTTGATAAAGGAAATATAGGAACAGATTGTCAGCCGAAAGAATCAATAGAGTCAAAGCGATCCAAAACAGGTTCCGGAGTGTCATCCATAGAAAAAAAAAATAGTTAGCCTCAGATTTTAGTGATGATTGGCAAATTAAGTATCTTTCCCTCCCTCAACATATGTGGCGGCAGCAAATCATGCCCTAAAACAATTTTTGTCTATGGCGAATCTTTATCGCCTTGATTAAACAATCCAGCGTGACAGAGTTCTTTCTTACCCAGTAACCCGATAATATTTTTTAAAAAAATAAATAAATAAATAAACAACAAGCCATTGTTCTTTTTATTCTTTCTCTATCACCAAAGTCATTGATCCTTTGTTCCTCCTTATCGCCATCACCTAATGAAGTACTTGGCAGTATATAATTTTGATAGGCACACATCAACCAAGATTTGTTATTTTATAAGCCTTTAGGTACGGCGGTGCCTCATGTTCGGAAATGCGACGGTGGATCGATGAACAATGATATGGCATGACATGGGTTGGCTTTGGCACTAGCAATAAACAAACTGGGGAGTTGGGAGATTTCGAGCTATCAACTGGGTTGGAGATTGCATAGTGACAGCGATGTTTGTCCGGTGACGGTGACCTTCAGATTCTTTCCATTTTATTCGCTGAGAAGGACAGGACGGTTTGACACCACAGAATTGTTCGTTTAGCTGCTCGTACAAGGTATTGATGTGGCGCTGCTGAATCCTCTCACCCTGTCCAAACCTTTGCTCACTTCTCTGTTTCTGTTGTCTGAATAGTATGTATGTTTCAGGTTAAACAACTTTCAGACAGTAGGAGTATATACTAATTCACCCTCTTGTTCGGATTGAGTCAGTTATCAAAAGTAGAAAGCAAGCCCGCATGATAATTAATAATATTCTTTTGTCCAGCTTTTAGCAGTGGCTAACCTTGGATTCTTTCCATTTGAATTTTGATGGAGGGTCGTCTAGACCAGAGACAGTAGTAGCAGTAGATGCCAGTTACAAAAAACTAAAATTCTGTGTGCATGCTATATGCTCTCTGATAGCACCAACTAATTGGTGGGCACAGCATCTGCAGATTCGTCTAGAGAATCCAACTCGCAAAAGGCTTTGCAAAATTCCCCGGAGTTAGGCCCAAAGTTTCACTTTCACGCACAATCGAGCCGCCTACGTCCAGTCAAAGTAAACTGCAGCTTTCACTTGTGCTCTAGCTTGCAGGGAATAAATAAACAAGAGCAGACATGCTTGCTTTGGACGTGAAAAAGTGGCATTCCCTTGGTAATCCCTTGTAGTTTAATCCAAAGGCTGATGCATCATTCATCTAGAGGTGAGAGCAGGATAAAAAGTTGACTGCGAGCTAAGCGTTGCCTAGCCGTCAGGTTAAGTGCCTGCCACTGCCAGTTTGGTTGGCATTTGTTTATCACTGCTGGTCACCATCATCGCAAGCGGCTGAGAGCTCTTCCATCGTCTGGGGGACAGGCATGCTTTGTTGATGCTCTGTTTTCTCACACTCCCAAACAGTGGTGGTTAGGATCGAGTAATAGTAAACAGCGACAGCATACATAATTTAGAGCCAATTAAATTCATGTTCGGGCTTTGGTTCTGTTAATGTTTTGAGATTTAGGCAGTTTCTGTACAGAGATGGCCAAATCTGTGATGTAGGACATAAGAATTGGGACCCAGGTATTCATTAGCCAAAGGACTAGCCAGTTGACTACCGACAAGATTGGGGTTGTTTTCGAAAAACTGTCGTCTTCTAGAATAAAAGGAAAATGGGGGAGAAAATCTTCATGTCAGTCTATCTCATGACAACATCATCTTTGTACGCTTGCTGTTTAGCCGAGTCAAGCCAATCTATCCATTTTTTCCTATATATAGCTAAACAAAAAGAATTCTACGCAAGCCAATCTCTCCATTTTTTTGTGCTTTATATAACGAGCTATTATTATTCAGTGGATCGAATTAGAAAATTTCATTTCATTCATAAAAGCCCCAGAATCTAAGCCAGAAAATTGGTTTGCTAGTTCAATAGAAGAAGAATAAATTTTTGTAAAGGCTAATACAGACTACTGTATGTCGATCCGAACAGATAGATGCTACTTCAGTACATGGCATTGCAGCACAAACTAATACTGTACAAGATACCAGCGAATTTGACTAGTCCAGTCCAGCTGTAGCCTGCAGCCGCAATTGTTCAGAAAACAGATGGCCTGATTCCTGGTTATGATCTGAACTGTATTTTACAAGCCCACGATGGTTGTCAGGGAAGAGAAACTTTCCAAGTGCATAGTGTCTGATTCGCTTGCTGCTTAGTGGCGTACTGATGCACTATTTGGTTTCAAGGTCATGCTCTCACTGTCGGTTCAGGTATAAATATTCCTCCGGACGTGGAGACACAATATGGTGTCAAAACTAGAATACTCTCGGTCACCATGTCATGCCTCCCTTGTGCGCCCCCCTCCTTTGGCACGGCAGGTAAGCCACCTACCGATTAGAATGCTTAATTGCAATCATGCTGCAATTAATCTCCAACTGAGCCTGTAAACCAATTCAGCCCCTGTAAACCAAGGGTGTCCGGCATCAGAAGGAAGCTTCACAAGATCTGATCTGATGGGCATCATCCCACACACAACAACAACCACCGGCTACCACACCAAATCCTACAGATCGTCCCAGTATATCTGCAAGAGAAACAGAGACACAATAGATGCTTCTTGCTGGAGAGTACAGCTACCAGAATACCAGAATATCTTTCAGTTACCAGAAGAAGATGCTGGCACTAGATATCTTATTATTGTCCCCAGCACAGCATATGCCATGAAGGGATATTAAACAGTTGAGCAATGCTCAGCTCAGCTCCATCGAGATGGATCTCATCTCGCACTCTCGCGCCCGCGACCCGCGCCGCCATTAGTTTATGCTGCCGTAAACATGCTTACATGCACCAATCCACGAGACGACGAGATAAGATATGATAGTGTATTGCCAATCATGGCTGCTGCTGCTGCCGCCGCCTCGCCACTGGCGCGGCCGGGAGAATCTAATTGCGTTTTATAATGCGCGCCACTTGGTGGCAGGGGCACTGAGCTCATGCATGCCGCTGATGGCACAAGTGATTACTCTAACCTAATAATAATCTCGTCTAATCCGGGGATATGGGCTAAACATATATGTATCGATCCACAACAAGGATAAAGAATGTGGTCATTGTCTGATCGCAGGTGCAACGAATTTGGAGGCACCCAGAATCTACGAGTAATTTAAGCTTCCCCCGGCTTGGATATTTTTTATTGAGATTGCCTCCTGTTCGGATCTTGGAAGATGGAACCATGGATCTATGGTGTTACCAAGAAAAGGAAAACTATGAACAAATTTCGTAGGCCTGCTGGCTGTCCAAGTTACGATACTGGGCTTTGAAGGCCCCCACGAGGGAGGATTGAGAGTTTGGAAAGGAAGGAAAGCCAGCTGCTGGCCTTGGTGCGTGCAGCGTGCGGGCCTGGGCGCGTCAGGATTTGGGCCGAGGGAGCCGGGGAGGCTCTGCAGCACACGTGTGGCCCGCCAGCGGCAGCTTCCTGAGGCGAGCGGTATGGCCCAGCCTCGTGATGTCGAGCAGCAAGCGGCCCACCCTTGGGAGGCTTGGCCCCACGCGACGCGCTAGGCCTCAATTTCTTCTCCATTGGGCCAATCATGCACCGAGCCCGTCGTGCGTGTAGCGTTCGCCCTGAGCAGCAATGGCGGGTGCTCCGTGTTAAGAATCGGCCTATGCATGGATTGCCAGATCCGTTTTCCCGTTCCCGATCCCAAGAAGAGACGTATAGAAGTTGTAGATGATATCCCGTCTCCCTTCCCAATAGCATAGTAGATGAACACATGACAGCCAATATTGTGGAACTTATATTCTCTCTTTATTATAGATGGGTACATATTCCTTTATATAGTCTTAACCCTTCAGGGGTATATTTGGTATGAGCCCATAATTATCCGTAGAGTTATTGTTTCTCAACACCCCCCTTGGACGAATACCGCGATCAACTCATGTCTCATTAAAACTCCTAAAAACCCAATGGGAAAAATATGGAGAAAGAGTACATAGTGCCGCTAGATGTATTGCACTTGTTGCCTCATTAAAAATCATTATGAGAAACTTCTGGAAAACTCATTTATGAAAAAAAGAGTACAATGATTGTCTTCAAGATATTTTATAACCTTCATGATTATAAATTTCAGGATCTTCTGGACCCAGTATTAAGGGCAATTCAGGGGCGATCTCCCCTTGAACTTTGCAAGTCTCTTAGTCGTCTAATACAAATATCATGGATACATTTTCTGAATGCAGTAGCTAGTAAAGACTTAGTGAACAAATCTACTACATTATCACATGATTGGACTTTCAAGATATTTATCTCACCCTGCTTCTGGAGTTCGTGAGTATAGAAAATTTAGGAGATATATGCTTAATCATATTACTCTTAATATAGCTCGTTTATATTTGTGCAACACATGCTTCATTATCCTTATAAATAATGGTGGGGTATCAACGGTATTAAGACCACATAACTTCTGGATATGGTTAGTCATCCGCTATAGCCCATCAATCTTAGGTCCTGATTCTTCGGGAATATAGACCGAGATCTTGAGTGTCATTCAGATATCTAAGTATTGTCTAAACTCCTTCTGGGATTGATTATAGATTCTTCGAGAACCTTTATCTTCAATACATAATAAAACATCACAAGTCTGTATTTCTAGCATACTGGGGAAAATATTGCTAGTAGCACCAAAATACCATATAGGTTTTTAGCGAGGATACTCCAATTCCAAATCTTCAGGTGGAAAACACATTATATCATAAGTACACATACATATACTTTTGTTCATTTGAGTTCCTCTTTTCACTCTTATATCTCGGGTCTCACATGGGTCTTTATTCCTTCCAGGAAATTCATTTATTTGATGCATTCAGACTCTAACCATATATTCCTTCAGGGAAAAAACTTTAGGGTTTATAATATTGGTACGAGATTTTGATGTTCCTCTCCATGGATTTTCAGAATCCAATAACTGCATATTTAAATTCATGCCATTAGCCAGATTCATAGCGGAACATATTTTATAAAACTTATGTCGGAACTGGTCTCTATTAAGACCTTTTGAACCATCGCTTTTCACCACCCTTTAGTCAATTAAGACCCATGATTATCCGAACATCAGGTTCAAGATATTCACTTAGCGATTTTTGGTTCAACCTCTCAATTGCATATTTCATTTGACCCGATATGAGAGCTTCAAGCACTCTTGCCATGGACTTTATTCCGGATCCGGGTTCTCATAAAGAGACTCATCTAGCAATTATAGAGGTAAACAAGTGTCGACACATTTTTTCTGACTTAATAACAATCTTCGTTATTTCCCAAAACGATAGATCCATTATTGTTCCATATTCCTAGCTTTATATTACGCGCACATCGCTAGGATTTTCATCTCCAGGATGAACCTCATCGGGAGGTAACTCACCAACTGGGTGATTTCTCTATAGGAGGAATAGAGGAGTTTTGTCACACATAGTGTGAATTTGCTTTATGAGCATATGCTTGTGACTTAGGCCTCTAGATCTTAATTGCAGGCGTCCCCACATAATTTGATCAAAACGTCAAGGTCAAGTGGATATGAAATTAATCCCGGGTATATCCACATCTACTTCGGGTACAAGCATCCATTTAGATTTTCAACAATCTAGTTCCTCATAGATACAAAAATTAACTGGCATAACTCCATGCTATGAGTTTTTATATTTGTGCGTTTTGATCCATAAATATCAAGGCATTCCATAAAATAGGCATTCATCTCCCCCTAATGCCGAGATATGTAATAGCATACTAAAATTCCTCATTCACCAACTTCTAGTGGTGTATATATGTATGCTTTAGTGGTGATTCATTTGGGAAATATTACACACTTTAATATTAGGGGGCGATATATTCAATGAGCTTGGACTTTATTAATGCAGTTGCATGAATACTGCATGTATTTCCTTCTACAGGAGGAGTTTACTCAACTTCTTGTCAAGTTCACAACTTCTGGTGAATTATAAACCATTGTTCTGCAAGTTCTTGGTTCAACAAATGCATATGCAACCTTCTTAACTTAACACATGTAGTTATTAACATAACCCATAATCTGACCATAACAATCCTTCAGGGACCAATGCTCACCAATTATTGCATAATTGACAATCAATCTGTCCATTACATATATATTGACCTTCCAGGTTATATGCATGGAAAAAAGATACAATTAATGGTGGCATTGCGCTTTCAGGCGCGTTAAGGTTAGTGTGCATAAGTATGATATCAAGAATATGACGTTCAACCATGGTTGCCAAGCAGATGTCTTAGATGCAGAATTACTTCATAGTCCAGCTCTTTTTTTATTGCCCAAAAATTTGACCCAATTACTCGTACCATATAGAAAAATTGGAACTAACGACGGTATGTTGTTCTTGATCCCTGTTGGATCCATCTGCTCGCAGATTTCCCCCCTCTTCAATCTAGATTGGTTTCATTATACCTGGCTGGTTTACAAGTTCTAGATTGATCTTTACTTTTTACCTCACGTATATCCCCTTTGCCGCTGCCCTGTTGACAGCTATCCCACGTGAGTGCTATGATAAATTTTAGATCAATTTGTATTTTTTTTAATCACAAATTGATCCCTTGTTTTTGATTGTTTTCGATCTGTTGTTTATGTGCAGATTGATTCCTTCCGTCGGAGCTCAACCTGAGCGAATCGAGGCACAGACCCTAATGTCATTGCTTGCGTGCGCAATCTCGCTATGCAAATTAATTCGATTACAACTCCTCGCCATCGGTTACACGGATGTGCTCGTCACTAATGCACCCACCATGACGTGGTGGCATGGGCCTGGTGGTTCTCAAACCATGAGTGGTTTTTATTTTTTTGGCCTATTAGCTCAGCTGGTTAGAGCGTCGTGCTGATAACGTGTTAAGAATCGGCCTATGCATGGATCGTCAGATCCGTTTTCCCGTTCCCGATCCCAAGAAGAGACGTGTAGAAGTTGTAGATGATATCCCGTCTCCCTTCCCAATAGCATAGTAGATGAACACATGACAACCAATATTGTGGAACTTGTATTCTTTCTCTTTATTATAGATGGGTACATGTTCCTTTATATAGTCTTAACCCTTCAGGGGTATATTTGGTATGAGCCCATAATTATCCGTAGGGTTATTGTTTCTCAACAGTCCGATTCAATATAATTTTTATGTTACTATAACAATATAAATTCTCGTTTGAGACGTATAAATATACTTTGCTTCTTGATATAGTACGCAGAGGATCCAGCTTTGATGAAACTGTAACACTCCAAAATTTGCATAGTTTTGAAAAACATTAAATTGATCTAATTATGCTTCTAATGTATATGCATTTTACTTAATTGAGTATATATATATATAGTTTTGGTAAAATAAAAATTGTCATGTAGCAACATGTTAAGCATTCATGCTGGAGCATTTTGATTTCTGTGCTGAGTGGTTTTAAAAACTTATTGAAAATTATTTTGAAAATGTTTTGCAAAAGAAAGATTCGAAAACCAATTCTAAAAAATGTTAAACTTTTCTTCTCCCTATTCCTGTTTTCCTTCAATCTAGTCCGAGGCCCTTTTCCTCCCCGCAGGCCTCCCTCCCTTTCTTTTTTTCCCTCTTTCGGTTTGGGGCTCGTCCCTTCCTAGCCCAGTTTACCGAGTGGGAGCCACCTCCTTTCCTCCACCTGCGTAGGCTCTCTCCCCGGCCTGCTAGCGCTCTTCCGCAGCCCAGCTCCACGCACAGGCGGGAGCCCTCTTCCTCTCTCTCTCTTGTGCCACTGACTCTACGGGGCCACGCGTCAGCGCCTTCCCCCTCCTCTCTTCCCGTGTTCGTGTGAAACACGAAGGCCGAGCCGAGCTCAACCGCAACCAAATCCTGTTTCCGCCCGATTTCTGCGGAAATCTTTCCTAATTTGCACGAGATTGCACCCCTAGATACCCCGCATGCCCCTACCGCCTCCAAACATCCCATCTATTCGCCAACCACGCCCTACCCTAGTTTCGCAGAGCTTCCCGAGCACGAGCTCAGCCGCCGCCGCCATTGTCGCCTTCCAGAGCTCCTCCGTCCACCGCTATCCCTCCATCTTCTTCGGGTCAGGGTTAGAGTACCCCCGAACTCATCCCCATGCTCAAGTTCGGGTTTTGTTGACTGTGCCACCCCGCTGCCGTTTGCAGGGAGCGGAACTCCGCCTCGTCGAGCCGCCTGTCTCCTCTAGGTAGAGATTGTTGTGCCGAAACCCTTTGAATATCAATGATGAATCTTCAATCTTGGACACAACTACCTCATTTGGAGTGAAGAGACATTGGAAACCAAGATCACATAGTTGTCCCACCGATAGCAAGTTGAAGCTTAATGATTGTACTAGCAAGACATTTGATATTGATTGATCATTTGAGATTGCCACTTTGCCTAGACCTTGCACTTTGCCTTTTGAATTGTCACCAAAGGTAATCTTGTCTTGCCCTTCACAATCTTCCTCAAGTGTGGTGAACATCCGGGAGTCACCGGTCATATGTTGAGTGCATCCACTATCAATCACCCAATGACTTCCACCGGTCTTGTAGTTCACCTACACACAAGCAACTTGGAGTTACGCTTGTTGTTTGGGAACCCACACTTGGCGAGGTCCCATAGCCTTGTCCACCAACTCCTTAGCAACCCATAGCACTTTGGGCTTGTTCTTCATCTTTGGACCGAGAAATACAACTTGAGGTCTACCCTTGGAGTCCTTGTTGATGATGAAGTGTGCATCATGAGCGAAAGGCCTTATGTGCTTGGGCAAGGTCTTGGGAGGTGGAGTCTTGCATTGGGATTGAAGGTGACCCTCTTGACCACATCCAAAGCACTTCTTGGGTTTGGGCTTTGGTGTGTCATAGTTGCTTCTCATAGCATTGTTCTTGTAATAGTTCTTGGCTTCTATCTTGACCTTGGCCTTCATGATTTGGTTCTCCTTGAACCCAATGCCGGTCTTGTCGGTCTTCATGATAGTGTTCATCAAGAGCTCACTTTGAAGGTTGTGGCCCTTGGTGAACTTCTCCAATCCACTTGTAAGCTTGATCTTCTCAACCTTGAGCTTTGCATTTTCCTCTTTGAGAGAATTGATCAAGGTCATTGCATCTTTGTCATCTTGTTTGGCCGACTTGATAGTGAGTGGCTTGTTTGCCTTGAGGTTGATTAACTCTTCCTTGAGCTTGGAGTTTTCTTGCCTCATCTTCACATAGTCATCATGCTTGTCGGCCTCAACAACCTTCTTGCCCTTGCACTTAGCATTTTGCTCACTAGCAACTTCATCAAGCAAGTCCTCACAAGAAGTAGCTATATCACACTTAACAACCGGGTTAATAGCAACATGTGTAGCAAGATCATTTGAAAGCAATTCATTAGCTATCACAAGTGTGCCATGTTCATTTTTAACTTGGTTGTAGTCATCTTTTAGCAAGTTATATCTTGATTGGAGCTCTTGTGTTGACCTCTCAAGCTTATCATGTTTCTCATTTGCTTGCTTGAGTGAGGCTTTGAGCTCCCTAGTGCTAGATGAGAGAGATTTGTTCTCAAGTTTCAATTCATCATTAGCACTAGTCAAGTCATCAAGCTTAGCATGCAAGTTACTATTGGATTTCTCTAGTGATTCACTTTTGCCTTTATACTTCCTAATGAGCTTAATGTATTTATTGCAAATTTCAATCAGCTCATCATAGGAAGGTGCCTCAAACTCATCATCACTATCATCACTAGAGCTAGCCTCATCATCACTATCCTCTTTTTTACCTTTTTGTCACCTTTAGCCATGAGGCATAGTGTGTAGAGGATGAACCCGGAGATGATGGAGGGGGTGGCGGTGGAGTAGATGAACCAATCACCAAGGCGGCACCTTCTCTTCTTCACTTTCATCTCCGGAAGAGTCACTTGAGTCTTCAATGTCGGTGAGCCAATCACCAACAATGTAGGCTTTGCCATTCTTCTTCTTCTTGTGGAAGTTGAAGTTCTTCTTCTTCTTGAATGGCTTGTCATCCTTCTTCTCCTCATCACTTGACTCAACCTTGTTGCCCTTGTTGTACTTGAACTTGTTGTTAGCTTTCTTGTTCTTGTACTTGTCTTTCTTTTTTTCGGGGCAAGCATGGGCCAAGTGTCCAAGTTTGCCACAATTGTAGCAATCCATCTTGGAGAGGGGCTTTCTTGAAGAGCTTGTGAAGAATTTTTTCTTCTTTGAGTCAAACTTGACTCCAGTCTTGCTTAGCTTCTTCAACATCTTGGTTGTTTTCTTCACCATGAGAGCGAGATCATCATCATCATCATCATCGCTTGTGCTCTCATACATGACTTGCATCTTGTGCTTCTCCGAGGAGGATGCCTTGAGAGCCAAGTCCTTCTTTTCCTCCTTCTCTTTTTCTTTCTTCTTGGAGGAGGAAGATGAGCCACCATCACCAATCTTCATGTACATCTCATGGGCATTTATCTTGCCCAAAATTTGTGTTGGTGTAGCGGCGGAGAGATCTCCTTGGTGAAGCACCGTGACGATGTAGCCATACTTCTCAATGGGCAAGACACAAAGAATCTTGCGTACCACATCGGCCGGTTCCATTTGGTTGAGACCGAGCCCATTCAATTCCTCTACAATAATGTTGAGTCGTGAGTACATTTCATTTGCATTTTCATTTGCATGCATAGAGAAAGAATTGAGCTTAGCCATAACCAAGTGATAGCGTTCTTCACGCTCACTCTTTGTGCCTTCGTGAAGTGAACAAATAGTGGTCCACAACTCAAATGCGTCTTTGGCGTTACGCACTCGGTTGAAGACATCCTTGCTAATGCCATGAAAGAGTATGTTCTTTGCCTTGGCATTGTGCTTATCAAAGTTGAGGTCCTCCGCGAAGAGAGTACCTCCCTTTGTGGCGGCTTTGAGCACGCCCACGTCAACGGCCTCTAAATAGGCCTCCATACGAACTTTCCAATAAGGGAAGTCGTCTCCATCGAACATGGGAGGTGGTCCATCCCCATGGGACATCTTGCTCTAGGCGGTGAAGCCTAATTTAGAGCAACCTTACTCTGATACCAATTGAAAGGATCAAGATGCCCAAGAAGGGGGGGGTGAATTGGGCTCTTTTTAATTTCTAAACAAGAATTAAACCTATAAAGAGCCATTTAATCCCCTAGTGCCTACCGCTTGTGTGTCCTAGCTAGAAAGCGGTAGCAAGGCAATGGAAAGCGAAAACTTCCTACACAATTCTAGTATGAATTGAAAGACAATTGCGGAAAGTAATGCGGTAATAAAAAGCTAGGGAAAGAGATGCTTGACACGGCGATGTTTTGCCGAGGTATCGAGGAGTCGACACTCCCCCTAGTCCTCGTTGGAGCACCTCGCAAGGTATAGCTCCCCCTCAATCCCGCGCAAGGGATGAGTGCTCTCTACGGGCTGATTCTTCGCCACTCCGGCTTGGTGAATCGCCCACAACCGATCACAACGTCGATGGAGAAGGGCCGCCAACAATCTTCCGGCGATCACCTTCCTCCGAGCACCACCGGACCGTCTAGGTGATGTCGATCACCAAGAGTAACAAGCCTTGATCTTAGCTTGACTCACTCAAGCTTCACAACTAGAGGATGCACACTTGAACTCTTGGATGAACTAGAGAGAGGATGGATGGATTCGCGAATCACTCTCTCTCTAGGGCTCTTGCTCTCTTCCCAACCTTCTCAACACACTCAGCAACTTAAATGAGCAAAGGCAAGGTGGGAGAGAAGTGGGAGGGGCTATAAATAGACCCTCTGAAAACTGCCTCGGGCTGGCAATTTAAGTTGGCGACGGACGCTCCGTCGACTAGGCGACGGACGCTCCGTCGACTAGGCGACAGACGGTCCGTCGCATGCCCAACGGCTAGTTTCTATTCATAGTTGAGGCGACGGACGGTCCGACGCCTCTATCTAACGGCTAGTTCTGACACACTGTTCCCAGCGACGGACGCTACGTCACTGGGCGACGGACGCTCAGCCACAGCGTCCGACGCTGAGTTCTGGCTAGGGTTGAAAAACACCCTCTCTGGAAGGTCGACGGACGCTCTTCCCAGCGTCCGACGCCTGGCCGACGGACAGCGTCGGATGCACCCTGAAAAACTTAGCCAGAAAACAACCTCTCTGGAAGGCCGACGGACGCTGTGGACTCAACCACCTAGCGTCCGGCGCCTTTGTCCGACGCGACGGACAACGTCCGGCGCCCCTGCCAGGAGCGTCCGACGCCCAGAAAACGATTTTGACAACTCCGTTTTTCGTCGCGATGAATATGGAAGTTGTTCTAGGTTATCTTACAGTCACCATAGGCTTGCTTAGAGCTAAGGAAGTCAAGTGTGCACCACACCTAAACATGAAGCTTTCCTAAGTCAAGCTACTAATCTCAACCCCTCTTAATAGTACGATCAAAGGGAAAAAGAGAAGCCCTATCTAATTCTAAGTGCCCTTCATCTCCTTATGGCACTTAGCCTATCATTCTAGGGTCTTCACCATGTCTCCTTAAAAACCGAAATGATATCCATCTTGGGGGCTAAGTGATGACCATTAGAGCCTATTCTCCTTGATCACTATGGCTAAGCTACGCATAGCCTCTGCAAAACACACGTTAGCCATAATAATCTCTAATTGTCGTTAATCACCGAAACCAACTAGGGCCATGATTCTTCAACCAGCAGGAGTACTTTGAAGAAGGCAAATATAACATGGGATTATCCTTGTCCTATGCACAATTAATATAATACATATGCATGATATCCCTTGTTTACCATAGTTTGATCCTAGAGATTGATATCCTGATTACCTTGACACCTATGATTTGATCCACCATATATGTTTAGTATTGCTAGCGCTCAAACCGGATGTACATGATCTTAATTTGTTAATGACTATATGCAATAATGATAAAACTCGCTTTTTAGCAACATTGGATTATAGGAGCTTATCTAGGGGCAAAAGCTGGGATATACAGTACAACCACGGGGGCTATATGGCTCTGGCTTTAGCCTAGTATGGGGACCTTTTCTAGCTTGTTCAGTGGTTACCTTTATGGCGCAAATACGAGTGTGCCAAGACGGGTATAGTGTGGTTCCTAATCTATGGGCATAGCCGCGAAGGAGTGTGACCGTAGACATGTTGGCTCTATATGCCCCTGCCACGAACCTTGTGGCCCTAGCTTGTTAGACGAACCCTTGAAAGGTTTCATAGTGAACCCTCTCGGCCTTCCTTGGAAGTGGGTTAAGAGGCTGATCTCCTCAGGCGAAAGGGCAAATCACGACTCGTGGGTAAATATGTACACCTCTGCGCAGAGTTAAGAAGTATCATGATAGCCGTGCTCACGGACACGAGCGGCTCGGAAAACTCATAGAATTATTGGGTTCTTATTTATTTGGGGCTTTTGAAAGTTGTTATTCATTTATTGTATCATTGTCATTTACTTTATGATCATGGATATTTGAGCTTATGCATTACCTTGGCTATTGTTGAAATTTAATATGAACTTGATCTACTTAAAATGCTTACCGCTATAAACCATGCATATCCTTCTGAGCTTCATGAACCCCGTGTTATATTTGTTGAGTACGTATGTGCTCACCCTTGCATTCAAACACCACAGATGAAGATTGGATTGATGATTATCGCAATGAGTACTAGTCTTGGAGTCAACCAGTCAACCAGTTCCTTTGGAGCTTCCGCAGAAGTCATCATTTAGTTAAATTTTTAATTGTTTAAGACTCTGTATTGAATATTTTTTTCGCTATGTAATAAGCACTACGATGGTACTTTTATAATTTGTCAACTCATGTGTGCGACTATTCCTGGAGTGCACATGAGCCTTTTATACACTTGTTTTTGTTTTTAAAAACGGGTGTGACAAATTGGTATCAGAGCATGTGTTGACTGTAGGACGCAAGCCTAGTAGTTCTGGTCTCTATCTAAAGTTTAGTTTGGTATAAAACTATTTTATACAACCTTGTCTTCTGAATTGACTATTTCTCAATCCTTGTCCAATTATCACCTCCTTGATAGCTTTCTTTGAGCTATTTCTTTATATCACCTTGATCATTTTGTTTCTCTTTATTTTACTAAGTTTTCTAGTCTCACCTTGCTCAAAATTTTGATGGCCTATCATCACCTATCTCCCCTTTTCTAGGATGTCCACCAATTGAGCAGAAGTGCGAATAGTATCGCCAGTCGAGTCTAGTTAATCGAGTTTTTGGTGTAGTGTGAACCTTTGTGCTTGAATTATTTGTCATGATGATTATGAGTGATTTGGATCTTTGTATTGCTTTCTGGAGATCTTGTGGTTATATCTACAAGTTTCCAAAGTTTTATAATAATTAGTTAATATCATACATATAGTTGGGTTGGGTTTATCCTGTCTTTGTCCTTGCTGTTTTCTGGAGCAGTCTGCAATGTTTCTGTTATATCTCGAGATCTGATCATGCAAAATCCATGCAATTTTTCTGGGAACAACTAGATTTACCCCTGGTTCATGTCCAATTGGAATCACCCCCACAGCTGTTTTATTTTAAGATATATGCCTGTTGCAAGTTGAGGTTTCTGCGCAGTCTGGAACCTAAAACAGAATCTGTTATTTGTTGTTTTACATAATTTTGACTTCTGAATCTAGGAATGACATATAAAACAAAGTTGTAGAGAATTTCGAGGCCTTTCCAGAAAGTCCATAACCAACTCATTTGGATATCTGTAACTTGAGTTATGACTGTTTTACTACAGTGTTATTAGAATCTCTCGTCCAAAAAATTTTAGATTAACATATACCGGCTACTCTTTAATGCCTCCCCCAGTTGATCTGTCCTTAAGGGGCGTAGACTTCCAATCTAGACTAGTGATATTTTTTTGGTAAGAATGATGGTAGTAAGAGGATGTGTGTTGCTTATAGATCACTCAATGAGGTCACAATCAAGAACAAGTATCATTTGACTAGAATTGATGATTTGTTTGATCAGTTGAGAGGTGCTGGTGTGTTTTCAAAGATTGATCTTCGTTCTGGCTATCATCAATTGAAGATCCATGCTAGTGACATTCTAAAGACAGCTTTCACCACAAGGTATGGTTTGTATGAGTATACTATTATGTCATTTGGATTGACCAATGCTCCTGCCTACTTTATGTACATGATGAATAAGGTGTTTATGGAGTACTTGGATAAATTTGTGGTTGTGTTTATTGATAATATAATGATGTTCTCCAAAACTGAGGAAGAACATGCTAAACATTTGAGATTGGTATTACAGAAGCTTAGAGATCACAAGTTATATGCTAAGCAAAGCAAGTGTGAGTTCTGGTTGAAGGAAGTTTCCTTTCTTGGTCATGTTGTCTCTAATGGAGGTATTTCTATTGATCCAAGCAAGGTGAGAGATGTATTGAATTGGAAACCACCAACTAGTGTTACTGAGGTTTGCAGTTTTCTTAGTTTAGCTGGTTACTACAGAAGATTCGTTGAAGGATTTTCAAAGCTTGCTAAGCCTATGACTGCCTTGTTAGAGAAGAATGCAAAGTTTGTCTGATCAGATCAATGTCAAGCCAACTTTGAAGAGTTGAAAAAGAGGTTGACTACAACACCAGTGTTGATACTATCAGATCTGAGTAAGAGTTTCTCTATTTATTGTGATTCTTCCCGTACTGGTTTGGGATGTGTTCTTATGAAAGAAGGTAGAGTTGTTGCTTATGCATCTAGGCAGTTGAGGAAACATGAATTGAATTATCCTACACATGATTTAGAACTTGCTGCAGTAGTACATGCTTTGAAGATTTGGACATTATTTGATTGGGCATAAGTGTGACGTATATACTGATCATAAGAGCTTGAAATATATTTTCACCCAGTCTGATCTGAACTTGAGACAACGTAGATGGTTAGAATTGATCAAGGATTATGATCTGGATATGCATTATCATCGTGGGAAAGCTAATGTAGTTACAGATGCTCTCAGCAGGAAGAGTGAAGTTCATGAGTTGCTAATGTCAGCCATGTCAGAAGTGTTATGTGATGAGTTTGCACGCTTTAACTTGGGTTTTATTGTCAATGCAGCAGAGATGGTGATGGAACCTACACTTGAACAGGAAATCCGTATGGGTCAGTTGCAGGATGAGAAGCTAAAAGAGATAGCAGAGAATCTAGTAATTGGTAAGTCACCTGGTTTCCACATGGATGATAATGGAACTTTGTGGTTTGGTAATCGCTTGTGTGTACCTGGTGATAAAGCTTTAAGGCAAATGATTTTGCGTGAAGCTCATGAGTCTGCTTATTCTATTCATCCTGGTAGTACTAAGATGTATATGGATTTGAAAGAAAAGTATTGGTGGGTTGGATTAAAAAGAGATGTAGCTGAGTATGTAGCTTTGTGTGATACTTGTCAAAGGGTAAAAGCTGAATATCAGAGACCTGCTGGATTGTTGTAACCTATGAAGATACCTGAATGGAAGTGGGAAGAAGTTGGTATGGATTTCATTATTGGGTTACCCCGTACACAACGAGGTTATGATTTTATTTGGGTAATAGTTGATCATTTGACCAAGGTAGCTCACTTTTTGCCAGTCAAGACTAAGTACAATGGTGCTCGGTTAGCAGAATTGTATATGGAACGGATAGTATGTTTGCATGGAGTTCCAAAGAAGATTGTGTCTGATAGAGGTACTCAGTTCACTTCAAATTTTTGGCATAGTGTACATAGAGCTTTGGGAATTAAGTTGAACTCTAGTATTGCCTATCATCCTCAAACGGATGGTCAAACTGAAAGAACTAATCAGATATTAGAAGATATGTTGAGAGCTTGTGCACTGCAGTATGGTACTAGTTGGGATCAGAGTTTGCCTTATGCAGAGTTCTCATACAACAACAATTATCAGCAGAGCATCAAGATGACATCGTTTGAGACAATGTATGGTCGAAAGTGTAGAACACCCTTGTTTTGGAATCAAACAGGTGAGACACAAGTGTTTGGTGTAGATGTTCTTAGAGATGCCGAAGATCATGTGAGAGTGATCCGAGAAAGCTTGAGAATAGCAAAACCGAGACAGAAGAGTTATGCTGACAATAGAAGAAGAGACTTGTCTTTTAACATTGGTGATTATGTCTATCTAAAAGTATCACCAATGAGAAGTGTGAAAAGGTTTAACATGAAAGGTAAGCTAGCACCAAGGTATGTTGGACCATTTAAAGTTTTAGCTAGACATGGTGAAGTTGCTTATCAGTTAGAACTGCCTGAGAATTTACCTGGAGTTCATGATGTGTTTCATGTGTCACAACTTAAGAAGTGTTTGCGAGTGCCAGAAGAGCAAATACCTTTGGATAATCTTAATGTTGCTGATGATCTGACTTATGAAGAATATCCGATTAAGATTCATGAAACAACAGAAAGAGTAACCAAAAGCAGAGTCATTAAGATGTGTAAAGTTCAGTGGAATCGGTACTTAGAGGCAAAGGCAACTTGGAAAAGAGAAGATGAACTGAGGAAATCATACCCGCAGTTCTTTGAGTAAGCCAGCTAATATCGAGGAAGAGATTCTTTTAAGGGGGGTAGATTTGTAACACTCCAAAATTTGCATAGTTTTGAAAAAACATTAAATTGATCTAATTATGCTTCTAATGTATATGCATTTTACTTAATTGAAAATATATATATAGTTTTGGTAAAATAAAAATTGTCATGTAGCAACATGTTGAGCATTCATGCTGGAGCATTTTGATTTCTGTGTTGAGTGGTTTTAAAAACTTATTCAAAATTATTTTGAAAATGTTTTGCAAAAGAAAGATTCGAAAACCAATTCTAGAAAATGTTAAACTTTTCTTCTCCCTATTCCTGTTTTCCTTCAATCTGGCCCGAGGCCCTTTTCCTCCCCGCAGGCCTCCCTCACTTTCTCTTTTTCCCTCTTTCGGTTTGGGCCACGTCCCTTCCTGGCCCAGCTTACCGAGTGGGAGCCACCTCCTTTCCTCCACCCGCGTGGGCTCTCTCCCCGGCCTGCTAGCGCTCTTCCGCAGCCCAGCTCCACGCACAGGCGGGAGCCCTCTTCCTCTCTCTCTCTTGTGCCGCTGACTCTATGGGGCCACGCATCAAGGTCGTCCCCCTCCTCTCTTCCCGTGTTCGTGTGACACACGAAGGCCGAGCCGAGCTCAACCGCAACTGAATCCTGTTTCCGCCCGATTTCCGCGGAAATCTTTCCTAATTTGCACGGGATTGCACCCCTAGATACCCCGCATGCCCCTACCACCTCCACACATCCCATCTATTCGCTAACCACACCCTGCCCTAGTTCCGCAGAGCTTCCCGAGCACGAGCTCAGCCGCCGCCGCCATTGTCGCCTTCCAGAGCTCCTCCGTCCACCGTTATCCCCCCATCTTCTTCAGGTCAGGGTTAGAGTACCCCCCAACTCATCCCCATGCTCAAGTTCGGGTTTTGTTGACTGTGCCACCCCGCTGTCATTTGCAGGGAGCGGAACTCCGCCTCGTCGAGCCGCCTGTCTCCTCTGCGACTTCTCTAGCCGTGCAAAGTTCTCAGGTGAGTTCGCGCCGACCCGCCCTTTCTTCCGGTGCCCTCGTTTCTCCGTTTGATGGCCCATAGGTCCGAAGCCACTCGCGCCGCCGAGCTCCTCGCCGGAGATCATGGCGATCCGCCGTGCTGGCCTCTCTGTGCGCCGGCCAGACTCTCTTTTCCCTTCCTCCTTTCTAATCTCAACCGTCCGACTCAGATCGGATGGATCGCAAGGCTCAATACCCCTTCGTCGCGGCGTATCCCTTAACCCGGCTCAATACCACTTTGCTAAAGAGTCCCTGGACTTCTTCCCTCCTTAACCCGCCGTCCTTTGGCGTATCCCTTGAATACGCTTTCTCCTCTACAAAAACATATTCCCAGTCAGTTTTGACTTTATTCGAGAATAAATGAGAAATTCATATTTACAGTTTTGCCACTGAATTTCAAAACCCCATAACTTTCTCATTTTAAATCCGTTTTGACCCATTCAAGTTGCGTTAGATTCGTAATAAAATTATCTTTATGTTAATGCTACTGTTAGTTAAGTTTTAAACTTTTTAATTTCGTGGTTAGATTTAATTTACTATATTCGTATAGGAAAACTCGTTTAAGTCATAACCTCGCCGTTTTAGCTCCGATTTTCGTGCACGAAACATAGATGTGATCGTAGCGATACGTAGATTAGTTTTATAAACTTTTCATCTTGTTTTATTACTGTTGGTGTATAGTTCTAATTATATCTTTGTTTGCTTCGTGTATGTTTGCCCGTTGGTTGTATGGTGTTGTTTGATGATCGGTATAGACGTTGAGCAACCCATTGAGGAACCGGAGTTTTTCTTTGATCAAGATCAGCAGGACCAGCAAGAGTACTTTGAAGAAGGCAAGTATAACATGGGATTATCATTGTTGTCCTATTCACAATTAATATAATACATATGCATGATATCCCTTGTTTACCATAGTTTGATCCTAGAGATTGATATCCTGATTACCTTGACCCCTATGATTTGATCCACCATATATGTTTAGTATTGCTAGCACTCAAACCGGATGTACATGATCTTAATTTGTTAATGACTATATGCAATAATGATAAAACTCACTTTTTAGCAACATTGGATTATAGGAGCTTATCTGGGGGCAAAAGCTGGGATATACAGTACAACCACGGGGGCTATATGGCTCTGGCTTTAGCCCAGTATGGGGACCTTTTCTAGCTTGTTCAGTGGTTACCTTTATGGCGCAAATAGGAGCGTGCCAAGACGGGTATAGTGTGGTTCCTAATCTATGGGCATAGCCACGAAGGAGTGTGACCGTAGACAGGTTGGCTCTATATCCCCCTGCCACGAACCTTGCGGTCCTAGCTTGTTAGACGAACCCTTGAAAGGTTTCATAGTGAACCCTGCCGACCTTCCTTGGAAGTGGGTTAAGAGGCTGATCTCCTCGGGCGAAAGGGCAAATCACGACTCTGAAAGGTCCTACATGGCTAGAGGGGGTGAATAGCCTAATAAAAATTCTACAAAACACTAGAGCAAAGGTTAGAATAACACTTAAGCGAAGCTTTTGCTAAAGCTCTACTTAGGAATGCAAAGCCACCTATTCAACCAATTCTAGTCAACTAAGTGCCTATCACACAATAGCAAAAACCTAAGGCACTTAGCTCAAGCTAGCAAGAATAACTAACAAGAGAAACTAACTAGCAAGCTAACTAAGCAAAAAATGAAGGAATGTAAATGCTAGGAAGAGAGTGATTATTATACCGATGCCTTGTGATGATGAATACCAATATGGAGACCAATCACAATAATATCACCAAGAGTAGCTGGAAGACAAGATAAACACAATGATTTTTCTCCCGAGGTTCACTTGGTTGCCACCAAGCTAGTCCCCGTTGTGTCGACTACTCAAATGGTGATTCGGTGGCTAATATGCAATTACAAGCCTAGCCCACTACCCAGGCACCACAAGAATCCACCCAAATGAGAGTACTCAATGACACGAGCAATCCACTAGAGTTACCCTTTGGCGCTCCGCCGAGGTGGGTACAAGCCCTCTCACAAGTCGATGAAGCCGGCCACGAACAATCACCAACACGTGCCGAAGCTTCTCCACAATTGCCAAGCCGTCTAGGTGTTGACAAACACCAAGAATAACAAGAAAACCCACGGTGATAACGATGACCAAGTGCCACTAAGATGCAATGCAATGATCAAAGCACTTGGTTCACTTAAACTCTCATGAATTAGCAAGCAAAGCAAAGAGAGATGAGTTGGGGGCCTTCTCAAGCAAGCACAAAGAATGAGAATGAATGGGAGGTGCAAGAGAGAGCCTTAGGAGCCGGCCAAAACACTTATATAGCTTCCCAAACCGAGCTAGCCGTTTTGCCCCTCATCCTTGCTTTCCTGTGTAGCTCCGGACGCTGTTTTCACCTGGGGTCCGGACCATTGGTAGCGTCCGGACCCTTGATCTACTGAGCTGTAGGGCATTTGTCTTCAAGTCCGGACGCTGCCTCCGGATGCGCGAAAAGTGCCATCCAGACTAATGGTTGTGCGTTCGGTCAGCCTACAATTTGAATCTTATCGTTCGCGCCTTCACTGGGAGCCGCCACGTCGCCTCCGCACGTGGGGAACAAGAGTGTCCGGACTCTTTCTCTTCTGTGTCCGGACCTCAGCAGAGAGGGTACAGAGAGCTCCTGAGCTCCGGACAATTGTCCAATGTCCACTGTCCTGACACAACATTGCGTTCGGATCAAGTTGCAGAAAGGAACAGAGAGCTTCGATGCTCCTGACGCTTGTCCGGAGTCCGCCTCCGGACGCTGACCACCATCCGGACCTCCTACGCTGTTGAAGCCGAGGCCAGGGTATGCTTCCGGATGCGTCTGCGTTAGTCCGGACCAAGCTGCCCTAGCGTCCGGACCCTGTGTCCGGACTGCTTTTCTTGATCCAAACGAGTTGCTTCTTCTTCTCCAAGCTTCCATATGCTAACACCTTGTGATCTAACGCTTGTTCTCCTGTGTTAGCCTTTGCAACGAATTATCTTGGATTTTATTTCATTTTCATGTCACTTAGGTTCATTTTATATGAATGCAATGCAAACCTAGTGGCACATGATAACCGCAATCGAAACAAGTTTTCCCTTCTTGATAGTACGACTATCTATCCTAAATGTGATCACACTCTCTATAGTGTCTTGATCACTAAACCAAAAATGGCCCTATGAAATACCTTTGCCTTGAGCCCATTTTTGTTTTTCTCATTCTTCTTTTCCTTAGTCATGGAGCACTTGATCTATCATGATCCTTCATCTAGCTCCCACTTGTCAATTTGGTTCACCCTAGCTAGATCACACACTTAGCAAATAGGGTTAGTCCATAGGTGTCATCAATTAACCAAAACCAAACTTGGGCTTTCAATCTCCCCCTTTTTGGTAATTGATAACAACTTTTCACAAAGGAATATATATAATGAAAATTTCCACTTTGGTAGTATTGGCTCCCCCTACATATGTGATATATGAGTTTGGTTCATTTTGATCACATATGCATGGATAAGAATTATGGGAGAGTGAATGCTACCAAATGATGCTAAGGTATAAGAGATGGATCTTTGAAGCGTGATACCAATCAGAGTGCCATTTTATACCATCCTTAGCACCATGAATGCCTAGAACCACTTGAAAGAAACTTGAGAGAACTAGATACCACTTGAAAATATACGAACCTAAGCATGCTAGTTCTTCAAGCATCATATCATTTAAGTTTCTAGCATTCACCACACAAGCATGTCATGAATATAAAAACATATGCAAGCAAGCACTTATGAATGTACATAGAAATGCAACAACTTTATTCATAGGCTTGCTCCCCCTACTTGTGTGCTTATATTTTTCAAAAAAATTAAATTTTCAATATTTCTTTGTGACTACTTACTTCTCCCCCTTTGTCATCTATTATCAAAAGGATAATATTTAACTCGGTTTAAACCATGGACAAGCTTGTTCACACATCCTAGAACGGTTATCTTGCTCATGTTGAGCTAAACATTTGAAGTTCATATTCTAGATCAAACACTAGGATTGCAAGCCTACAAATATGTCATATCCTACCACTAGATCATATCAAGCATAGAAGCAATAGTGGTACCATATAAGCATCAAATTCTTTTGATTTTCATGAATGAGCCTAATGAATTGATGTCTAGATGCACTAACAAGTCCTAATACAGATGAATGACATGTCAATCAACTTTTACCTTGCTTTGCTCGAAGGAGAGGCATGTCATATATATGGGGTGCATCAACACATGTTTGAATAATCAAGAATGTTCAACTCATTCCTTAGCTTGCAAAATCTCCTCTCATCAAGTGGTTTGGTGAATATATCGGCAAGTTAATCATCGATGCCAACACTTGTAATTGTGATATCACCCTTTTGTTGATGATCCCTTATGAAATGATGCCTTATGTCGATGTGCTTGGTTCTTGAATGTTGGACCGGATTGTTGGTTAGCTTCACCGCACTCTCATTGTCACATAGCAATAGCACTTGCTTGAATTGGATTCCATAGTCATCCAAAGTTGCTTTCATCCAAAGCAATTGAGCACAACAACTACCCGCACTTATGTATTTGGCTTCGGCGGTAGAGAGTGCAATAGTATTTTGCTTCTTTGATGACCAAGATACAAGTGACATGCCTAACAATTGACATGTGCCCGAGGTGCTCTTTATATCAACCTTGCATCCCGCATAGTCGGAGTCCGAATATCCAATCAACTCAAAGTTAGACCCCTTGGGATAACACAATCCAACATCTTGTGTATGCTTCAAATACCTCAATATTCTCTTTGTAGCCTTCAAATGATTTTCTCTTGGAAAGGCTTGGAATCTTGCACACATGCATACACTAAACATGACATCCAGCCTTGAAGCGGTCACATAGAGTAGGCTTCCAATCATAGACCGATATAACTTTTGATCCACCATATTTTCACTAGCATCACTATCCAAGTGTCCATTAGTGCCCATAGGAGTGCTAATGCCTTTTGATTCTTCTAGGGCAAACTTCTTCATCATGTCCTTGATGTACTTGCCTTGACTCACAAAGGTGTCATTCTTCAATTGCTTGATTTGAAGACCAAAGAAGTAGCTAAGTTCACCAATTATTGACATTTCAAATTCATTTGCCATCATCTTATCAAACTCTTCACAAAAATCTTGATTGGTTGAACCGAATATAATGTCATCAACATAGATTTATAGCACGAATAGATCCTTGCCAAGCTTCTTAGTGGAGTAGTATCAACCTTCCCCATGATGAACCCTTTGGATAAGAGGAAATCCCTAAATCTTTCATACCATGCTCTAGGTGCTTTCTTCAAGCCATATAAAGCCTTTCTCAACTTGTACACATGGTTGGGTTTCTTGTCATCTTCAAAACCGGGAGGTTGCTCAACATATACTAGCTCATTGATGTATCCATTCAAGAAAGCACTCTTCACATCCATTTGGTATAGCTTGATGTTGTCTGCACATGCATAGGCCAATAGGATTCTAATTACCTCTAATCTTGCAACCGGTGCATATGTTTCTCCAAAGTCAAGACCTTCAACTTGTGTGTAACCTTGAGCTACCAATATTGCTTTGTTTCTCACAACTATACCATCTTGATCTTGCTTGTTTCTAAATACCCATCTTGTACCAATCACATTGTAGTTCTTGGATCTTTCAACTAGCTCCCAAACTTAATTTCTTGTGAAATTGTTGAGCTCTTCATGCATTGAATTGACCCAATCAACATATTGTAAGGCCTCTTCAATCTTGGTTGGCTCTATGGATGATACAAATGAATAGTGTTCATAAAAGGATATCAATCTTGATCTTGTTTGAACACCACTTGAAATATTACCAACTATTTGGTCAATGGGGTGATCTCTTGCAATGTTGGTTGGTTGGAGGTTAGGAACTTGATTCCTTGAGCTTGGTTGAGATGAACTAGCAACTTGTTGATCTTGTATTTGAGAACCACTAGCTTGCACAAGAGGTGAGTTGAGCACTTGATCTTTGTCATCTTCTATGTCAATCACTTGCTTTGGCCTAATGTCACCAATATCCATGTTCTTCATAGCATTAGCCAATTGAGGTCCACTCACATCTTCTAGATTCTCATTTTCAACTTGAGAGCCATTGGTTTCATCAAATTCAACATCATGAACCTTCTCAAGTATACCACTAGCCGAATTCCGAACTCTATAGGCTTTGCTTGTGGTTGAGTAACCAAGTAAGAACCCTTCATCACATTTCTTATCAAACTTTCCAAGTCTTGTGCCTTTCTTCAAGATATAACATTTGCAACCAAACACTCTAAAGTATGCAATGTTGGGCTTTCTTCCATTCAATATCTCATGTGGTGTCTTCTCCATCAATGGGTAACAATATAGCCTGTTGCTAGAGTAGCAAACGGTGTTGATAGCTTTGGCCCAAAATGAGTGACTCACATTGTACTCACTAAGCATAGACCTTGCCATGTCAATCAATGCTCTATTCTTCCTCTCAACAAGGCCATTTGATTGTGGAGTGTACTTGGTCGAGAATTGATGTTTGGTTCCAAGCTCATCACATAACTCTTCAACTCTTGTATTCTTGAATTAACTTCCATTGTCACTTCTCACTTTCTTGATGGTGGTCTCAAACTCATTGTGACATCTCTTGAAAAATGACTTGAATGTGGCAAATGTATCACTCTTGTCATTGAGAAAGAATACCCAAGTGTATCTTGTAAGATCATCTACTATCACAAATCCATACTTATTGCCTCCAATACTAGTGTATGTTGTTGGTCCAAATAAGTCCATGTGTAACAACTCAAATGCTCCACTAGTGCTCACATGCTCTTCTTAGGATGGGTGTTACCAACTTGTTTGCCGGCTTGACAAGAGCTACAAAGTTTATCCTTCTCAAACACAACATCTTTCAAGCCTCTTACTTCATGCTTGATTAATCTATTCAATTGCTTCATTCCAACATGACCAAGCCTTCTATGCCATAGCCAACCCATACTTGATTTAGTGAGAAAGCAAGTTGACAATTGAGCTTCACTAGCATTGAAATCAACTAGGTAGAGGTTCTCATATCTAAAGCCCTTGAAGATCAAGTTTGAGCCATCAACACTAATGATCTCAACATCATCTACCCCAAATATGCATTTGAATCCAAGATCACACAATTGAGCCACGGATAACAAATTAAAGTTCAAGCTCTCAACTAGCAAGACATTGGATATACTCAAATCATTAGATATAGCAATCTTTTCAAGACCCTTGACCTTGCCCTTGCAATTGTCACCAAATGTAATACTATCAATGCTATCATTGGTGTTGGAGTTGATTGATTTGAACATTTTACAATCCCCGGTCATGTGTTGAGTGCACTGTTGATATTTGTTAATGCAAACAGAGAAATCACTAGGAAGTAATCCGCAAGCGCACGGATACCGGTGAGCACTTCACCCGGGAGATTATCTAGAGTATCGTATTTATTTATCCACAGGGAGAAAGGGTGCATCTGACTAACCAAATCTACGCTATTAACCCTTAGGCTACAAACAAGGTGATTTTGATATGAGCGATTAGAGAAGACCGCGACTGTAGTCTCGTTCTATTCTATATAAGATATGATCTATTATTCTATTGGGGAGAACCGTCATGAAAAGAGACACCTCAGAGGATGCTTAACACGCGGCCTATAAACCCTACGAGCCCTTCTAATGGGATTGTGGGTTCCAAAGGTATCTACGGAATTGTCACTTTCCGAGCTACTACCACAAATCCGGCTAGATAGGGGGTATCTATGAGGATCCCAGCCCAAACACCACGTTTACGCTAAAGACGATTACCCTACTCTCAATGCAAAGAGAATAAAGTAAACTCACAGACCAAAGAATAATAAACAGGGAACTTACTAGAATTAGAAGTCGAATTACCAAAGAAATCCTAGGAGCAAGCCTCGGGTTAGGAGTCTTGATCCCGTCGATACAAACTGGAGAGGAGACACCGACAGGCCGGGCTTCCTCCAATCCATACCTCCACTCTAACTCTCTCAATCTAGAAGAGTAAACTCTAATCTCACATCTTGAATGCTAAGCTCTAGAGAATAGATCCATAAGGGATCTTCTCTGGCGAATCCTCTCTGGAAAATATGTAAATGAATAATGGATTGCCTTTAGCCAGGGGGCAGGGGTCCTCCTTATATAGCCCCCTCAAATGAACGTCGATCGTCGGATCAAACCGACCTTAATTGTATGGTTTAGATTGATCCTCAAAGGCGGTGGAGCATGATCCGCGAGACTCGTGTTGATTGGTTGCAAGGCCAGGGCGGGCGCCCTGCCTGTGGGCCCGTTCACCTTCTCGTTTCTTCCCGCGCCTTCTTGAACTCTCTAGAGTATAGAAAATCCTACGGTTGATAATTATCTCTATGTAAACATGACATGTGGGCTTTTCCTCCATATTTCCTAGTAACCCCCTGCACAAACATGCATTCATCAAAACTCGTGGAATTTTATTAGTAACCCCCCCTATATCTAGATGTGAATTTCATATGGATCTTTTTTCATGTTTAGTTGACGGTTAAAATTGATACTTAAGGACCGTCAACAACCCACTATCAAGCACCCAATGTCTTCCTCCGGCTTTGTAATTTACCTACAAAACAAATTAGTTCTTCTTAGGTACCCACACTTGTTTGGGTCCTCCAAAGTTAGTGACCAAGGATTTTGGCACCCAAATTGCCTTCATCTTTGGGCCAATAATGGATGTGCCAACATACTTAGCCATTATACCATCTCTCCCTTTAGTAAGCATATAAAATGAATCAATATGCATGGAGGTGGATTTAGCAAACTTAGTTTGGCTCATGTTAAGTTTCCAATATTGGTCAACATGCCCCACTTGCTTGCAACTATTGCAATACCGACCATTGCTTCTCACAAAGCTAGGCTTTGGAGTCACAAAGGCCGACTTGCACTTCTTGGGGGTATAGCCCAATCCCTCTTTGCAAAGGGAGAATCTTTGGCTACCCAAGCACTTTAGCAAGCGGGCATCTCCACCATATGCCTTACCCAAAGCATGAGTGAGTTCATTAACATCATGTTTCAATTTTTCATTTTCTCTCACTAGTGTAGCATCAACCTTTGAGCTCTCACTAGTGGATGTGCATGTGTATGTGCTACATTGTGTTTTGGTTGGGGTGACAATGATAGCAGTGAAAAATGATTCATCAAGAATATCACAAGTGACTCCAATATCACATGATGCAACAACCTTATCCTTGTTTTATTCAAGGAGGGAGAAGTGAGCCTTTTCAAGCTTTTAGTGAGTCCTCTCAAGCTTCTCATGGGCTTCCATTAGCCTCTCATGAGAGCCATTGAGCTCATCAAAGGATTGTTTAAGAGCCTTAAGCTTCTTGTTCAATTCTTTGCACTCCTTCCTTTTTGTCTCAAAGCAAGCATAAGTTTGCTTCATCATATCTACTAGTTCCTCCTTAGAGTACTCCTCATCATCATCACTACTATCATCATCACTATCACTATCATCATGAGATTGTACCTTAGATGGCTTAGCCATGAAGCATGATGGAGTGTCGAGATGGATGGCTTGTTGTTGATAGCAATGCTAGCCAATGCCTTCTTCTTGGACTTCTTCTTCTCATCATCACTAGAGTTATCATCGGAAGAATCATCACTATCCCAAGTCACCATATAGGATTCACCCTTCTTCTTCTTGGTGAATGATAGTTTCTTCTCCTTCTTGTCATGCTTGCTCTTCTTCTTCTCATCATCATCACTATGGTTAGGGCAATCTGCAATCATGTGATCGGTGCTCTTGCACTTGTAGCATTTTCTCACATATTCCTTGCTATTGAAGTTATCTCTTCTCTTTCTAGCACCATAGCCCTTCTTCTTCATGAATTTTCCAAACTTGCGCACAAAGAGACCATCATCTCATCATCAATGTCACTAGCCTCTTCATCATCACTTGATTATTGCTTCTTTGCTTTGCCCTTGTTCTTGGATGATGATGCCTTGAATGCTAAGCTTTTCTTTTCCTTCTTTTCTTTCTTGACCTCTTCTTCTTCACTTTCCTCATTGTATTGCTCTTCGGTCATGATTTCTCCAAGTACTTCATTGGGAGTGATCTTGTCCAAACTATCTCTCCTAATTAGTTGCCTCAAGGTTTTGTATTTCTTGGGCAAACAACCAAGAAACCGGTTTGAGAAGTCCTCATCCTTGACCTTCTCACCCAAGCTCTTGAGATCATTGATGATCACTTGGAGCCTATGAAACATCTCCGGAATGGACTCATCATCTTTCATCTTAAAGTGAGATAGCTTGTCCTTGAGCATATACAACTTGGCATTCTTCACGGTTGCGGTGCCCTCATATGTATCCTCAAGTCTCTTCCACACTTCACTTGCCTTCTCAAGATCTTTGATTTGCTCAAACACCTTGGAATCAATGCCATTGTAGATCACATTGAGTATCATGGTGTTGCATTGTCGATTCTCTTGCTCTCTAGGTGTGGGAGCGGCTTCATCAAGAATGACAAAGTCATGTTCGGTCACACTCCACACCTTCTCATGTATTGAGCCTAGATGCATCTCCATCTTCCTCTTCTAATAATCAAAGGATGTGCCATCAAATATTAGTGGTTTGCTTCCAACAAGGTTGAATTGAACTTGAGTCATCACTAACACCGAAGGTTGTTAATCCTTGATAATAGCAGTGACCATGGCTTTGATACCACTTGAAAGGTCCTAGATGGCTAGAAGGGGGGTGAATAGCCTAATAAAAATTCTACAAAACACTAGAGCAAAGGTTAGAATAACACTTAAGCGAAGCTTTGCTCTAGCTCTACTTAGGAATGCAAAGCCACCTATTCACTTGGTTGCCACCAAGCTAGTCCCCGTTGTGTCGACTACTCAAATGGTGATTCGGTGGCAAATAGGCAATCGCAAGCCTAGCCCACTACCCGGGCGCCACAAGAATCCACCCAAATGAGAGTAGTCAATGACACGAGCAATCCACTAGAGTTACCCTTTGGCGCTCCGCCGAGGTGGGTACAAGCCCTCTCACAAGTCGATGAAGCCGGCCACGAACAATCACCAACGCGTGCCGAAGCTTCTCCACAATCTCCAAGCCGTCTAGGTGTTGACAAACACCAAGAATAACAAGAAAACCCGCGGCGATGACGATGACCAAGTGCCACTAAGATGCAATGCAACGATCAAAGCACTTAGTTCACTCAAACTCTCATGAATTAGCAAGCAAAGCAAAGAGAGATGAGTTAAGGGCCTTCTCAAGCAAGCACAAAGAGTGAGAATGAATGGGAGGTGCAAGAGAGATCCCTAGGAGCCGGCCAAAACACTTATATAGCTTCCCAAACCGAGCTAGCCGTTTTGCCCCTCATCCTTGCTTTCCTGCGTAGCTCCGGACACTGTTTTCACCTAGGGTCCGGACCATTGGTAGTGTTCGGACTCTTGATCAACTGAGCTGCAGGGTTTTTGTCTTCAAGTCCGAACGCTGCCTCCGGACGCGCGAAAAACGCTGTCCGGACTAATGGTTGTGCGTCCGGTCAGCCTGCAATTTGAATCTTGTCGTTCGCGCCTTCACTGGGAGCCGTCACGTCGCCTCCAGACGCGGGGAACAAGCACGTCCGGACTTTTTGTCTTCTGCGTCCGGACCTCAGCAGAGAGGGTCCAGAGAGCTCCCGAGCTCCGGACAATTGTCCGGTGTCCACTGTCCGGAGACAACATTGCGTCCGGATCAAGTTGCAGAAAGGAACAGAGAGCTCCGATGCTCCGGACGCTGACCACCGTCCGGACCTCCTGCGCTGCTGAAGCCGAGGCCAGGGTATGCTTCCGGACGCGTCTGCGTTAGTCCGGACCAAGCTGCCCTAGCGTCCGGACCCTGTGTCCGGACTGCTTTTCTTGATCCAAACGAGTTGCTTCTTCTTCTCCAAGCTTTCATATGCTAACACCTTGTGATCCAACACTTGTTCTCCTGTGTTAGCCTTTGCAATGAATTATCTTGGATTTTATTTCATTTTCATGTTACTTAGGTTCATTTTATGTGAATGCAATGCAAACATACTGGCACATGATAACTGCAATCGAAACGAGTTTTTCCTTCTTGATAGCACGGCTATCTATCCTAAATGTGATCACACTCTCTATAGTGTCTTGATCACTAAACCAAAAATGGCCCTATGAAATACCTTTGCCTTGAGCCCATTTTTGTTTTTCTCTTTCTTCTTTTCCTTAGTCATGGAGCACTTGATCTATCATGATCCTTCATCTAGCTCTCACTTGTCAATTTGGTTCACCCTAGCTAGATCACACACTTAGCAAATAGGGTTAGTCCATAGGTGTCATCAATTAACCAAAACTAAACTTGGGCTTTTAGACTCGTGGGTAAAGATGTACACCTCTGCGCAGAGTTAAAAACTATCATGATAGCCATGCTCACGAACACGAGCGGCTCGGAAAACTCACAGAATTATTGGGTTCTTATTTCTTTAGGGCTTATGCAAGTTGTTATTCATTTATTGTATCATTGTCATTTACTTTATGATCATAGATATTTGAGCTTATGCATTACCTTGGCTATTGTTGAAATTTAATATGAACTTGATCTACTTAAAATACTTACCGCTATGAACCATGCATATCCTTTTGAGCTTCATGAACCCCGTGTTATATTTGTTGAGTACGTATGTGCTCACCCTTGCATTCAAACACCACAGATGAAGATTGGATTGATGATTATCGCAATGAGTACTTAGTCTTGGAGTCAACCAGTCAATCAGTTTCTTTGGAGCTTCCGCAGAAGTCGTCATTTAGTTAAATTTTTAATTATTTAAGACTCTATATTGAATATTTTTTCGCTATGTAATAAGCATTGCGATGGTACTTTTATAATTTGTCAACTCATGTGTGCGATTATTTCTGGGGTACACATGAGTCTTTTATACACTTGTTTTTGTTCTTAAAAACGGGTGTGACAGAAACAAAAACTAGTGGTTTCACTAAATCCTGATTCGTTTTATAAGATAAATAAAACGGTTATAGTGTATGAAGTAGCTGGAACTAAAGACGGTCAAAGCTCTACCAAATAAAATCTAAATATATTATCATGCCACAAATATATAATATATCATATAATAAAACTCAATATACATCTAAAAGTCAAAAACATTTTTAAAATACTCCGTAAGTAATAAACTATAGAAACTACTTATAAAATACCTTAAAATCTAAATACCTATAATACTTTGCTCAAAATTCTACCATGTTGAAGACACCTTCCGATTTACTTTCTCACGGCCCAATGGTTTTGGCCCACGTGAGAAGCCTGACCAGGACGACATCGCCATATCCCACGCGGTCCACGACGCTAGTTTTGTTCTGAACCATTTTTGTGTTTTCCCTATCGGTAATGCTTTGACTCATACGTCCGCCGTTTTCCAGACGTGGCACCCATCCACTCGCCTGATGGACGTGTTGGGGCACCGCGCATTCTCCTTCACTTGTTTTTCAACCGGCCACATCCTTATCCTTCCACAGGCCACAGCCTTATCCTCACCGACACCTCTCGACCAAGGCGAGCCTGCTTCCGCCGCCGCCGCCATGCGCCCACACGCATCTCGCCTCGCGCTCCCTCCAGCCTCGCCGCTGCTCCTGGCGTCCGCTTGCTTCCGCCCGTGCTCCCTCCATGGCATGCCGCCCGTGCTCCCTTCCCCCTCCTCCCCTCGTGCCACCACGCCCTCCAGGCAGGGCGACGGCGGCGGCCACCGGGTGCTACTCCGGTGTGGCTGCTAGCCGTCCCTTACCACGGGGTCTAGCGGCGTCGTCCCCGGCGCGGCCGAGCGGCCCTGCCGGTGCCTTCCGCTGCCTCTAGGGTTAGGAGGTGGAGCCCCTCGAGGGCAGAGCGCCCATGGCTCGCACGCGGCGGCCGAGATGGAGGCGAGGTGAGAGTAGGAACAGGTGTTCGGCGGCTTCCTTCTCACGCTCGAGTGGTGGTCGGCGGCCACACCCGTCCATGGCGCTCCCCACACAGCTCTCTCTCCCCTTCCTCCCCTCCCGCACCCATGTTGCAATACTACATTTTCAGTTATTTCAGTAGAGTCATATAATTGTTGCAAACATAGAATGGAGGATCTGTCATATGTTTTGTCTCGTATTTTTCACTTGTTTCATTTGGTATTTTTCATCTGTTTCATCTGGGTATTTTGCATGTTTCATCTGGTATTTTGATCTTGTTTCATCTGGTATTTTCATTTGTTTCATAGGGTTTTTTCATCTGTTTCATAGGGTTTTTTCATCTGTTTCATCCGATGTCGTCTTTGTTGTTCCTTTGCAGCAGCATATCTCCTTCTATCCTCTGTTCCATCTTGTTTCCTGGAGCCGGCAAGGATGGGGCGAGCCGCGGGGGGAGGGGGAGAGTGTGTCGCAGGTGCTCGGCGTACATCTGTTTGCATCTGGATGTTTCAAATGTTGTATCCGGTGTTGAACATGTTGCGACGTGACTCACCTACCGCATCCACTGCAGCTGTTGGTGCGCTGTAGAGCAGGCAGAGACGGCGGAGGGGGCATGAGTGGTTCCCATGTGCGGTCTAGCGGCGCTAGCAACATCCGGTAGCGCGGGCCCGGGTTGGAAGCGGGAAGCGGGAAACGGGATGGGCTCGGATGTCTCGACATGGAGGCAGGGGGGTGGCGTGGGCTCCTAGGTGCGTGTGTACATATGTGGATAGAGCAGCAGGTACCGGCGTCCGGACACAGGCTCGGTCCGGACGTCCGGGCGCTAGTAGGCCCCTTTCCCTATTTCTGATCTATTCTTTAACTGATCTTTTATGAGTAAATTACACTGGCGGTATCAAAACTATTATGTGATTCTTATCCATGTCTCCAGACTATGAAATTGCATATCTAGGTTCCTAAATTATTTAAATATGCCATCTCGGTCCAAATCAGCCTATACACCATTCTGGTCCAAATCAACCACATCTTAGAACTAGCATGTGGGTCCATAGCTCATACTAACAGGACTACTCCCTAAATTGTCATATGGTTGTCGTCTAGGTCCCAAACTATAAATTACTCATATGTGTTCCAACTCTTCCAAAGTACTACAATCTGAGTCCAAAGCAACCTTTTCAGGCTCATTCATCGTCACATGGATTACCATATAGGCTTTCCGAGGCTTTGCTTGTTTAGAACTTGGTGTCATCTATTTCTCATCTTATCTTGGAGAGCAATAATGTCTTGATGCCATCTGCTTGTACTGATGAGTATTATTATCAAGTGTTTACTAAGACACTTCACTTGTTCACGGTGACATAGAATAGCTGGTCGGCATACCCACAAAATTGTTGATTTTCAGTTGTCCCATTTCAACGCGAGTGAGTGAGGAGTCTTAGCACACACTTAATAATAATGCCTGCCTCAATGCATCCTCTAATCCAACTGTACTAGCAGATGCTTTCAAGACATTACTTTGGATTGAGATTGTAGTGCTTTAATATATATTAGGGACTGAGACGAATAATTGATAGTTTGGGACCTATGTGAGAATCATAGGATAGTTTAGGGATTATCCTGTAATTATGAGCTACGAATCCTACATGTCAGTTCCACGCTAGAGCGCCATGTTAGCTAATGGAATGTGGTGTGGTTGTTTTGGACCGAGAGGTTATACTTAAATAGTTTAGGAACCTAGATATTAAATTTCATAGTTTAGGGACTTGGAAGAGAATCGTGTAATAGTTTATTGCGGATTGTTAGTGTAATTTACTCTAATCTTTTATTTTCATTTTGTTTCCCCTGTTAATTTCTTCTTTATTCCCTATTCCATTCCTTTTATCCATTCTTTCTTTACTTAATGCTTTATTTTCATTTTGGTTTGTTTTTCATTCTTCCTTTGTTTTTCTTAATCACATTATTCTATGTCTCCTCAATGTTCCCTCATTTTTTTTGTTTCTTTATTTTTTGTGAACTAATTAAGGTTGGTGGGTGATATTAAAGACATTACTATCTAGTGCTTATGCAACTTAATTATCAATGATGATTCTTTTTGCACTTGGTTTGTTTAGGGTCCGTTTCGTTCACCCCTTCTAAAGTTTAGTGACGAGACTTTGGTATCTTTTAGTCACTAAAATGCAACACTTCACTAAAGTTTAGTGGCTATTAGTCACCAAGGGGTAGCTAAAAGTGACTAAACTGTACATGGCACAAATGCTTTAGTGGGTAAAACCAAATAGGGATCACTAAACTTTAGAAGCTACTAAACTTTAGTGGGTGCAACTAGAGAATCAAAAGACCCTTAGTCTTGTTAGTGTGCGGCTGCCAAATAAGGGTCTGCTAATCCAAGCAGAACGTATGTTTTTTTAGAGTGAAATGCACCACAGGCCCATGGACTTTACTCGATGTGTCAAATAGGTCCCTGGACTTCGAAAATGGCCATCTGGCCCATTGAACTTTCAGCCTGGTTCACCGGAGGCCCAAACAGGCCTGGTCAGCAATTTTTGCCTACGTGGGCTGGGCAGCGTGGCCCGACTCCGTTACCCACGTCACGTGAGGGGCACGTGAGCCCGTTCTGGCCGACAAATTTATGCACCGAGCCCCCTGGAAACTCTTACTCATCCTCTCTTCCCTTTCTCTCTCATTTTTGTCGCGCGCGGGAAGCCAGGAGTCGGCGGGCGAGGGTTGAGCAGGAGGGGTCCTCATCGACGACGATCGACGGCTTCGCTTCATTAGAGGGAGGTGAAGTCGGCTCCTGCATCCGATTTGGAGGCACGGGTGTCGTGGTGTCCGTGAGGGAGCACCGCGATGGCGATCAGGAGGCGACGCGAAGGGGAGCCGCCCCAGATTATGGTAAGTTCATCCAAGACCTAATCTTTCATGCATTTGTGTCGATTCCAGTGTAGACCCCAGATTTCATGTAGGGTTGTCGATTGCGCCATTTCTTTGCATTGTCCGGTAGTCTAGGGTTTGTGTTTTCGAAATGCAGTACATTGGTAGAGCCCTAAAATTGTTAGTTCAATCCAATGTAGGTGATGATAGTGACAAGTTCTCGGTGGAGATTCACCATTCTGGGATGCTTATAGGTCGTGGTAAGCTCCTTGTGTATGTTGATGAGAAGGTGGACGTGTTTGACAATCTGTCAGCATGTTCCTAGAGTCTTCAATGGTTTGAGAAGCTGAATTTTGCTCTTCATTATCCCAAGAATCCTGCTCTGCATGTGTACTGGCTACTTCCTGGAAAAGAGTTTCCAGATGGACTTAGGTTGATTGTTACAGAGAAGGAGGCAGCAGTTATGGCAGCAATGGTGGACAAGGTCAAGACTTTAGTTTTGTATTTTGATCATGAAGGATGTGCCCACAAGTATGATTTTTTGGATGATGTTGTGGTTAACCCTATTGCATCCCTGCCCAAAGTCCTGAGCCCCTGCAAATTTAGAATGAATGACAGTGTCTAGGAGACAGACATCAATGAGGCAGGCAAGAAGCAGGCATTTGTGGATGACCATATTTCAGATGATAGTGATAGCTCTAATCTTAGTGAGTTTTATGACAGTGACTATGAAATAGGAGTTGATGATACCCTATTTGATGACAATGTGGATGATGATGTGAGGGATGGAGTTGTAGGCAGAGGGAAGAAAAGAGCTAGGGGTACCAAGAAAATAGCTGCCACAACATATGAGGACAAACAATTGGTAGTGCACTGTGGTAAGGAGGATGAGGAGTCAACTGAAGATGAGGAAGAAGAGCTGGAGTTACTAGAGTCTGATGATGAATCAAAACCAGATTTGATGTCCAAGTGTTTCAAACCAGAGGATTTGGTGAATCCAGTGTTCAAAGTTGGGATGTTGTTTGACTCAGTTCAGTTGCTAAGAAAGGCTATCAAAGAGTATGGTCTGATCCACAGAGTAGAGGTCAATTTTAGTAAGAATGAGAAGGAAAGGGAGACAGTTGTGTGTTGCAAAGGCGAATGTCCTTGGAAGCTACATGCTTCAAATGACAAGAGAGTGAATTCAATGGCCATTAAGACCTACAGTGCAAAACACACCTGCCATAAGAAATGGGTGTTGAAGACTTGCACTGCTAATTGGCTTTCAGAGAAGTATTTAGACTCATTCAGAGCTGACAGGAGCATGTCTATATCCAACTTTGCAAGAGTAGTGCAGAAAGATTGGAATTTGACACCTTCTAGGTCCAAGATAGCTAGAGCCAAAAGGTTGGCTTTGAAAGTAATCAATGGTGATGAGGAACAGCAGTACAACATGTTGTGGAAGTATGCACATGAGTTGAGGAAATCAAACCCACAAAGCACCTTCTTCCTAAATCTTGATGGAAACCTTTTCAAATCTCTCTATGTTTCTCTTGGAGCCTGCAAAATGGGTTTCCTAGCTGCATGTAGGCCTCTCATTTGCTTGGATGGGTGTCACTTGAAGACTAAATATGGGGGAATAATGCTCACAGCTGTTGGGATTGATCCAAATGATTGCATCTACCCCATTGCATATGGTGTTGTTGAGGTGGAGTGCTTGGAGTCTTGGAAATGGTTCCTGGAAACATTGAAGGATGACCTAGGCATACAAAATACATATCCTTGGACAATTATGACTGACAAGCAAAAGGTGAGCCTGTACACATTTCCTTGACTAAGACATATTTCTTTGATAACATAGTTGTAGATTACTAATAGTTGATTGTACTTATGCGGGGACTAATTAAAGATGTGGCTACAGTTTTCCCAGAATCTGAACACAGATTCTGTGTCAGGCACTTATATTCAAACTTCCAGCAGTCCTTCAACGGTGAGAATCTGAAAAATGCATTATGGGCTTGTGCTAGATCAACTACTCCCCTGTAGTTTGAAAAGAACATGGAGAAAGTGAAAGTGTTGAATGTGAAAGCATTTCAGTGGTTCGAAAAATTAGCCCCCAATACATGGTGTAGAGCTTTCTTTAGCACATACTGTAAGTGTGATGTGCTGCTGAACAATAGTTGTGAGGTGTTCAACAATTTTATCCTAGAGGCCAAGGAGCTGCCAGTGCTGTCTATGTTGGAAGAAATTAAGGGGAAGTTGATGGCAAGACACTATTTGAAAGAAAAAGAACCTGGAGATCTTTGGCAGGGTCCTATTTGTCCTAAGATTAGGAAGAAGGTCAACAAGATTACTCAATGGTCCAACACATGCTATGCCATACCATCTGGTAAAGGGATTTTCCAAGTGAAGGATAGGGACCACACTTTTGTTGTTGACGTAGGAGAAAGAAAATGTGAGTGCAGGAGATGGGACCTAACAGGGATACCTTGTGCACATGCCATCTCTTGTCTTAGGCATGAAAGAATCCCAACTAAGAGCATGGTGCAT
This sequence comes from Microstegium vimineum, assembly GCA_022036555.1. Lineage (NCBI taxonomy): Eukaryota > Viridiplantae > Streptophyta > Magnoliopsida > Poales > Poaceae > Microstegium > Microstegium vimineum. The sequence continues at coordinate 21,120,537 of CM039127.1, read as the reverse complement.
GATTGCTACACTTCTGCCAGGTTTCTGTTGGCATATGGGCCTACAATCAAGCCTTGCAGCGACCCATCCACTTGGGAGGATATTCCTGGGCCACAAGTCCTGCCCCCCAAGTATAAGAAAAGGGTTGGAAGGCCCAAAAAGAATAGAAGGAAAGACCCAACAGAGATAGAAACAACCCAGGGAACTAGATTGTCAAGGCATGGTGTAACCATGACTTGCACATACTGTGGACAAAGTGGACATAACAGGAGAGGATGTGCACTGAAAAAAGCTAGGTTGCAGCCAGAGTCCAACATGCCAAGTGGAAGTAATGTTCATGCAACTGGAGAGGCACCAAGTGAAAGTAATGTTCATGCAACAAGTGAAGATCAACCATATCATTTTGACCACAACTTCTATGGAGAGGCACCAATTTCTCAGGTACTTGAATAAGCACTAATTTTTTCACATAAGTTTCAGTACCCAAACCTGCTAATCTGATGGCTTTTGCAGATTTCAATGCATTATGAAGGAGCAGGGACACCATTTGCTATGCTGGCAGGAGATAACCAGCCACTCCTGTCATAGCTAACAGAAGACAACAGCTTCCCTTTATCACAACTGGTAGGAGATACAATGATCTCAAGGCTGGGTGCAGAGGTGAGTAAATTTTTATTTTTGACAGCAATTTCATCTATGATAGCTACACATTTTAATCTGTAACTAACTGATTTCAATGAAATAGGCTTCACAGGTTGCAGCAAGTAGGGTTCAACCACTTGGCCTACCTGATTGAAGCTTTATCATGTCAAACATACCAGCTTCAAGACCTCTGCCTCCATCTACAGCTACAAATGTTGGCCAACCTGCAGTAGCAAAAGCAAGGGCCACTGCCTCAAAAGCCAAGAAGCCAAAGAAGACCAACTAACCTGATCAAGGATTAGTTTCATCTTTTGTGTTTCATATTTAGGATAATGTATGAAAATGCACCAAAAACAGTTGTATGGGTGTTTTATAATCTTTTGGATGTTACATAGGCAAACTGGATGGTTGCTTGGGTGTTTGGGTGTTTCAACTACCCAAATCTTTTGTATGTATGCTACATAGATACATCAGAGTGTTAGGATGCTTATTCTATAAAGACAACTCTTATATATATATTTGTGCCTCATATCAGTTTTGTTCTTTCATCCTTGTGTTCAGTTTATTCATGCAAAAAATGTCAGGAAAATGAAATTACAGAAATCACATTCCATCATAGGCAACTTCAACTTGTATTATTGCATTCCATTAGAGTTTTGGCTCCTTACAACTGACACAAACACTAACTAAACACAGATACATTCATGCTCACTTCACCAACACCACAATGAGCATCAGAAACTGGACTACAAGGATGCCAACACACACAGCACAGATGACTCGAAGCAGCATCATTTTTTCATCTCCATCTGCTACCTCCTTCTTCACCTTTCCAGGCCCAGATGGACATGACTCATCGAAGAATGCATCTGATGCTTCTGCTCTGACATTGGGCGTTGAACTGCTCACTTCTTCTATCCCCCCCCCCCAAAAGGCCGGCCAGTAACCCTCTCCTAGCCAAGTCCTTGAGGTGATCGTCATAGTCATCTTCTCAGTAGAAAAACGGGCACCCAGAGTTCCTCTGCAGCCGAAATCAGAAGAGAGTCAAGAAGCAAATACATTCAACCAATGAATCGAGAAACCCTAACTCACCTTATGGAATGGACAACAGTAGAAGACCATCCCCAAGCTGCGCGTCTGTGTCGACACACGCCTCACCACTCGGCGCCGCCTGCAGATCGAGCAGAAGATGCTCTGTTGGATTACAAATGAGAAGGGAAGAGTTTCCAGGGGGCTCGGTGCATAAATTTATCGGCCAGAACGGGCTCACGTGCCCCTCACGTGACGTGGGTAACGGAGTCGGGCCATGCTGCCCAGCCCACGTAGGCAAAATTCGCTGACCAGGCCTGTTTGGGCCTCCGGTGAACTAGGCTGAAAGTTCAATGGGCCAGATGGTCATTTTCTAAGTCCAGAGATCTATTTGACACATTGAGCAAAGTCCATGGGCCTGTGGTGCATTTCACTCTTTTTTTATCTCTAGTTTTATCTCTTTCACCTTTCATTTTCTTATTTATTTTATTTTCTATTTATTCTTGTTCTGAAATTTATGTTTCCTTTATTTTTCATCCGTTTATCTAATACTTACATTTCGAATGTGTCCAAAATTTTCTTCTTTAAGATGTTATAGAACGTGCAGGACATTTTTGTCACAATGCTGGACTCGTGGTTTTAGAACATTTTTCACCATGAACTTGCATTTTTCTCCCATCAAATTAGAATAGGTTTCTCACAAATCTATAACAATTTGCGATGAAACTAGAACAAATATGTAACTAGCCGTCTGGCCCAGTTACATTACCAGGCCAACAAGCCCATAACTCACATGAACCCAAGCTATAGATGAGCAACTCTGTTGGCGGCCACTCAGTCAGTCCCTAGACCCTTTGGATAAAAATAAATGTTAATATCCTTTTATATATCTAATAAAATATCACATCATACGTGGAGTGGCACTGTCCTGAAATTCTGTTCTAGAACTGCACCCACATGAGCACATCCTCCATGGCTCGTCCTGGCTTGTGTGGCCGTACCACGAGATATTCCTGCCCCCCTCGTGCAGGCCCTGCCACTGCCCGTGCCCACCGCTGCTACTCCACGGGCTTGGCTGCTGCTGCTACTACTCCACCGATCATTTGGACGCGACAGCGTACGACGCGGGTCGTCGCATGGGCGCGCACTGGGCACATGCACGCACGCCACAGTGGCCATGGCCGGCCAAAGCACTGGGCCTCGTTCCTGCTCGCGCCTGCTGGGTGCTTAAATAAAAGCTCATCGACGTGACGAGTAAACAGCAGTGGATCGGGATCGGCGATCAGCCACAGGGTTTCGATCGTACGAAGTACAGACTTCTCCTAGTACTTGCTGCTCTTCCCTCCTGTGTCTTGAAATCCTGGGCCTAACCCCGTACGTCACCGCTTACCAGCAGTTGGCCCTGTTTCGAACACAGATTAAATATATTGTTTATGACCGAATAAACCGAACAGCAAACAACGTGTTGTTTTGTAGCTTATTCTAACTGCATTTCTTCTAACCACACCAATTTACTCTAGAACGCACAAGCTAGGTTTATACTCACTTCTCAGATAAATGTATTTTGAGAAGCACTTATTTATACTATGCTACCGAACAGGGTGTTAAGAAGCGCTTCGCTCGACCGTCCGAACAGAGCCAAGTTGTTAGATATCCAGGATCTCAGGCGTCACACGTCATATAATAGGATAACTAGCGTGGAATATTGGACTGTCCGCAGTGGTTCCTGTATGCATGTACTACAGTATATTTTACCGGAATAATCAGCTGCACCGCGTACGGTATATACCTCCGTCAAACGCTCGCGTCCTCTATTCTGAGTGCAATCCAGTTTGTGCGCTAAAGGACATGTGGGACCTACTGGCAATGCTGCGCGCGAGCAGAGAGGCAGCGCGTGGGTGAGGAGAGAGTAGAGATAGGCTGTGGGGCCCACAACTTTAAGTAAATTAAAAATATTATAATTCACGAATCAAAAACTCAAATTAAATTTCGTTTATATTATTAAATTCGTTTTAATAAATCTTTCAAAATAAGATCTCACATTGATATATTTAAATAAATTTTATTTATTCAGTTGACATACAGTATGAAATATAGAGGATGATAAGTGCAGAAGAAATTTGTATAGATAAAGAAATCTTACTGACTAGGACAGAATATATTCCTTTTAAAGAATAAATATAGAGGACGAAAGGGTCCGGATAGCCTTAATCAGTAGCAGGATTGTATTAGCTAGTAGCATTAGGCTGAGGGGCCGCGGGCGTAGCGCACACACATGCAGGGACAACCGGGATCATCGATCGGAGCTAGCTAGGTTTGTCATGATTGGTGTAGTGTTGATGTGTGCAACTGCACACGGACACAGTGGTGTCCTCCTTGAGCCCCGTGAATACAAGAAATCACATGCGCGAGGATGCGCATTGTCAAAGGTCCACATGCATACGGTATTAGAGCGGTCCTATATGGTATGAGTAGTCCATCTAGCTACAGTATATTAGAACAGAGCAAGGTCAATAATAAAATCAAATATTTAGCTATAAAATAAATTATTAAAATCAAATTATATAATAATAAACAGGCCTGGTCCTGGGGTGGGGCGGTCGTCCCAGGTCCAGAAAACGGTTGGGCCCCCACGTACTAGTATTATATACACTACTGCATACATAGGCCAGATCCTCTATTTCCCGTGTCCTGATGAGTTCTGGCTTCCCTTCTCCTTCCTACACGTCAGCTTGTGTGCGGCCGCGCCTGAGGGGCTTGGCGGGCGGTGGCGTCCAACAGAGCGTTAATCTCATTTCTCCTCTTACATGATCCCTAATTACTTGATTTATTCGGCTATTCCCTCAACCCTGTTCGGCACTTTGGTAGTTCCAGCAGGTATCAGAGTAGGTAGCCAGGCGGCAGCAGGTACCAAGTAGGAATATGTACTCTCTTTTTTTGCAAATTAGGAATATGAAATTTTACTCGTTGTCTCTCGTGTGATCCCTATTTTATAAAATTATAATTGCTAATTATTTGTCTCATTTTAACAGTACCGTCTCATCAGAAAAGTAAACTTCTGGTAATATTATGCATTGAGAAACAATTGTTGAATGAGATTGATATTAACACCATTATTGTTGACTTCATATCAAGAAATATTATAATTTTTTAGGTAATTTAATATGTATATAAATTATTTTATATGAATATTGCTTTTGCATTTAGTTAACTACTTATTAGTAACATTTTATATATGTATGTTGTCGGTGTTATGACCCGGGGGTCAAGACCACCAACTAGTAAATTTGTATATCGCGTGCTCCCTCTCTCAGATGTGATGCAAGATGGACACAAGGTTTATCCTGGTTCGGGCAAAGAAGGCCCTACGTCCAGCGGGGGAGGATGACTTGTATTATCTCGCACCCAATGTGCTCGTACAGGGGGGTACAAGCTGTGTTACACGGGATTGCTCAGAGGAGCTGCGGCCTAAGGCTAACAAGGCTACCCTAGGCGGTGGGTCGGCTGCTCGAGGGGTTGATCAAGCAGCGGGGTTTGTGTGTGGTATGAGTATGGAGTCGTCCGAAGAGTGGAGTCTGAAAAAAGTCTCTCCCGAGTCCAGAGATCCCTCTCCTTCTACCTCGGCGTCCCCTTTTATAGACCAAGGGGAGGTCCGAAGGTACAGGATCCTAACTGTCGTAGTATGGGCGGCGTGTCCGTGGCATAGTGCCGGCGAAGGGACGTCGAGCACTGTGCCGGCATGACCTTCCCGTCCTTTTGGCGCTCCGGGTCGTGGTGGCAGTGGAAGTCGCCGCGGCACGTCGCGGCACAGCTTCCGTAGACGGGCGCGAATCCCACAGCTGAAGCGAGACGGGGCGGATGGGACGGTCCCCATACTGGAGTTGTTGGAGGGAGGGGTCGAACCCCTCGGTTGAGGGGGGGTCGAGCCCTGCGTGGCTTTGCCGTATCCCCGAAGTCGTCGTCGAGGGCCGTACTGTTCACGTTCTGAGGGGTGCCGCTGGAATCCGTACTCGCGTCGTGGCGACAGTGGCAGCACAGTTGACGGGAGTCCGGGTCATGGCGTTGAGCTGATGGATTTGACTGTGATCATGGGTGCCCACGGCGTTAGGCGGATTTACTTTAACCCATGTCGGGAGCAGTTGGGCTGATCGAGCCTCCCGTGCGGGGGTCGTTCGTTCGACCCTTGGTCTGTCGCTCGTCGTCGAGGTAGGGTCGGAGCAGAGGCGGAGTCGGAGGGATCGAAGTAGAGGCCGAGGGGTCGTTCGTTCGACCCCTCGTCCGTCACCCGGTGTCGAGGTAGGAGCCGGGGGGTCGTTCGTTCGACCCTCGGTCCGTCATTTGATGTCGAGGTGGAGGCCGAGGGGTCGTTCGTTCGGCCCCTCGTCCGTCTCTTTCCGTCGAGGTGGGCCGGCCCGCAACTTGTTGCCATAGCCGGTGCAGGGGCCTTCACGTGATGGGTCTTTCCTTACTGACTTGAGCAGTGGGCTGGTTCTTGTCTTAAAAATGGTTACTATATTTTAGCATTAATTTATCGAAGAATTTAGGGTACCCCTTACCTTCGTACCCGACATATGTATATATACTACCAACTGATACTACTTATTAGTAACATTTTATATATGTATGTATATAAGGGTCAAAAATTTTAGTTACGTTCTAGGTCCATAAAAACTCAGGACCAGCCCTGATAATAAGTTGTCTCTTATTTGGCTCTAAAAAGTTTCTTTTTTGTATTTCTACTCACAACATTTACTATTTGAACTCCACTATTACTTAGGCTTCCGTGTCCAGCTTAATACTTGCATGGGAGCCAACCTCTCCTCTATCTTCTTCTCTTTATCTACATCAACATTTATTTTGCTATAAATCAATTATTTTACTTGCTATTAGTAGAACACACAAGCGGACAACGTCGTTAGTCAATAAAACTCAGTGTACTCTAACGCAACAGTCAGTGTTAGCGTAGTGCTCTCTCCGTTTCAAAATTACTGAGACATTTTATCGTATCTCAAGTTTAATCAATATTATAAAAAAATATAAAAATTTATGAAATGAAATAGTTATCTATAAAAATACAATTGATAAAAAATCTAATGATATTTAGTTGACATCATAAATAATATAAGTTTGATCAAACTTAAGATACTTTTGACTCTTTAAAATTTTTAAAATATCTTATAATTTAACATTAGGGGAGTAGCTAGGAGTACTTTTGCTAATGTTGTCCTTTGGATTCCCCGATGATGGAGGCACTCTTGCTTCCCTTGAGCGAACGTTTGGGTTCCATGACACACGAGAAGCTACTACATGTACGTACGAGCAGAGCAGTGTGATCATGATGCATGGCGATGATGGTGAGACGGCGTGCATGTGATGTTCCTTCTTTTTCTTATAAAAGCTTCCCAGTATTCTAATCATCTTCATGCATGGAACGAATCCAATTGTACCCCTTTGACAAGGCCAACCCGGCCGGTGCAAACTAAACTACATAGGCCACGAGCCCACAACGAAGGCCTTAATTGTTGATCAACACTACATCAGGACTAGTAATGTTTTTTTATAACAAATTAATATAAACATTTAGCATAACCTAAATTTTAGCGAAACAAACTTGTCAAAAGTTAGGGTCTGTTTGATACAGCTTCATGAAGCTGTTGTAAGCTATTTATTTGCCAAATACTTTTTTTCAAAATAGCTTCACCTATAAAGCTGTTTTTCTTCTCCTCTCACAAAGATATGAAGTTGGATGAAACTAAAATTAGTAGTTTATGACAACTCTCTCCCCCTTTTCTCTTGGGTAAAGTACACTTTTCAACCTTCAACTTGCACACAAGTTCGGTTTTCAACCTTCAACTACGAAACCGGGTAAAATACACCCTCCAACTATCAAAACCAGATAAATTTAGCCCTTGGCTGGTTTCAAAAGTGATTTTCTATTTTTGAGAGACGCTAAAATATTATATTATTTTTTTGAGCATTTTAACATTCTCAAATGAAAAAACTCAAAACTACAAAGTTGTATATCCCATTGAGAGCTACAAATTTGGTATAAAATTATTTTTATTTGATTCAATACAAAAGATATATTATTTTTTTAAATACGACAAACGCTAGAACGCGATTATTACGGTGCTGAAATTTTATATTATTTTTTTGAGCATCTTAACGTCCTTAAATGAAAAATATTAAAACTACAAAGTTATAGATATCGTCGAGATCTATAATTTTCATATAAAAGTTATCTTCATCCAAAATTGTATTAAAGAGTTATGATTTTTTGAAAGTGAAGTCTTATCATGCGATAAAATAATATTGAGACAGGACAAGACTCAACATTTAAAAAAGTTATAAGTCTTCAATAAGGCATTAGATGAAGATAAGTTTTATATGAAAATGATAAATCTCGAAAATATCTACAACTTTGTAGTTTTAATATTTTTCATTTGAGAATATTAAGATGCTCAAAAAAATAATATAAAATTTCAGCACTGTAATAATCGCGTTCTAACGCTTGCCATATTTAAAAAATAATATATCTTTTGTATTGAGTCAAATGAAAATATTTTTTATACAAAAGGTGTAGCTTTTAATGGGATATACAACTTTGTAGTTTTGAGTGTTTTCATTTGATAATGTTAAGATGCTAAAAAATAATAATATAATATTTTAACGTTTCTAAAAAATAAAAAACCGCTTTTGAAACCAGTCGAGGGCCAAATTTGTCCGTTTTTGATAGTTTGAGGGTGTATTTTACCCGGTTTCATAGTTGAAAGATGAAAATCGAACTTCTACGCAAGTTAGAGGTTGAAAAGTGTACTTAACCCTTTTTTCTCTCATATGCATGTATAAAGTTGTTGGTGAAGCTATTTTGCCAAACATTTTTTCTAAAATAACTCAGCTTCACTGGAGAGTTTTTTATAAAAGTATTTTCTAAAAAAATAGCAAGACCCTTAATATAAGCTTTTGACATGGTAAGTCATCCCACACCCCGCCGGCCGGTCCAGCAATGGCGTCGTCGTCACGCGCCCAGACACGCACCTGCAAGGAACGGCATAAAGTACGGAAGTAACCAGCCGCCCAGCAGGAGTCCAGCAACGTGCCGGTGCCGTGCCTCGCCGTGTGTCGTCGTCGCCGCTGCGTTTGGCACAGTGGCTGATCGGGCAAACACGGGCGCGCAGGTCTGTCGTCCTCGTCCATCGGCAGCAGCAGGCAGCTAGCTCATCATCAGCCGATGGGCACGGCCGGGGCAGCCGGCCCCGGGCAGGCCGCAGTCAGATTGGCCCGTGACGTCCATCCTCACCGGACCGGACGCATTCTAGTTCCAATCGTGTAGCGTAGTCAGGGCCCTCACAATGCAACACTTTATCATAAAGTCTAAAATTATTTATTATTAATTATTTATAATATTTTGCTAATGTGATAGTATATTTATTGAATAGAGATGATGAAAAAATAAGACAGTCTCAATAAAAAAAACTGATACGATTTTCATAACACAAAAAATCATCTATAGAAACTATCTTCTATAATAGAGGTGTCTTCGAGTAATAATTATTTTTTTTGTTTCTCTCTCACAATTATATCTTCTTTCTCCAATGAGAGTGTGTAACGAACCCCCTAAAACCTGGTGTCACGAACCTCTCACAATTTTATATAGTTTCTTGGTGCATTGGATGGATTGAAGACCTGATTTCTTCATGAAGAAACCATTTTTAAGATTTGAGCTCTCTTTTATCATTAATTATGTTGACATGTCAGCATTTTACCTACATGGCAAGTCATTTAATAGCAAGTTTAGTAATACAGCCAACAGCTGGCTATATGAATCCTTACAGCCCACCTCTCAATCTACTCATATAATGATTTCATCTTCGCAATCAATACATGACCCACTTGTCTATCTCACAATATTTCTTGGTTATTGTGCCCAAGCTGACTGTAAGCTTACAACTCACCTCTTCTCTCTCCTTCCCTCTCTCTTCCACATCAGCATTTAGCCTTCTTGTAGTCCACTATAAGACTTGCTCTAATAAGGATAGAAACCATTATCAATACATTATTGGGACTGCAAGTCTTATTTATACTCCAAATCCACAATATTAAGATAATAAATAGGGTTAGACTATATAATAGAGTCGCATTGTGAGTGCCCTCAGCTAAGTAATATGAGCGATGGACGCGTGCTTGCACTTGCACTTGAGGAGTTGCATGCCGAGGTTTTTTTTTTTTGAAATTTGTTGCATGACGAGTGGAGTGAGTGAGGACTTGGGTTTTCAGTTTCATTCACGTGGCCGCTCGCTTCGGGGCTTCGCCGTTCGCCGCGACACTGCGCGGCAACTTTGCGCCATTTGGGCCCAGCGGACAGCCAAGATTCGGAGGCCAAGGCCCCAAGCGACTGGATGTGACGCCGCGTCCATCCATCCATCCGTCGGATGTTGTTACCTTTTACTGTATCTTGTGTCCGTGCGACGCTGAGCCATCGAGGAGAAGTCGGAAGCCACGCGTCCCTGTCTCTTCAATCTTCATCGCCTCGCCTGGACGCCGCCTGGGTGGTGATCGAGTGGCGAAGCAGCAGCAGCACCACTAGTTGTGCAATGCGGACCAACAACCTGACATCCTGAACGCCTGATCTCAGCTCATGTGAGTTTGGGACCAGCGTCATCTATAAATGTGGCTTGCCTGTGGCACGGTCAGTCACTGACATGTGGACCCCCCATGTCCTCTTTGGGCCCACCTGTGGCCGTGCGAGTGGGGATAGCCTTTGTCATATGGGCATCGGTGAGACAGACAGATGCCTATTAAAGCCGTGTTGTGTGCACCCAAGTTTGTAGGTGCCCGCTGCGAGTTCACGTCGAAAGACGGAAGAGATTGGGCGTGACATGACAGGCCGGATGGACATAAGGCATGGTAGCGCCTCGGGTACCTACGGACTACTGTAGTTTTGATACGGTCTAGTCTAGTCTAGCGGCAAGAGGACACTGACAGTAGGACCACGTACGTGCGATCGTGTACACGAAAGAATCTCGATGCCTTTTGTCTTTTGAAGAAGCTACTACCTACTGTAGTAAGTACTCACTCCAGTAGTCCAAGCCGAACTGGCTGAAAATAGGCAGCGTGGCAAAAAGGAACTACCCCTCAGGTGATTGCCTCCTAGCAGAAAACAGATACTCGATCTGTCCGTGAAAAAAAAAGTTACAGGTCTAACAAAGTAGTAAGTACTCAGTTAAACCATCTTAAATTTGATTACATTTATGCAGAACGTACAGTAGCATAATGTGTGGGGGCAATACCATTTTTCTCAGGCACGTTATCTCTTTTTAGCTGGGTTATATATATAATGCCGGATTGTTGTATATATAATAATTAAGGGCCCATATGAAGTGATTGAATTTTACAAAAAAAAAATCAGCTCAATTTTACCAAAAAAATAATATTTGTTTTGATTGAATTTATATTGACAGATTTAAGATATATACTATATTTTAATCTTTTTGAATAAGATAGAGATTTTATGCTTTTTTGTGTTAATCATTGCATAACCATTGGCCCACCAAAAATAATGGTCCTAAATCAGCCAGCATGGACCGGCGGCCGGGCCTGTTATACACATGCATGGTGCGTGTGTGTAGTATGTGCGCATCAGGCCGCGGAGGCTGACATGTCCAGTACTGCGCTGCGCTGCGCTGCGTTCCTGTTATTGATGATGACCACCACCTAAACCGTGCAAGTCCACTAAATACGTAGTACGTGGTCCACGCTCCACCGCTTTGGCGAGGCAAGGCAACCAAAACAAGCTGCTCGTCGCACGTGTGAAGGGTTTGGTCGATAAGACACGCCCCTTTATTTCCTTGACAAAATAATGGAGCATACGAATAACGATTCTATCGCACGCCGACCCAAGGTATGGGCAATGACAGGTTTGCACGACGTACGTATAGGCAGAGCTACCGTTTCTAGCTCCCTACCTGCACCTTGCTCAAGAACAAGAAGCTAGCAGTGTGGCGTTTTCCACTGACCCCTGCACGTGTGGTGGGTGTGGCAGCTGACTCGCTTTCCTGTGATGTCAAGCGAGGCCCGCCCAGCTACGTACAGCTACCACACGTGATCCAGGCTGAGGCGATCTCATCTTCTGGCTTTCTGAGATGCAGGCCGATCGATCTTGAATTCTTGATCAGGAGGCCGATCGAAACGGAGCCGAGCGGGCGGCGGTGAGCCGGGGACCGGAGGGGAGCCGCTGCCCCACGAGTCCCGGCTTCTGCTGTGGATGAGTCACCAAAGTGCTCATCCGATCGGCTACGTACTGCTGCCTCCGTCGCCTTTCTGTCGCGAATCATGCATGGATTCAAAAAAATCGCGCCATCAAGTAGTCGTCGTTTCTTCACAACTGCATCCGCGAAACAAAGCGTGGTGGAAGCCGGCTGTGATGGGGGGAGCACCACCGCTGGCCTTCGGCTGGCACAGAGCCCAGAGGACTCAGACCTCAGACCACTCGCCCTGTCGACCAGATCGGTGGCCGGCGGCTGATGGTTCCTACGGCGATAATCGACTAGTACTAGAGAAAAATATTATACCATATTCAATAAATCGGACCGATAAATTCACATAGGCCGTCGAGGCCTCGACTGCCCGAGAGAATAAAAACAGGGTAGACATGCTTCGTCTTCCTCAGCAAATTGAAATCACGAGCGATATATATCTAGTTGTGTGCATGTAGTGATCCGCAAATGACCCTACCATCAACATTATTAGCAAGCTGCGAGTCAAAAAGAACATCACCAGTCTACCTGAAAGCTGTTTGATATGCTCTTCTCATCTCATCACTTAGAAAGCCGAGTGCACTTGGATCCGCGCCTTCTGCCTAGTTCTTGCGCACATTCCAATGGGCAGAATCACACTACATTCCAATCTGCTTTGTTCGACTAATAAGTTAGCTCATGGTATTTTATTAAAAAAAATATTACATAGTTGATAACTTAAAGCGAACAGGACCATAATCAACAAGCCAACACAGCGGGTGTGCGCTCGGTGCCGTGTGTGTGACATTCTTCGCAACGAATGGTGGATGCTTGATTTGTTGAATCTTACTTTAGTATTGTATATTCGTTGGATGCTTGACCACCAAAATTTCGTTCCGCTCCAACACTGTGTCTCCGTCTATCTCCGTTGGTACTCTGTCGTCGCGTTGCGTCTGACGCTGTATCACCGTTTTTTCTGAGCGAGTTTCAGAAAAAAAAATCAAAAGGTTTCAAAAATAAAAAAAAATTGAACAAACCACGTTAAATATACTCGAATGATTTTGTTTTAAACAACATTTTTATCATCAGCTAAAAGAAATTCTTTTATTGAATTGATGAAATATAAACCTCCGAGCCTATACAAATTAGACCAGTGTAGGAGTTCAATGAATTAAAACGTAAGACGTGATCATTGAATCAATATCCAAATCCAAGTTGTCAATGTGCGATTGGTACGCACATATATGTTTGCTAGTTAAATAAAAACCAAGCATGACAAATCAATTGTCCATTTAGAACTTCAGCTCAAGTTACATTTAGATTTTGTATACCAAAATTAAGAATCTTGAGACTCAATTAATGGACAAATTAGTTCAACCAAACAACTTACTCCTTCACCCCGAAATAACTGTCATTCTACTTTATCCATATTGAGAAAATAACTTTGACTAATATACTTAATATCATTAGATAGATTGTTGAATCTATTTTGATTGAAATTACAAATGTTGCAGGTATTTTCTACTAATCTAGATAAAATAATAACATGAAAAAAATGGCATTTACTTATAGACGAAGAAAGTATATACTGTTCATATAAATTAAAATCACACATTAGGTAGGGTTAGCATGCTTGAGGCCGCATACAGCCTTGCTGGCAACGGAGAACGCCAAATAGAGTAGGCCAACCACCAGGATGACCATATAGGTTCGCCCGAAAGAGTCATCTGTAGGGAAGAAAACGAAAATGATAACATCTGATTTACGAAATCGTTGTCGAGTTTTTTTTTCTGATTTTCAAGCCAAAAACGGTAGTGATAATGAAAATATATGGTAAAATAAACTGAAACGAAAGAGAAAATGGTTTTGCTCTCTTCGATCGATTTTGAAGATTGGCTAATTTAATCGGTAATTTACTGTCGATAATTACCAATTCAAAGGCCTTGAATGCTAATTTATTTATAGACTATACTGTGCATACTTTAGGTGCACTGAAGAAGAGATTCTAATAATTCATGTTTTTATCACTATGCTTTTGCAAGTCAAATTAGAACTTTACTGTTTATTGGTGTCATTGTCAAGAATTATCGTGCTCTTGCGTGGTTTATCACTGTTTGAGACTAAGATTGACATGAAATATGTGAATTAGTTTATGATCTTATTAATTGTGGTTTTATTTATTATTATCATGTGAGATAGGTTAAGTTAATGGCTTTTTCTCAAGTGATTGACGTGTTTATTGTATGTAGGATATTGTTCTCATCTATTTCAACCGTCATTATCGCTGTGTTTTCCGTTCAAATATATTGTTTTCAAAATTATCGAAATACTGGTGTTGTATTCGTTTTCGACAATACCGTATCGATTTCGTTTTTTGAGAAAAAAAATAAAAATAAAAGTGATTTGACCTCCTTTCGATCTTTTTACTAAAAAATGAAAACTTCTCAGAAAGAGAGAGTAATAAATCGTATAATGATCAAACCAAAATAAAGAAAAGAACTGTGATGAGTAGGGCCGGAGCTCGTCACTGTCATTAACTCGGCGTCTGAGGTCTGGCTCTCTGAGCGAGCGAGTAAATGGGTACGTGCGCGGCGCGCATCGCATGATGCTCGATCGGGCCGGCTGCGGCAAGAATAATGAGGCCGTCCTGCGCCCCTGCCCGCCACAGAATCGCCTAGCACATGATGCGGCAGCGCCGTTCACGTGCGCGACGGCCGCACACCCACCCCACCCGCGCGCAGCGCCTTCCGGTCCCCCTGCCGCTTCCGGCGCCGTTTCAAACGAGCCAACCAAGCCAAGGCCCAAGGGGATCCGACCGGGCGAGAGGCGCCCGGGAGCGTGCGTTGCGGGGTGGCCGTGCGTGTCATCGTGCGCGGCGTACTGCTGTGCTTCGGATTCTCTTGCACGCCCCGCCCCGCCCCCTGCACCGGCACTAATTTCTAGTAGTAGCAGCTGCCGCAATTGATGCTGCTCGGCGCTAGCTAGCGCTACCACCTGCAGGCTGCAGCCGGCGGCCTGCCGCGGCAGCTCGTGCGGTTTCGAAATGCTTTGTCTCCGCGCGCTTCGTTTGGGCGGATACTGCCATTAATCTTCCGTCCGTCTTTGCCCGTACTCGTTCAGCTTGCAGGCTTGTTGCAGTTTCTGCAATGGTAGTAGTCGTCTAGTAGAGGATTTCAGCTGTTTTCCCGCCAGAATATCAACTAAATGTCTGAATATCTTGCTACCAAGATTTTAAATAGCGAGCTATAGAAATTAGCGGAAGCTTGGCCAAAACGCTATAGCGGCACTATTAGTGCGCTATTTGACGCTATAGCACGCTAATGAGCATTGCGGTAGCTGCTTCTGGACGCTATTAGCGCGCTATTTTTTTCATTGCTTGCTACCATTCACCCAAACAAAAATTGCGCTCATCAATCCTACAACAATATTTTTCTCTTATACAAATCAGCATAAGCGTTCAGCATAAATAAAGTTTGAGCGAAACCAATAGGCCCAATGTGTTCATTTAGTTACTTCTCCTTTCCACGTGTTGTACCATGCGTCTTCATCACCCACGAAATGAAATGATCGATGTTGCTTGCAACTGCATTCGGGCAGGACGACAGGGCCACCCTGCACGGGCAGAGGTATCCGGGTTCAGCCGTTCAGGGCAAACACGAGCAGCCATCAATTCTCAACAGAACAGCATGGCAGGAAATCGGTGCCAATATTGACGCTTCCTCAGTTCCTCTGCAGCTTTTATTATGCATTTTCCGAGCCGCAGTGGCCAGTGGGGAAGAGCTGCTGGTAGCCTGGTTCCACATCTGGTAGCACTTGGGTAGCAGTGATCGATCGAGCACCATCGTGCGTGCTGACACGCGCATTAACTGACGCAGTTAATTCGGATCAAAACTTTAATCTACTGTAACGAAGAAGGGAAATTATTGGTACGTACGTTCGCAGTACTCCTATTGCTGCAGTAGAAATTGATCACAATCTCGCTCATCAGGCCGTACGCCGAAACTTAATTTGCTCGAAGAAATCACCAGGTGCACATGGCTAACATTTAGACAAGCGAGCCAAACTGGTAGATACAAACACGTACACGAGGTTCGTCCCAGGCACAAGAACAAGTCGCAGCAAACAGAAGATTAACTGGAGCGAAGGACGTTGAAAAAACAAACTCGACACCTAGACAAACTGCGCCAATTAAACTGTGGTAGCAGGTGAGGCTCAGCACTGCAGCCACCACACCACACATGTTGGCGCCATCGACACGGGCACTGACGACGCCCGAGCCCAACGTACGACAGCCTGCGTTCAAATGTCGACGGCGATGTCAGCCGGCGCGGCGGCCGCCGGCGCGGCGGCAGTGGGGGCGTCGGCGGAGGCGTTGCCGGCGAGGCCGAGCATCATGGGCGGAGGCCGCGCGCGTACTCGAGGAGGCGGTCGACGGCGGGGATGGTCTCCCGGACCTCGTCCAGGGCCTCGAAGTCGCGCAGCCAGGCGTGGAAGCGCGGGAAGGCGTCGGCGTCCACGAGGCGCACCCCGGTGACCTCCTCGAACACGGCGAGCCAGTAGGAGCCGCAGCCCAGGACGACGTCCATGAGGCCCACCTCGTCGCCGCCGAAGTAGCGGCGGCCCATGAACGCGCCGTCGCGGAGCTCGGCCTCTATCAGCGCCAGGTTCTCATGCACCTGCCGCACCGCCGCCTCCTGATCCTCCCCCGTCGACGCGAACACCGCGCCCACTGCCGGCCCGAGCTGCGCGCAGCCACATAACATAACTCTGTGTCAGGCTCAGGCATCTGTGTTCTCTTCAGATAACGAAACAGGAGGATAGACACACACGAGCATGTACGTACCTTGTCGTCGGCGAAGTGGCACCAGAATCGGGCGAGCGCGCGGTCGAAGGCGTCTGTGGGGAGGAGCGGGCGGGTCTCCGGCCAGGCGTCGTCGAGGTACTGGAGGATAATGACGGACTCCGGGAGCACGCGGCCGCCGTGGACGAGCACGGGCACCTTCTTGTGCACGGGGTTGAGGCGCAGCAGCTCGTCGCTCTTGTTTCCCAGGTCCTCCTCCACGTAGTCGAACTCTAGGCCCTTGAGCCGGAGCGCCAGCTGCACGCGGTGCGTGTACGAGCTCGCCCACGACCCGAACAGCTTCAGCGGCGCCGCTGGGACGGCATTCTCGCCGGTCGTCTTCTCCATGGCTCCTCCGAACGCTAAAGATGCTGCTCTCCCTTTCCTCTTCTCTGAGTAGATAAATGTTTGCGTGGCTTGGAGCTCCTCCTTGGGTTTATATAGAGCGGGAGGGGGACACGGTGAGGCCTGGGCGCCTGGCCCACATGGAAGTGGGGCTCACCAGTGGGCCCGTTGTGCGGTGTTGGGCCATGGGAACCCGCGCCCATCCGTCCGGAATGGGCCGGCCGTGGCAGGCTTCCAGGGCACGGCACACCGGCTGGCCGTGGACTTTGTTTCTGTTCATTCATATTCATATACACTGGGGAAGTGTGAAACTGTGAAATTGGTTACTGCTTACCTGAAGAGCTGTTTCTTTATGCTGGTGAGTATACTCCTACCGGACGAGTTGAGAGTCTTTGCCGACCGGACGGACGATGCCTTTTCGTCGCAGCTCTGGCGGATCTGCGTCTGCATTACCAGCATACTTCCATTTTATAAAGACGCAGTGATAGAGGAAATTAGGTCTCTGGAGAGTTTTGACTTGGGCCCCGTTTAGATTCCACCTAAAAACCAAAAATTTTTAAGATTCCCCGTCACATCGAATCTTGCGGCACATGCATGGAGTACTAAACGTAGACGAAAAAAAAAACTAATTACACAGTTGATCGAGAAATTGCGAGACAAAACTTTCGAACCTAATTAGTCCATAATTAGACAATTTTTACCAAATAACAACGAAAGTGCTACAGTAGCTAAAAACCAAAAATTTTTGGAACTAAACGCGCCTTGCTCCCCAATGCTTTGGCTTGCAGAACAATCTTGCCTGGTTAGCTTCAGTAGTTTCTGCTAACGACCGGGCGGGACTAGAAGTTTACTTTCACCGTGCCGTAAACCACGGAAGGCCGCTGCATGCGCTCGGCTCGGCATGAAGAAGTGGCTGTGACTGTGAAGCAAATGCCAAGCCCTAGCTAGCTACTGATGAGGAAAATGTTGGTCAAAGTGCTTGAAGCCTTGATCCATGCGCTTGAGTCTTGACTAATGACCTGCGTGTTCAGTGTTCACGACCAAACCGGCTCATGAAGGAATCTTGCGGTGTGCGTTTGACCGAAGACCACATGCATCGCTGCATGCATGCATGCAGCGGCAGCCCAGAATAAGGCCGGCCAGATGCATTTCTAGCTGGGATCACGCTGTTGACGCAGCGTTTGTTCACAGGAGGGAAAAGATCCCGTGCCACTTTTTTTTTTGTTTCTTTTTTGCGATGGAGACGCAGCGTTTCGTTGTTACTGAACGCCGCTGATCGATCCTATTCGATCTATGCTTGCACCACGACCACTGTTTGTGCACAGGCAGCGAGAGCGTACGCGCACGGCACGAGCTTGCAGAACTGCGGCCGGGCCGTGGAGGGCACTATTGCCAATTGGATGGATCGGGCGTGCCACAAAGGAGTCGACCGCCGGATGGAGGAAAGCAACAGTGGCCTGGGCCAGCCGGATAGACGGCTCGACCAAAAGCACTCGGCTCCGCCGAACTGTTCCCATCAGATGCACTGCATGCAAATGCGACGCTGAGCGCCTGCGCCCTGTGTTCTTACTGTCACAAGTGGTGGTCGTACTGGTCGGGCAGGACGCAGCGGCAAGCGCGCCTTTGTCTTTGCTCCCGTGGGTGGCACGGCACCGGCACCGGCACCGGCACGGCCTATCCCGTGCACGGTGCACGTCCACGTACGTACGCTTCCCAGCCGGCCACGAACGTTTCACACGGCGCCGGCGCCATGCCAAGTTACTGCGCTACGTGTTACAATTTTACATTGCCATACTACTCTACCCCTACATGCGGCCGCCGGGGCGGCAGCTGAGGTGAAAGATCGCTGCGTATGCCTAGGCATGGCTGCTCCTTCCCTTTGTTTGGTTGTTTGTTCGATCTTTGCTTTCTGAGACGTCCATGTCCGCGCTGCAGTGCTTTTATCACTTGGGCAAGCAAAACGTATATATATGGAAAGAAGATGGCAAGGAATCATCAGAATCCAAAGCCCAAGATGGCGGCACGGACACGGAGGGCACTCATGTAGTAGTAGTAGTAGTCATGTTAAATCCTGCCCAGTACCAGCTACATATGCAAGCATATGCTGATATGCCCTCGTCGACCTGTTGGAGTGGACAAAAGATTTTGCTGCCTACAAAAGATGTTGTAGACTTGTAGAGGCATGGACGTTGCAGATAGACTCGCTGTTCATCCAAATGCCGCGAAGCAGAGATGTTGCGGGCACTATTCATGTACCACTCACCGAGTTGTCGATCTCCTCGCTTTTTAGTAACAACCTTTTTCATTTTGGGTAGATGAGGTAGACAAAAAGAGATGTGGAGGATGATCATGGCCATGTTGTCTTACCGCAAGTGCCAAATATGAGATATGGACGTATGGAACCCAATGTATTTGAGGTCGTAAAGAAAAATAATAATTTGTTATTTTAGTTAGATGATGGTTCAATAGATATGATATAGTATGTTTTTAAGAATCCATTTGGTTTGTAGAAACAACTTTCAAAGTTTGAACATATTCTTTATTTCCTGCATCTTTTCAATTATATATGAACATCAACTTAAAATATATCATTAACGGCGGCCGCCGGATGGTGGGGATGACGGCCGAGCAATTTGAGGCCTTGGCGGCGATGGAGACAACCGAGCCAGGTCGGGGCGCGAAGTTCGGGTCGTTCGCCGAAGCTGGAGAAGAAAGCGACAATGGGGGGGGGGGGGAGGAGATGAGGGAGGCCGTTGTCGGCGAAGTAGGGTCTCGCCGGACTCCTTCGACGAGACCTACCGCGCCGTAGCGGAGTGGTGGGCAGCGGGAGGAGGAAGATGTTGAAAAAAAATTCAGTGTCGTAGGCTCCCAAAATGCTAGGTTGCGGAATGAACAACTAACCATGGGCAAATTACACGCCACCCAATACCCGAACCCGAACTACCCAAATCTGTACCCGAACTCGATCTACCCAATCACAATTTCGGGTCGATATTAGTTTGGATAGTTCGGGTAATACCAAGCAGTACCCGAACTACCCGATATATTCACTTAATACTACAAATTGTGATTTGTGAGTTTGTGACTATATGTGTAAACATATGACAACCGATACTTTTTCTATGAAGTGCTTGCTAAAAAATGTCTAATAATTCACAAAGCTGCTGAAATTCTGTACATATTGATGAGTTTTGTCAATTTCGGGTAGATCGAGAAATACCCGAACCCGAACCCAAATTTGTGGGTAATAGTTTTTCGGGGCAAATACCAGGTACTGGTTTTTATTACCCGAATTCTTTATTACCCGATCCAAAAATTTTGGGTAACCCGAACGCCGAGGTTATGAACAGCTCCTAAAAAATTCTATTCCTTCCATCTGTGTGAAAAACATTGCTCACTGAAGGGCATT